>CM067375.1:644496-719496 GCA_034401795.1 Chaetoderma sp. LZ-2023a | reverse complement strand
TGAAAGATATATCAATGACGCGGGTATTGGCGGCCCGATAGAGATATATCAATGACGCGGGTAATGGTGGCCGGATTGAAAAATATATCAATGACGCGGGTATTGGGGGACAGATTGAAAGATATATCAATGACGCAGGTATTGTCGGCCCGATTGAAAGATATATCAATGACGTGGGTATTGGAGGCCCGATTGAAAGATATATCAATGCCGCGGGTATTGGTGGCCCGATTGAAAGATATATCAATGACGCGGGTATTAGCGGCCCGATAGAGATATATCAATGACGCGGGTAATGGTGGCCGGATTGAAAAATATATCAATGACGCGGGTATTGGGGGACAGATTGAAAGATATATCAATGACGCAGGTATTGTCGGCCCGATTGAAAGATATATCAATGAC
Source organism: Chaetoderma sp. LZ-2023a (assembly GCA_034401795.1). NCBI lineage: Eukaryota > Metazoa > Mollusca > Caudofoveata > Chaetodermatida > Chaetodermatidae > Chaetoderma > Chaetoderma sp. LZ-2023a. Next base: position 719,091 of record CM067375.1, on the reverse strand, counting down.
GCAGGTATTGGAGGCCTGATTGAAAGATATATCAATGACGCGGGTATTGACGGCCCGATTGAAAGATATCAATGACGTGGGTATTGGAGGCCTGATTGAAAGATATATCAATGATGCGGGTATTGCCGGCCCGATTTAAAGATATATCCATGATGCGGGTATTGGTGGCCCGATTGAAAGATATATCAATGACGCGGGTATTGGCGGCCCGATTGAGATATATCAATGACGCGGGTATTGGCAGCCCGATTGAAAGATATATCAATGACGTGGGTATTGGTGGCCCGATTGAAAGATATATCAATGACGCGGGTATTGGCGGCCCGATTGAAAGATATATCAATGATGCGGGTATTGGTGGCCGGATTGAAAGATATATCAATGACGCGGGTATTGGAGGCCCGATTGAAAGATATATCAATGACGTGGGTATTGGGGGCACGATTGACAGATATATCAATGACGCGGGTATTGGAGGCCCGATTGAAAGATATATCAATGATGAGGGTATTGGAGGCCCGATTGAAAGATATATCAATGACACGGGTAATGGAGGCCCGATTGAAAGATATATCAATGCCGCGGGTATTGGTGGCCCGATTGAAAGATATATCAATGATACGGGTATTGGCGGCCCGATAGAGATATATCAATGACGCGGGTAATGGTGGCCGGATTGAAAGATATATCAATGACGCGGGTATTGTCGGCCCGATTGAAAAATATATCAATGACGCGGGTATTGGCGGACAGATTGAAAGATATATCAATGACGCAGGTATTGTCGGCCCGATTGAAAGATATATCAATGACGTGGGTATTGGAGGCCCGATTGAAAGATATATCAATGACGTGGGTAATGGCGGCCTGATTGAAAGATATATCAATGATGCGGGTATTGCCGGCTCGATTTAAAGATATATCCATGACGCGGGTATTGGTGGCCCGATTTAAAGATATATCAATGACGCGGGTATTGGCGGCCCGATTGAGATATATCAATGACGCGGGTATTGGCAGCCCGATTGAAAGATATATCAATGACGTGGGTATTGGTGGCCCGATTGAAAGATATATCAATGACGTGGGTATTGGAGGCCAGATTGAAAGATATATCAATGACGCGGGTATTGGCGGCCCGATTGAAAGATATATCAATGATGCGGTTATTGGTGGCCGGATTGAAAGATATATCAATGACGCGGGTATTGGAGGCCCGATTGAAAGATATATCAATGACGTGGGTATTGGGGGCACGATTGACAGATATATCAATGACGCGGGTATTGGAGGCCCGATTGAAAGATATATCAATGATGAGGGTATTGGAGGCCCGATTGAAAGATATATCAATGACGCAGGTATTGGAGGCCCGATTGAAAGATATATCAATGACGCGGGTATTGACGGCCCGATTGAAAGATATATCAATGCCGCGGGTATTGGTGGCCCGATTGAAAGATATATCAATGACGCGGGTATTGGCGGCCCGATAGAGATATATCAATGACGCGGGTAATGGTGGCCGGATTGAAAAATATATCAATGACGCGGGTATTGGGGGACAGATTGAAAGATATATCAATGACGCAGGTATTGTCGGCCCGATTGAAAGATATATCAATGACGTGGGTATTGGAGGCCCGATTGAAAGATATATCAATGCCGCGGGTATTGGTGGCCCGATTGAAAGATATATCAATGACGCGGGTATTGGCGGCCCGATAGAGATATATCAATGACGCGGGTAATGGTGGCCGGATTGAAAAATATATCAATGACGCGGGTATTGGGGGACAGATTGAAAGATATATCAATGACGCAGGTATTGTCGGCCCGATTGAAAGATATATCAATGACGCAGGTATTGGAGGCCTGATTGAAAGATATATCAATGACGCGGGTATTGACGGCCCGATTGAAAGATATCAATGACGTGGGTATTGGAGGCCTGATTGAAAGATATATCAATGACACGGTTATTGTCGGCCCGATTGAAAGATATATCAATGATGTGGGTAATGGCAGCCCGATTGAAAGATATATCAATGCCGCGGGTATTGGTGGCCCGATTGAAAGATATATCAATGACGCGGGTATTGGCGGCCCGATAGAGATATATCAATGACGCGGGTAATGGTGGCCGGATTGAAAAATATATCAATGACGCGGGTATTGGGGGACAGATTGAAAGATATATCAATGACGCAGGTATTGTCGGCCCGATTGAAAGATATATCAATGACGTGGGTATTGGAGGCCCGATTGAAAGATATATCAATGACGTGGGTAATGGCGGCCTGATTGAAAGATATATCAATGATGCGGGTATTGCCGGCCCGATTTAAAGATATATCCATGATGCGGGTATTGGTGGCCCGATTGAAAGATATATCAATGACGCGGGTATTGGTGGCCCGATTGAGATATATCAATGACGCGGGTATTGGCAGCCCGATTGAAAGATATATCAATGACGTGGGTATTGGTGGCCCGATTGAAAGATATATCAATGACGCGGGTATTGGCGGCCCGATTGAAAGATATATCAATGATGCGGGTATTGGTGGCCGGATTGAAAGATATATCAATGACGCGGGTATTGGAGGCCCGATTGAAAGATATATCAATGACGTGGGTATTGGGGGCACGATTGACAGATATATCAATGACGCGGGTATTGGAGGCCCGATTGAAAGATATATCAATGATGAGGGTATTGGAGGCCCGATTGAAAGATATATCAATGACACGGGTAATGGAGGCCCGATTGAAAGATATATCAATGCCGCGGGTATTGGTGGCCCGATTGAAAGATATATCAATGATGCGGGTATTGGCGGCCCGATAGAGATATATCAATGACGCGGGTAATGGTGGCCGGATTGAAAGATATATCAATGACGCGGGTATTGTCGGCCCGATTGAAAAATATATCAATGACGCGGGTATTGGCGGACAGATTGAAAGATATATCAATGACGCAGGTATTGTCAGCCCGATTGAAAGATATATCAATGACGTGGGTATTGGAGGCCCGATTGAAAGATATATCAATGACGTGGGTAATGGCGGCCTGATTGAAAGATATATCAATGATGCGGGTATTGCCGGCCCGATTTAAAGATATATCCATGACGCGGGTATTGGTGGCCCGATTTAAAGATATATCAATGACGCGGGTATTGGCGGCCCGATTGAGATATATCAATGACGCGGGTATTGGCAGCCCGATTGAAAGATATATCAATGACGTGGGTATTGGTGGCCCGATTGAAAGATATATCAATGACGTGGGTATTGGAGGCCAGATTGAAAGATATATCAATGACGCGGGTATTGGCGGCCCGATTGAAAGATATATCAATGATGCGGTTATTGGTGGCCGGATTGAAAGATATATCAATGACGCGGGTATTGGAGGCCCGATTGAAAGATATATCAATGACGTGGGTATTGGGGGCACGATTGACAGATATATCAATGACGCGGGTATTGGAGGCCCGATTGAAAGATATATCAATGATGAGGGTATTGGAGGCCCGATTGAAAGATATATCAATGACGCAGGTATTGGAGGCCCGATTGAAAGATATATCAATGACGCGGGTATTGGAGGCCCGATTGAAAGATATATCAGACGCGGGTATTGGAGGCCCGATTGAAAGATATATCAATGACGCAGGTATTGGCGGCCCGATTGAAAGATATATCAATGACGCGGGTATTGTCGGCCCGATTGAAAAATATATCAATGACACGGGTATTGGCGGACAGATTGAAAGATATATCAATGACGCCGGTATTGTCGGCCCGATTGAAAGATATATCAATGACGTGGGAATTGGAGGCCCGATTGAAAGATATATCAATGACGTGGGTAATGGCGGCCCGATTGAAAGATATATCAATGCCGCGGGTATTGGCAGCCCGATAGAGATATATCAATGACGCGGGTATTGGAGGCCCGATTGAAAGATATATCAATGACATGGGTATTGGCGGCCCTATTGAAAGATATATCAATGATGCAGGTATTGGTGGCCCTATTGAAAGATATATCAATGATGCGGGTATTGGAGGCCCGATTGAAAGATATATCAATGACGCAGGTATTGGCGGCCCGATTGAAAGATATATCAATGACGCGGGTATTGTGGGCCCGATTGAAAGATATATCAATGACGCGGGTATTGTCGGCCCGATTGAAAGATATATCAATGACGCGGGTATTGTCGGCCCGATTGAAAGATATATCAATGACGCTGGTATTGTCAGCCCGATTGAAATATATATCAATGACGCGGGTATTGTCGGCCCGATTGAAAGATATATCAATGACGCGGGTATTGTCGGCCCGATTGAAAGATATATCAATGACGTGGGTATTGGAGGCCCGATTGACAGATATATCAATGATGCGGGTATTGGAGGCTCGATTGACAGATATATCAATGACGCAGGTATTGGCGGCCCGATTTAAAGATATATCAATGACGCGGGTATTGCAAGCTCGATTGAAAGATATATCAATGACGCGGGTATTGGAGGCCCGATTGAAAGATATATCAATGATCGGGTATTGGTGGCCTGATTGAAAGATATATCAATGACGCGGGTATTGGCGACCCGATTGAAAGATATATCAATGACGCGGGTATTGGTGGCCCGATTGAAAGATATATCAATGACGTGGGTATTGGCGGCCCGATTGAAAGATATATCAATGACGTGGGTATTGGGGGCACGATTGACAGATATATCAATGACGCGGGTATTGGAGGCCCGATTGAAAGATATATCAATGATGAGGGTATTGGAGGCCCGATTGAAAGATATATCAATGACGCGGGTATTGGAGGCCCGATTGAAAGATATATCAATGACGCGGGTATTGGTGGCCCGATTGAAAGATATATCAATGACGTGGGTATTGGTGGCCCGATTGAAAGATATATCAATGACGTGGGTATTGGAGGCCAGATTGAAAGATATATCAATGACACGGGTATTGGCGGCCCGATTGAAAGATATATCAATGATGCGGTTATTGGTGGCCGGATTGAAAGATATATCAATGACGCGGGTATTGGAGGCCCGATTGAAAGATATATCAATGACGTGGGTATTGGGGGCACGATTGACAGATATATCAATGACGCGGGTATTGGAGGCCCGATTGAAAGATATATCAATGATGAGGGTATTGGAGGCCCGATTGAAAGATATATCAATGACGCGGGTATTGGAGGCCCGATTGAAAGATATATCAATGACGCGGGTATTGGAGGCCCGATTGAAAGATATATCAGACGCGGGTATTGGAGGCCCGATTGAAAGATATATCAATGACGCAGGTATTGGCGGCCCGATTGAAAGATATATCAATGACGCGGGTATTGTCAGCCCGATTGAAAAATATATCAATGACACGGGTATTGGCGGACAGATTGAAGGATATATCAATGACGCAGGTATTGTCGGCCCGATTGAAAGATATATCAATGACGTGGGTATTGGAGGCCCGATTGAAAGATATATCAATGACGTGGGTAATGGCGGCCCGATTGAAAGATATATCAATGCCGCGGGTATTGGCAGCCCGATAGAGATATATCAATGACGCGGGTATTGGAGGCCCGATTGAAAGATATATCAATGACATGGGTATTGGCGGCCCTATTGAAAGATATATCAATGATGCAGGTATTGGTGGCCTTATTGAAAGATATATCAATGATGCAGGTATTGGAGGCCCGATTGAAAGATATATCAATGACGCAGGTATTGGCGGCCCGATTGAAAGATATATCAATGACGCGGGTATTGTGGGCCCGATTGAAAGATATATCAATGACGCGGGTATTGTCGGCCCGATTGAAAGATATATCAATGACGCGGGTATTGTCGGCCCGATTGAAAGATATATCAATGACGCTGGTATTGTCAGCCCGATTGAAATATATATCAATGACGCGGGTATTGTCGGCCCGATTGAAAGATATATCAATGACGTGGGTATTGGAGGCCCGATTGACAGATATATCAATGATGCGGGTATTGGAGGCTCGATTGACAGATATATCAATGACGCAGGTATTGGCGGCCCGATTTAAAGATATATCAATGACGCGGGTATTGCAAGCTCGATTGAAAGATATATCAATGACGCGGGTATTGGAGGCCCGATTGAAAGATATATCAATGATCGGGTATTGGTGGCCTGATTGAAAGATATATCAATGACGCGGGTATTGGCGACCCGATTGAAAGATATATCAATGACGCGGGTATTGGTGGCCCGATTGAAAGATATATCAATGACGTGGGTATTGGCGGCCCGATTGAAAGATATATCAATGACGTGGGTATTGGGGGCACGATTGACAGATATATCAATGACGCGGGTATTGGAGGCCCGATTGAAAGATATATCAATGATGAGGGTATTGGAGACCCGATTGAAAGATATATCAATGACGCGGGTATTGGAGGCCCGATTGAAAGATATATCAATGACGCGGGTATTGGTGGCCCGATTGAAAGATATATCAATGACGCGGGTATTGGCGGCCCGATAGAGATATATCAATGACGCGGGTAATGGTGGCCGGATTGAAAGATATATCAATGACGCGGGTATTGTCGGCCCGATTGAAAAATATATCAATGACGCGGGTATTGGCGGACAGATTGAAAGATATATCAATGACGCAGGTATTGTCGGCCCGATTGAAAGATATATCAATGACGTGGGTATTGGAGGCCCGATTGAAAGATATATCAATGACGTGGGTAATGGCGGCCTGATTGAAAGATATATCAATGATGCGGGTATTGCCGGCCCGATTTAAAGATATATCCATGACGCGGGTATTGGCGGCCCGATTGAGATATATCAATGACGCGGTATTGGCAGCCCGATTGAAAGATATATCAATGACGTGGGTATTGGTGGCCCGATTGAAAGATATATCAATGACGTGGGTATTGGAGGCCAGATTGAAAGATATATCAATGACGCGGGTATTGGCGGCCCGATTGAAAGATATATCAATGATGCGGTTATTGGTGGCCGGATTGAAAGATATATCAATGACGCGGGTATTGGAGGCCCGATTGAAAGATATATCAATGACGTGGGTATTGGGGGCACGATTGACAGATATATCAATGACGCGGGTATTGGAGGCCCGATTGAAAGATATATCAATGATGAGGGTATTGGAGGCCCGATTGAAAGATATATCAATGACGCGGGTATTGGAGGCCCGATTGAAAGATATATCAATGACGTGGGTATTGGAGGCCCGATTGAAAGATATATCAGACACGGGTATTGGAGGCCCGATTGAAAGATATATCAATGACGCAGGTATTGGCGGCCCGATTGAAAGATATATCAATGATGCGGGTATTGTCGGCCCGATTGAAAGATATATCAATGACGCGGGTATTGTCAGCCCGATTGAAAGATATATCAATGACGCGGGTATTGTCGGCCCGATTGAAAGATATATCAATGACGTGGGTATTGTCGGCCCGATTGAAAGATATATCAATGATGTGGGTAATGGCGGCCCGATTCAAAGATATATCAATGCCGAGGGTATTGGCAGCCCGATAGAGATATATCAATGACGCGGGTATTGGAGGCCCGATTGAAAGATATATCAATGACATGGGTATTGGCGGCCCTATTGAAAGATATATCAATGATGCAGGTATTGGTGGCCCTATTGAAAGATATATCAATGATGCGGGTATTGGAGGCCCGATTGAAAGATATATCAATGACGCAGGTATTGGCGGCCCGATTGAAAGATATATCAATGACGCGGGTATTGTGGGCCCGATTGAAAGATATATCAATGACGAGGGTATTGTCGGCCCGATTGAAAGATATATCAATGACGCGGGTATTGTCGGCCCGATTGAAAGATATATCAATGACGCTGGTATTGTCAGCCCGATTGAAATATATATCAATGACGCGGGTATTGTCGGCCCGATTGAAAGATATATCAATGACGCGGGTATTGTCGGCACGATTGAAAGATATATCAATGACGTGGGTATTGGAGGCCCGATTGACAGATATATCAATGATGCGGGTATTGGAGGCTCGATTGACAGATATATCAATGACGCAGGTATTGGCGGCCCGATTTAAAGATATATCAATGACGCGGGTATTGCAAGCTCGATTGAAAGATATATCAATGACGCGGGTATTGGAGGCCCGATTGAAAGATATATCAATGATCGGGTATTGGTGGCCTGATTGAAAGATATATCAATGACGCGGGTATTGGCGACCCGATTGAAAGATATATCAATGACGCGGGTATTGGTGGCCCGATTGAAAGATATATCAATGACGTGGGTATTGGCGGCCTGATTGAAAGATATATCAATGACGTGGGTATTGGGGGCACGATTGACAGATATATCAATGACGCGGGTATTGGAGGCCCGATTGAAAGATATATCAATGATGAGGGTATTGGAGGCCCGATTGAAAGATATATCAATGACGCGGGTATTGGAGGCCCGATTGAAAGATATATCAATGACGCGGGTATTGGTGGCCCGATTGAAAGATATATCAATGACGCGGGTATTGGCGGCCCGATAGAGATATATCAATGACGCGGGTAATGGTGGCCGGATTGAAAGATATATCAATGACGCGGGTATTGTCGGCCCGATTGAAAAATATATCAATGACGCGGGTATTGGCGGACAGATTGAAAGATATATCAATGACGCAGGTATTGTCGGCCCGATTGAAAGATATATCAATGACGTGGGTATTGGAGGCCCGATTGAAAGATATATCAATGACGTGGGTAATGGCGGCCTGATTGAAAGATATATCAATGATGCGGGTATTGCCGGCCCGATTTAAAGATATATCCATGACGCGGGTATTGGCGGGCCGATTGAGATATATCAATGACGCGGGTATTGGCAGCCCGATTGAAAGATATATCATTGACGTGGGTATTGGTGGCCCGATTGAAAGATATATCAATGACGTGGGTATTGGAGGCCCGATTGAAAGATATATCAATGACGCGGGTATTGGCGGCCCGATTGAAAGATATATCAATGATGCGGTTATTGGTGGCCGGATTGAAAGATATATCAATGACGCGGGTATTGGAGGCCCGATTGAAAGATATATCAATGACGTGGGTATTGGGGGCACGATTGACAGATATATCAATGACGCGGGTATTGGAGGCCCGATTGAAAGATATATCAATGATGAGGGTATTGGAGGCCCGATTGAAAGATATATCAATGACGCGGGTATTGTCGGCCCGATTGAAAGATATATCAATGACGCGGGTATTGTCGGCCCGATTGAAAGATATATCAATGACGCTGGTATTGTCAGGCCGATTGAAATATATATCAATGACGCGGGTATTGTCGGCCCGATTGAAAGATATATCAATGACGCGGGTATTGTCGGCCCGATTGAAAGATATATCAATGACGTGGGTATTGGAGGCCCGATTGACAGATATATCAATGATGCGGGTATTGGAGGCTCGATTGACAGATATATCAATGACGCAGGTATTGGCGGCCCGATTTAAAGATATATCAATGACGCGGGTATTGCAAGCTCGATTGAAAGATATATCAATGACGCGGGTATTGGAGGCCCGATTGAAAGATATATCAATGATCGGGTATTGGTGGCCTGATTGAAAGATATATCAATGACGCGGGTATTGGCGACCCGATTGAAAGATATATCAATGACGCGGGTATTGGTGGCCCGATTGAAAGATATATCAATGACGTGGGTATTGGCGGCCCGATTGAAAGATATATCAATGACGTGGGTATTGGGGGCACGATTGACAGATATATCAATGACGCGGGTATTGGAGGCCCGATTGAAAGATATATCAATGATGAGGGTATTGGAGGCCCGATTGAAAGATATATCAATGACGCGGGTATTGGAGGCCCGATTGAAAGATATATCAATGACGCGGGTATTGGTGGCCCGATTGAAAGATATATCAATGACGCGGGTATTGGCGGCCCGATAGAGATATATCAATGACGCGGGTAATGGTGGCCGGATTGAAAGATATATCAATGACGCGGGTATTGTCGGCCCGATTGAAAAATATATCAATGACGCGGGTATTGGCGGACAGATTGAAAGATATATCAATGACGCAGGTATTGTCAGCCCGATTGAAAGATATATCAATGACGTGGGTATTGGAGGCCCGATTGAAAGATATATCAATGACGTGGGTAATGGCGGCCTGATTGAAAGATATATCAATGATGCGGGTATTGCCGGCCCGATTTAAAGATATATCCATGACGCGGGTATTGGCGGCCCGATTGAGATATATCAATGACCCGGGTATTGGCAGCCCGATTGAAAGATATATCAATGACGTGGGTATTGGTGGCCCGATTGAAAGATATATCAATGACGTGGGTATTGGAGGCCCGATTGAAAGATATATCAATGACGCGGGTATTGGCGGCCCGATTGAAAGATATATCAATGATGCGGTTATTGGTGGCCGGATTGAAAGATATATCAATGACGCGGGTATTGGAGGCCCGATTGAAAGATATATCAATGACGTGGGTATTGGGGGCACGATTGACAGATATATCAATGACGCGGGTATTGGAGGCCCGATTGAAAGATATATCAATGATGAGGGTATTGGAGGCCCGATTGAAAGATATATCAATGACGCAGGTATTGGAGGCCCGATTGAAAGATATATCAATGACGCGGGTATTGGAGGCCCGATTGAAAGATATATCAGACGCGGGTATTGGAGGCCCGATTGAAAGATATATCAATGACGCAGGTATTGGCGGCCCGATTGAAAGATATATCAATGATGCGGGTATTGTCGGCCCGATTGAAAGATATATCAATGACGCGGGTATTGGCGGCCCGATTGAAAGATATATCAATGACGTGGGTATTGTCGGCCCGATTGAAAGATATATCAATGATGTGGGTAATGGCGGCCCGATTCAAAGATATATCAATGCCGCGGGTATTGGCAGCCCGATAGAGATATATCAATGACGCGGGTATTGGAGGCCCGATTGAAAGATATATCAATGACATGGGTATTGGCGGCCCTATTGAAAGATATATCAATGATGCAGGTATTGGTGGCCCTATTGAAAGATATATCAATGATGCGGGTATTGGAGGCCCGATTGAAAGATATATCAATGACGCAGGTATTGGCGGCCCGATTGAAAGATATATCAATGACGCGGGTATTGTGGGCCCGATTGAAAGATATATCAATGACGCGGGTATTGGAGGCCCGATTGAAAGATATATCAATGATCGGGTATTGTTGGCCTGATTGAAAGATATATCAATGACGCGGGTATTGGCGACCCGATTGAAAGATATATCAATGATGCGGGTATTGGTGGCCCGATTGAAAGATATATCAATGACGTGGGTATTGGCGGCCCGATTGAAAGATATATCAATGACGTGGGTATTGGGGGCACGATTGACAGATATATCAATGACGCGGGTATTGGAGGCCCGATTGAAAGATATATCAATGATGAGGGTATTGGAGGCACGATTGAAAGATATATCAATGACGCGGGTATTGCAGGCACGATTGAAAGATATATCAATGACACGGGTATTGGAGGCCCGATTGAAAGATATATCAGACGCGGGTATTGGAGGCCCGATTGAAAGATATATCAATGACACGGGTATTGTCGGCCCGATTGAAAGATATATCAATGACGCGGGTATTGTCGGCCCGATTGAAAGATATATCAATGACGCGGGTATTCTCGGCCCGATTGAAAGATATATCAATGACGCGGGTATTGTCAGCCCGATTGAAAGATATATCAATGATGTGGGTAATGGCGGCCCAATTGAAAGATATATCAATGCCGCGGGTATTGTCGGCCCGATTGAATGATATATCAATGACGCGGGTATTGTCGGCCCGATTGAAAGATATATCAATGACACGGGTATTGTCGGCCCGATTGAAAGATATATCAATGACGCGGGTATTGGAGGCCCGATTGAAAGATATATCAATAACACGGGAATTGGCAGCCCGCTTGAAAGATATATCAATAACACGGGTATTGGAGGCCCGATTGACAGATATATCAATGATGCGGGTATTGGAGGCTCGATTGACAGATATATCAATGACGCAGGTATTGGCGGCCCCATTTAAAGATATATCAATGACGCGGGTATTGGAAGCTCGATTGAAAGATATATCAATGACGCGGGTATTGGAGGCCCGATTGGAAGAGATATCAATGACGCGGGTATTGGAGGCCCGATTGAAAGATATATCAATGATCGGGTATTGGTGGCCTGATTGAAAGATATATCAATGACGCGGGTATTGGCCACCTGATTGAAAGATGTATCAATGACACAGGTATTGGCGGCCCGATTGAAAGATATATCAATGACACAGGTATTGGAGGCCCGATTGAAAGATATATCAATAACACGGGTATTGGCCACCTGATTGAAAGATGTATCAATGACACAGGTATTGGCGGCCCGATTGAAAGATATATCAATGACGTGGGTATTGGCGGCCCGATTGAAAGATATATCTATAACATGGGTATTGGCGGCCCGATTGAAAGATATATCAATAACACGGGAATTGGCGGCCCGATTGAAAGATATATCAATGATGCAGGTATTGGCGGCCCGATTGAAAGATATATCAATGACGCGGGTATTGGCGGCCCGATTTAAAGATATATCAATGACGCGGGTATTGGGGACCTGATTTAAAGATATATCAATGACGCGGGTATTGGGGGCCTGATTTAAAGATATATCAATGACGCGGGTATTGGAAGCTCGATTGAAAGATATATCAATGACGCAGGTATTGGAGGCCCGATTGAAAGGTATATCAATGACACGAGTATTGGAGGCCCGATTGAAAGATATATCAATGACGCGGGTATTGGAGGCCCGATTGAAAGATATATCAATTATGCGGGTATTGGAGGCCCGATTGAAAGATATATCAATGACGCAGGTATTGGAGGCCTGATTGAAAGATATATCAATGACGCGGGTATTGACGGCCCGATTGAAAGATATCAATGACGTGGATATTGGAGGCCTGATTGAAAGATATATCAATGACGCGGGTATTGTTGGCCCGATTGAAAGATATATCAATGATGTGGGTAATGGCGGCCCGATTGAAAGATATATCAATGCCGCGGGTATTGGTGGCCCGATTGAAAGATATATCAATGACGCGGGTATTGGCGGCCCGATAGAGATATATCAATGACGCGGGTAATGGTGGCCGGATTGAAAGATATATCAATGACGCGGGTATTGTCGGCCCGATTGAAAAATATATCAATGACGTGGGTATTGGCGGACAGATTGAAAGATATATCAATGACGCAAATATTGTCGGCCCGATTGAAAGATATATCAATGACGTGGGTATTGGAGGCCCGATTGAAAGATATATCAATGACGTGGGTAATGGCGGCCTGATTGAAAGATATATCAATGATGCGGGTATTGCCGGCCCGATTTAAAGATATATCCATGACGCGGGTATTGGTGGCCCGATTGAAAGATATATCAATGACGCGGGTATTGGCGGCCCGATTGAGATATATCAATGACGCGGGTATTGGCAGCCCGATTGAAAGATATATCAATGACTTGGGTATTGGAGTCCCGATTGAAAGATATATGAATGACGCGGGTATTGGCGGCCCGATTGAAAGATATATCAATGATGCGGGTATTGGTGGCCGGATTGAAAGATATATCAATGACGCGGGTATTGGAGGCCCGATTGAAAGATATATCAATGACGTGGGTATTGGGGGCCCGATTGACAGATATATCAATGAAGTGGGTATTGGAGGCCCGATTGAAAGATATATCAATGATGAGGGTATTGGAGGCCCGATTGAAAGATATATCAATGACGCGGGTAATGGAGGCCCGATTGAAAGATATATCAATGCCGCGGGTATTGGTGGCCCGATTGAAAGATATATCAATGACGCGGGTATTGGCGGCCCGATAGAGATATATCAATGACGCGGGTATTGGAAGCTCGATTGAAAGATATATCAATGACGCGGGTATTGGAGGCCCGATTGAAAGATATATCAATGATGAGGGTATTGGAGGCCCGATTGAAAGATATATCAATGACGCGGGTAATGGAGGCCCGATTGAAAGATATATCAATGCCGCGGGTATTGGTGGCCCGATTGAAAGATATATCAATGACGCGGGTATTGGCGGCCCGATAGAGATATATCAATGACGCGGGTAATGGTGGCCGGATTGAAATATATATCAATGACGCAGGTATTGTCGGCCCGATTGAAAGATATATCAATGATGTGGGTATTGGAGGCCCGATTGAAAGATGTATCAATGACGTGGGTAATGGCGGCCTGATTGAAAGATATATCAATGATGCGGGTATTGGTGGCCCGATTGAAAGATATATCAATGACGTGGGTATTGGAGGCCCGATTGAAAGATATATCAATGACGCGGGTATTGGCGGCCCGATTGAAAGATATATCAATGATGCGGTTATTGGTGGCCGGATTGAAAGATATATCAATGACGCGGGTATTGGAGGCCTGATTGAAAGATATATCAATGACGTGGGTATTGGGGACACGATTGACAGATATATCAATGACGCGGGTATTGGAGGCCCGATTGAAAGATATATCAATGATGAGGGTATTGGACGCCCGATTGAAAGATATATCAATGACGCGGGTATTGGAGGCCCGATTGAAAGATATATCAATGACGCGGGTATTGGAGGCCCGATTGAAAGATATATCAGACGCGGGTATTGGAGGCCCGATTGAAAGATATATCAATGACGCGGGTATTGTCGGCCCGATTGAAAGATATATCAATGACGCGGGTATTGTCGGCCCGATTGAAAGATATATCAATGATGTGGGTAATGGCGGCCCGATTGAAAGATATATCAATGCCGCGGGTAATGGCGGCCCGATTGAAAGATATAGCAATGCCGCGGGTATTGGAGGCCCGATTGAAAGATATATCAATGACATGGGTATTGGCGGCCCTATTGAAAGATATATCAATGACGCAGGTATTGGTGGCCCGATTGAAAGATATATCAATGACGCAGGTATTGGCGGCCCGATTGAAAGATATATCAATGACGCGGGTATTGTGGGCCCGATTGAAAGATATATCAATGACGCGGGTATTGTCGGCCCGATTGAAAGATATATCAATGACGCGGGTATTGTCGGCCCGATTGAAAGATATATCAATGACGCTGGTATTGTCGGCCCGATTGAAAGATATATCAATGACGCGGGTATTGTCGGACCGATTGAAAGATATATCAATGACGTGGGTATTGTCGGCCCGATTGAAAGATATATCAATGACGTGGGTATTGGAGGCTCGATTGACAGATATATCAATGACGCAGGTATTGGCGTCCCGATTTAAAGATATATCAATGACGCGGGTATTGCAAGCTCGATTGAAAGATATATCAATGACGCGGGTATTGGAGGCCCGATTGGAAGAGATATCAATGAGGCGGGTATTGGAGGCCCGATTGAAAGATATATCAATGATCGGATATTGGTGGCCTGATTGAAAGATATATCAATGACGCGGGTATTGGCCACCTGATTGAAAGATGTATCAATGACACAGGTATTGGTGGCCCGATTGAAAGATATATCAATGACGTGGGTATTGGCGGCCCGATTGAAAGATATATCTATAACATGGGTATTGGCGGCCCGATTGAAAGATATATCAATAACACGGGAATTGGCAGCCCGATTTGCAGATATATCAATGACGCAGGTATTGGCGGCCTGATTGAAAGATATATCAATGACGCGGGTATTGGCGGCCCGATTTAAAGATATATCAATGACGCGGGTATTGGGGGCCTGATTTAAAGATATATCAATGACGCGGGTATTGGAAGCTCGATTGAAAGATATATCAATGACGCAGGTATTGGAGGCCCGATTGAAAGATATATCAATGACGCGGGTATTGGAGGCCCGATGGAAAGATATATCAATGACGCGGGTATTGGCGGCTCGATTGAAAGACATCAATGACGCGGGTATTGGCGGCCTGATTGAAAGGTATATCAATGACGCGGGTATTGGCGGCCTGATTGAAAGACATCAATGACGCGGGTATTGGCGGCCTGATTGAAAGGTATATCAATGACACGAGTATTGGAGGCCCGATTGAAAGATATATCAATGACGCGGGTATTGGAGGCCCGATTGAAAGATATATCAATGATGCGGGTATTGGAGGCCCGATTGAAAGATATATCAATGACGCAGGTATTGGAGGCCTGATTGAAAGATATATCAATGACGCGGGTATTGACGGCCCGATTGAAAGATATCAATGACGTGGGTATTGGAGGCCTGATTGAAAGATATATCAATGACGCGGGTATTGTCGGCCCGATTGAAAGATATATTAATGATGTGGGTAATGGCGGCCCGATTGAAAGATATATCAATGCCGCGGGTATTGGTGGCCCGATTGAAAGATATATCAATGACGCGGGTATTGGCGGCCCGATAGAGATATATCAATGATGCGGGTAATGGTGGCCGGATTGAAAGATATATCAATGACGCGGGTATTGTCGGCCCGATTGAAAAATATATCAATGACGTGGGTATTGGCGGACAGATTGAAAGATATATCAATGACGCAAATATTGTCGGCCCGATTGAAAGATATATCAATGACGTGGGTATTGGAGGCCCAATTGAAAGATATATCAATGACGTGGGTAATGGCGGCCTGATTGAAAGATATATCAATGATGCGGGTATTGCCGGCCCGATTTAAAGATATATCCATGACGCGGGTATTGGTGGCCCGATTGAAAGATATATCAATGACGCGGGTATTGGCGGCCCGATTGAGATATATCAATGACGCGGGTATTGGCAGCCCGATTGAAAGATATATCAATGACGTGGGTATTGGTGGCCCGATTGAAAGATATATCAATGACGTGGGTATTGGAGGCCCGATTGAAAGATATATGAATGACGCGGGTATTGGCGGCCCGATTGAAAGATATATCAATGATGCGGGTATTGGTGGCCGGATTGAAAGATATATCAATGACGCGGGTATTGGAGGCCCGATTGAAAGATATATCAATGACGTGGGTATTGGGGGCACGATTGACAGATATATCAATGAGGCGGGTATTGGAGGCCCGATTGAAAGATATATCAATGCCGCGGGTATTGTCGGCCCGATTGAATGATATATCAATGACGCGGGTATTGTCGGCCCGATTGAAAGATATATCAATGACACGGGTATTGTCGGCCCGATTGAAAGATATATCAATGACGCGGGTATTGGAGGCCCGATTGAAAGATATATCAATAACACGGGAATTGGCAGCCCGCTTGAAAGATATATCAATAACACGGGTATTGGAGGCCCGATTGACAGATATATCAATGATGCGGGTATTGGAGGCTCGATTGACAGATATATCAATGACGCAGGTATTGGCGGCCCCATTTAAAGATATATCAATGACGCGGGTATTGGAAGCTCGATTGAAAGATATATCAATGACGCGGGTATTGGAGGCCCGATTGGAAGAGATATCAATGACGCGGGTATTGGAGGCCCGATTGAAAGATATATCAATGATCGGGTATTGGTGGCCTGATTGAAAGATATATCAATGACGCGGGTATTGGCCACCTGATTGAAAGATGTATCAATGACACAGGTATTGGCGGCCCGATTGAAAGATATATCAATGACACAGGTATTGGAGGCCCGATTGAAAGATATATCAATAACACGGGTATTGGCCACCTGATTGAAAGATGTATCAATGACACAGGTATTGGCGGCCCGATTGAAAGATATATCAATGACGTGGGTATTGGCGGCCCGATTGAAAGATATATCTATAACATGGGTATTGGCGGCCCGATTGAAAGATATATCAATAACACGGGAATTGGCGGCCCGATTGAAAGATATATCAATGATGCAGGTATTGGCGGCCCGATTGAAAGATATATCAATGACGCGGGTATTGGCGGCCCGATTTAAAGATATATCAATGACGCGGGTATTGGGGACCTGATTTAAAGATATATCAATGACGCGGGTATTGGGGGCCTGATTTAAAGATATATCAATGACGCGGGTATTGGAAGCTCGATTGAAAGATATATCAATGACGCAGGTATTGGAGGCCCGATTGAAAGGTATATCAATGACACGAGTATTGGAGGCCCGATTGAAAGATATATCAATGACGCGGGTATTGGAGGCCCGATTGAAAGATATATCAATTATGCGGGTATTGGAGGCCCGATTGAAAGATATATCAATGACGCAGGTATTGGAGGCCTGATTGAAAGATATATCAATGACGCGGGTATTGACGGCCCGATTGAAAGATATCAATGACGTGGATATTGGGGGCCTGATTGAAAGATATATCAATGACGCGGGTATTGTCGGCCCGATTGAAAGATATATCAATGATGTGGGTAATGGCGGCCCGATTGAAAGATATATCAATGCCGCGGGTATTGGTGGCCCGATTGAAAGATATATCAATGACGCGGGTATTGGCGGCCCGATAGAGATATATCAATGACGCGGGTAATGGTGGCCGGATTGAAAGATATATCAATGACGCGGGTATTGTCGGCCCGATTGAAAAATATATCAATGACGTGGGTATTGGCGGACAGATTGAAAGATATATCAATGACGCAAATATTGTCGGCCCGATTGAAAGATATATCAATGACGTGGGTATTGGAGGCCCGATTGAAAGATATATCAATGACGTGGGTAATGGCGGCCTGATTGAAAGATATATCAATGATGCGGGTATTGCCGGCCCGATTTAAAGATATATCCATGACGCGGGTATTGGTGGCCCGATTGAAAGATATATCAATGACGCGGGTATTGGCGGCCCGATTGAGATATATCAATGACGCGGGTATTGGCAGCCCGATTGAAAGATATATCAATGACTTGGGTATTGGAGTCCCGATTGAAAGATATATGAATGACGCGGGTATTGGCGGCCCGATTGAAAGATATATCAATGATGCGGGTATTGGTGGCCGGATTGAAAGATATATCAATGACGCGGGTATTGGAGGCCCGATTGAAAGATATATCAATGACGTGGGTATTGGGGGCCCGATTGACAGATATATCAATGAAGTGGGTATTGGAGGCCCGATTGAAAGATATATCAATGATGAGGGTATTGGAGGCCCGATTGAAAGATATATCAATGACGCGGGTAATGGAGGCCCGATTGAAAGATATATCAATGCCGCGGGTATTGGTGGCCCGATTGAAAGATATATCAATGACGCGGGTATTGGCGGCCCGATAGAGATATATCAATGACGCGGGTATTGGAAGCTCGATTGAAAGATATATCAATGACGCGGGTATTGGAGGCCCGATTGAAAGATATATCAATGATGAGGGTATTGGAGGCCCGATTGAAAGATATATCAATGACGCGGGTAATGGAGGCCCGATTGAAAGATATATCAATGCCGCGGGTATTGGTGGCCCGATTGAAAGATATATCAATGACGCGGGTATTGGCGGCCCGATAGAGATATATCAATGACGCGGGTAATGGTGGCCGGATTGAAATATATATCAATGACGCAGGTATTGTCGGCCCGATTGAAAGATATATCAATGATGTGGGTATTGGAGGCCCGATTGAAAGATGTATCAATGACGTGGGTAATGGCGGCCTGATTGAAAGATATATCAATGATGCGGGTATTGGTGGCCCGATTGAAAGATATATCAATGACGCGGGTAATGGCGGCCCGATTGAGATATATCAATGACGCGGGTATTGGCAGCCCGATTGAAAGATATATCAATGACGTGGGTATTGGTGGCCCGATTGAAAGATATATCAATGACGTGGGTATTGGAGGCCCGATTGAAAGATATATCAATGACGCGGGTATTGGCGGCCCGATTGAAAGATATATCAATGATGCGGTTATTGGTGGCCGGATTGAAAGATATATCAATGACGCGGGTATTGGAGGCCCGATTGAAAGATATATCAATGACGTGGGTATTGGGGACACGATTGACAGATATATCAATGACGCGGGTATTGGAGGCCCGATTGAAAGATATATCAATGATGAGGGTATTGGACGCCCGATTGAAAGATATATCAATGACGCGGGTATTGGAGGCCCGATTGAAAGATATATCAATGACGCGGGTATTGGAGGCCCGATTGAAAGATATATCAGACGCGGGTATTGGAGGCCCGATTGAAAGATATATCAATGACGCGGGTATTGTCGGCCCGATTGAAAGATATATCAATGACGCGGGTATTGTCGGCCCGATTGAAAGATATATCAATGATGTGGGTAATGGCGGCCCGATTGAAAGATATATCAATGCCGCGGGTAATGGCGGCCCGATTGAAAGATATAGCAATGCCGCGGGTATTGGAGGCCCGATTGAAAGATATATCAATGACATGGGTATTGGCGGCCCTATTGAAAGATATATCAATGACGCAGGTATTGGTGGCCCGATTGAAAGATATATCAATGACGCAGGTATTGGCGGCCCGATTGAAAGATATATCAATGACGCGGGTATTGTGGGCCCGATTGAAAGATATATCAATGACGCGGGTATTGTCGGCCCGATTGAAAGATATATCAATGACGCGGGTATTGTCGGCCCGATTGAAAGATATATCAATGACGCTGGTATTGTCGGCCCGATTGAAAGATATATCAATGACGCGGGTATTGTCGGACCGATTGAAAGATATATCAATGACGTGGGTATTGTCGGCCCGATTGAAAGATATATCAATGACGTGGGTATTGGAGGCTCGATTGACAGATATATCAATGACGCAGGTATTGGCGTCCCGATTTAAAGATATATCAATGACGCGGGTATTGCAAGCTCGATTGAAAGATATATCAATGACGCGGGTATTGGAGGCCCGATTGGAAGAGATATCAATGACGCGGGTATTGGAGGCCCGATTGAAAGATATATCAATGATCGGATATTGGTGGCCTGATTGAAAGATATATCAATGACGCGGGTATTGGCCACCTGATTGAAAGATGTATCAATGACACAGGTATTGGTGGCCCGATTGAAAGATATATCAATGACGTGGGTATTGGCGGCCCGATTGAAAGATATATCTATAACATGGGTATTGGCGGCCCGATTGAAAGATATATCAATAACACGGGAATTGGCAGCCCGATTTGCAGATATATCAATGACGCAGGTATTGGCGGCCTGATTGAAAGATATATCAATGACGCGGGTATTGGCGGCCCGATTTAAAGATATATCAATGACGCGGGTATTGGGGGCCTGATTTAAAGATATATCAATGACGCGGGTATTGGAAGCTCGATTGAAAGATATATCAATGACGCAGGTATTGGAGGCCCGATTGAAAGATATATCAATGACGCGGGTATTGGAGGCCCGATGGAAAGATATATCAATGACGCGGGTATTGGCGGCTCGATTGAAAGACATCAATGACGCGGGTATTGGCGGCCTGATTGAAAGGTATATCAATGACGCGGGTATTGGCGGCCTGATTGAAAGACATCAATGACGCGGGTATTGGCGGCCTGATTGAAAGGTATATCAATGACACGAGTATTGGAGGCCCGATTGAAAGATATATCAATGACGCGGGTATTGGAGGCCCGATTGAAAGATATATCAATGATGCGGGTATTGGAGGCCCGATTGAAAGATATATCAATGACGCAGGTATTGGAGGCCTGATTGAAAGATATATCAATGACGCGGGTATTGACGGCCCGATTGAAAGATATCAATGACGTGGGTATTGGAGGCCTGATTGAAAGATATATCAATGACGCGGGTATTGTCGGCCCGATTGAAAGATATATTAATGATGTGGGTAATGGCGGCCCGATTGAAAGATATATCAATGCCGCGGGTATTGGTGGCCCGATTGAAAGATATATCAATGACGCGGGTATTGGCGGCCCGATAGAGATATATCAATGACGCGGGTAATGGTGGCCGGATTGAAAGATATATCAATGACGCGGGTATTGTCGGCCCGATTGAAAAATATATCAATGACGTGGGTATTGGCGGACAGATTGAAAGATATATCAATGACGCAAATATTGTCGGCCCGATTGAAAGATATATCAATGACGTGGGTATTGGAGGCCCAATTGAAAGATATATCAATGACGTGGGTAATGGCGGCCTGATTGAAAGATATATCAATGATGCGGGTATTGCCGGCCCGATTTAAAGATATATCCATGACGCGGGTATTGGTGGCCCGATTGAAAGATATATCAATGACGCGGGTATTGGCGGCCCGATTGAGATATATCAATGACGCGGGTATTGGCAGCCCGATTGAAAGATATATCAATGACGTGGGTATTGGTGGCCCGATTGAAAGATATATCAATGACGTGGGTATTGGAGGCCCGATTGAAAGATATATGAATGACGCGGGTATTGGCGGCCCGATTGAAAGATATATCAATGATGCGGGTATTGGTGGCCGGATTGAAAGATATATCAATGACGCGGGTATTGGAGGCCCGATTGAAAGATATATCAATGACGTGGGTATTGGGGGCACGATTGACAGATATATCAATGAGGCGGGTATTGGAGGCCCGATTGAAAGATATATCAATGATGAGGGTATTGGAGGCCCGATTGAAAGATAGATCAATGACGCGGGTAATGGAGGCCCGATTGAAAGATATATCAATGCCGTGGGTATTGGTGGCCCGATTGAAAGATATATCAATGACGCGGGTATTGGCGGCCCGATAGAGATATATCAATGACGCGGGTAATGGTGGCCGGATTGAAAGATATATCAATGACGCGGGTATTGTCGGCCCGATTGAAAAATATATCAATGACGCGGGTATTGGCGGACAGATTGAAAGATATATCAATGACGCAGGTATTGTCGGCCCGATTGAAAGATATATCAATGACGTGGGTATTGGAGGCCCGATTGAAAGATGTATCAATGACGTGGGTAATGGCGGCCTGATTGAAAGATATATCAATGATGCGGGTATTGGTGGCCCGATTGAAAGATATATCAATGACGCGGGTATTGGCGGCCCGATTGAGATATATCAATGACGCGGGTATTGGCAGCCCGATTGAAAGATATATCAATGACGTGGGTATTGGTGGCCCGATTGAAAGATATATCAATGACGTGGGTATTGGAGGCCCGATTGAAAGATATATCAATGACGCGGGTATTGGAGGCCCGATTGAAAGATATATCAATGACGCGGGTATTGTCGGCCCGATTGAAAGATATATCAATGACACGGGTATTGTCGGCCCGATTGAAAGATATATCAATGATGCGGGTATTGGAGGCCCGATTGAAAGATATATAAATAACACGGGTATTGGAGGCCCGATTGACAGATATATCAATGATGCGGGTATTGGAGGCTCGATTGACAGATATATCAATGACGCAGGTATTGGCGGCCCCATTTAAAGATATATCAATGACGCGGGTATTGGAAGCTCGATTGAAAGATATATCAATGACGCGGGTATTGGAGGCCCGATTGGAAGAGATATCAATGACGCGGGTATTGGAGGCCCGATTGAAAGATATATCAATGATCGGGTATTGGTGGCCTGATTGAAAGATATATCAATGACGCGGGTATTGGCCACCTGATTGAAAGATGTATCAATGACACAGGTATTGGCGGCCCGATTGAAAGATATATCAATGACACAGGTATTGGAGGCCCGATTGAAAGATATATCAATAACACGGGTATTGGCCACCTGATTGAAAGATGTATCAATGACACAGGTATTGGCGGCCCGATTGAAAGATATATCAATGACGTGGGTATTGGCGGCCCGATTGAAAGATATATCTATAACATGAGTATTGGCGGCCCGATTGAAAGATATATCAATAACACGGGAATTGGCGGCCCGATTTGCAGATATAGCAATGACGCAGGTATTGGCGGCCCGATTGAAAGATATATCAATGACGCGGGTATTGGCGGCCCGATTTAAAGATATATCAATGACGCGGGTATTGGGGGCCTGATTTAAAGATATATCAATGACGCGGGTATTGGGGGCCTGATTTAAAGATATATCAATGACGCGGGTATTGGAAGCTCGATTGAAAGATATATCAATGACGCAGGTATTGGAGGCCCGATTGAAAGGTATATCAATGACACGAGTATTGGAGGCCCGATTGAAAGATATATCAATGACGCGGGTATTGGAGGCCCGATTGAAAGATATATCAATGATGCGGGTATTTGAGGCCCGATTGAAAGATATATCAATGACGCAGGTATTGGAGGCCTGATTGAAAGATATATCAATGACGCGGGTATTGACGGCCCGATTGAAAGATATCAATGACGTGGATATTGGAGGCCTGATTGAAAGATATATCAATGACGCGGGTATTGTCGGCCCGATTGAAAGATATATCAATGATGTGGGTAATGGCGGCCCGATTGAAAGATATATCAATGCCGCGGGTATTGGCGGCCCGATTGAAAGATATATCAATGACGTGGGTATTGGCGGCCCGATAGAGATATATCAATGACGCGGGTAATGGTGGCCGGATTGAAAGATATATCAATGACGCGGGTATTGTCGGCCCGATTGAAAAATATATCAATGACGTGGGTATTGGCGGAGAGATTGAAAGATATATCAATGACGCAAATATTGTCGGCCCGATTGAAAGATATATCAATGACGTGGGTATTGGAGGCCCGATTGAAAGATATATTAATGACGTGGGTAATGGCGGCCTGATTGAAAGATATATCAATGATGCGGGTATTGCCGGCCCGATTTAAAGATATATCCATGACGCGGGTATTGGTGGCCCGATTGAAAGATATATCAATGACGCGGGTATTGGCGGCCCGATTGAGATATATCAATGACGCGGGTATTGGCAGCCCGATTGAAAGATATATCAATGACGTGGGTATTGGAGTCCCGATTGAAAGATATATGAATGACGTGGGTATTGGCGGCCCGATTGAAAGATATATCAATGATGCGGGTATTGGTGGCCGGATTGAAAGATATATCAATGACGCGGGTATTGGAGGCCCGATTGAAAGATATATCAATGACGTGGGTATTGGGGGCCCGATTGACAGATATATCAATGAAGCGGGTATTGGAGGCCCGATTGAAAGATATATCAATGATGAGGGTATTGGAGGCCCGATTGAAAGATATATCAATGACGCGGGTAATGGAGGCCCGATTGAAAGATATATCAATGCCGCGGGTATTGGTGGCCCGATTAAAAGATATATCAATGACGCGGGTATTGGCGGCCCGATAGAGATATATCAATGACGCGGGTATTGGAAGCTCGATTGAAAGATATATCAATGACGCGGGTATTGGAGGCCCGATTGAAAGATATATCAATGATGAGGGTATTGGAGGCCCGATTGAAAGATATATCAATGACGCGGGTAATGGAGGCCCGATTGAAAGATATATCAATGCCGCGGGTATTGGTGGCCCGATTGAAAGATATATCAATGACGCGGGTATTGGCGGCCCGATAGAGATATATCAATGACGCGGGTAATGGTGGCCGGATTGAAATATATATCAATGACGCAGGTATTGTCGGCCCGATTGAAAGATATATCAATGACGTGAGTATTGGAGGCCCGATTGAAAGATGTATCAATGACGTGGGTAATGGCGGCCTGATTGAAAGATATATCAATGATGCGGGTATTGGTGGCCCGATTGAAAGATATATCGATGACGCGGGTATTGGCGGCCCGATTGAGATATATCAATGACGCGGGTATTGGCAGCCCGATTGAAAGATATATCAATGACGTGGGTATTGGTGGCCCGATTGAAAGATATATCAATGACGTGGGTATTGGAGGCCCGATTGAAAGATATATCAATGACGCGGGTATTGGCGGCCCGATTGAAAGATATATCAATGATGCGGTTATTGGTGGCCGGATTGAAAGATATATCAATGACGTGGGTATTGGCGGCCCGATTGAAAGATATATCTATAACATGGGTATTGGCGGCCCGATTGAAAGATATATCAATAACACGGGAATTGGCAGCCCGATTTGCAGATATATCAATGACGCAGGTATTGGCGGCCTGATTGAAAGATATATCAATGACGCGGGTATTGGCGGCCCGATTTAAAGATATATCAATGACGCGGGTATTGGGGGCCTGATTTAAAGATATATCAATGACGCGGGTATTGGAAGCTCGATTGAAAGATATATCAATGACGCAGGTATTGGAGGCCCGATTGAAAGATAAATCAATGACGCGGGTATTGGAGGCCCGATGGAAAGATATATCAATGACGCGGGTATTGGCGGCTCGATTGAAAGACATCAATGACGCGGGTATTGGAGGCTCGATTGACAGATATATCAATGACGCAGGTATTGGCGTGCCGATTTAAAGATATATCAATGACGTGGGTATTGGTGGCCCGATTGAAAGATATATCAATGACGTGGGTATTGGAGGCCCGATTGAAAGATATATCAATGACGCGGGTATTGGCGGCCCGATTGAAAGATATATCAATGACGTGGGTATTGGAGGCTCGATTGACAGATATATCAATGACGCAGGTATTGGCGTCCCGATTTAAAGATATATCAATGACGTGGGTATTGGTGGCCCGATTGAAAGATATATCAATGACGTGGGTATTGGAGGCCCGATTGAAAGATATATCAATGACGCGGGTATTGGCGGCCCGATTGAAAGATATATCAATGATGCGGTTATTGGTGGCCGGATTGAAAGATATATCAATGACGCGGGTATTGGAGGCCCGATTGAAAGATATATCAATGACGTGGGTATTGGGGACACGATTGACAGATATATCAATGACGCGGGTATTGGAGGCCCGATTGAAAGATATATCAATGATGAGGGTATTGGATGCCCGATTGAAAGATATATCAATGACGCGGGTATTGGAGGCCCGATTGAAAGATATATCAATGACGCGGGTATTGGAGGCCCGATTGAAAGATATATCAGACGCGGGTATTGGAGGCCCGATTGAAAGATATATCAATGACGCGGGTATTGTCAGCCCGATTGAAAGATATATCAATGACGCGGGTATTGTCGGCCCGATTGAAAGATATATCAATGACGCGGGTATTGTCGGCCCGATTGAAAGATATATCAATGATGTGGGTAATGGCGGCCCGATTGAAAGATATATCAATGCCGCGGGTAATGGCGGCCCGATTGAAAGATATAGCAATGCCGCGGGTATTGGAGGCCCGATTGAAAGATATATCAATGACATGGGTATTGGCGGCCCTATTGAAAGATATATTAATGACGCAGGTATTGGTGGCCCTATTGAAAGATATATCAATGATGCGGGTATCGGAGGCCCGATTGAAAGATATATCAATGACGCAGGTATTGGCGGCCCGAT
This sequence comes from Chaetoderma sp. LZ-2023a, assembly GCA_034401795.1. Classification (NCBI taxonomy): domain Eukaryota; kingdom Metazoa; phylum Mollusca; class Caudofoveata; order Chaetodermatida; family Chaetodermatidae; genus Chaetoderma; species Chaetoderma sp. LZ-2023a. The sequence continues at coordinate 691,393 of CM067375.1, read as the reverse complement.
TGAAAGATATATCAATGACACGGGTATTGTGGGCCCGATTGAAAGATATATCAATGACGCGGGTATTGTCGGCCCGATTGAAAGATATATCAATGACGCGGGTATTGTCGGCCCGATTGAAAGATATATCAATGACGCTGGTATTGTCGGCCCGATTGAAAGATATATCAATGACGCGGGTATTGTCGGACCGATTGAAAGATATATCAATGACGTGGGTATTGTCGGCCCGATTGAAAGATATATCAATGACGTGGGTATTGGAGGCTCGATTGACAGATATATCAATGACGCAGGTATTGGCGTCCCGATTTAAAGATATATCAATGACGCGGGTATTGCAAGCTCGATTGAAAGATATATCAATGACGCGGGTATTGGAGGCCCGATTGGAAGAGATATCAATGACGCGGGTATTGGAGGCCCGATTGAAAGATATATATCAATGATCGGATATTGGTGGCCTGATTGAAAGATATATCAATGACGCGGGTATTGGCCACCTGATTGAAAGATGTATCAATGACACAGGTATTGGTGGCCCGATTGAAAGATATATCAATGACGTGGGTATTGGCGGCCCGATTGAAAGATATATCTATAACATGGGTATTGGCGGCCCGATTGAAAGATATATCAATAACACGGGAATTGGCAGCCCGATTTGCAGATATATCAATGACGCAGGTATTGGCGGCCTGATTGAAAGATATATCAATGACGCGGGTATTGGCGGCCCGATTTAAAGATATATCAATGACGCGGGTATTGGGGGCCTGATTTAAAGATATATCAATGACGCGGGTATTGGAAACTCGATTGAAAGATATATCAATGACGCAGGTATTGGAGGCCCGATTGAAAGATATATCAATGACGCGGGTATTGGAGGCCCGATGGAAAGATATATCAATGACGCGGGTATTGGCGGCTCGATTGAAAGACATCAATGACGCGGGTATTGGCGGCCTGATTGAAAGGTATATCAATGATGCGGGTATTGGCGGCCTGATTGAAAGACATCAATGACGTGGGTATTGGAGGCCTGATTGAAAGATATATCAATGACGCGGGTATTGTCGGCCCGATTGAAAGATATATTAATGATGTGGGTAATGGCGGCCCGATTGAAAGATATATCAATGCCGCGGGTATTGGTGGCCCGATTGAAAGATATATCAATGACGCGGGTATTGGCGGCCCGATAGAGATATATCAATGACGCGGGTAATGGTGGCCGGATTGAAAGATATATCAATGACGCGGGTATTGTCGGCCCGATTGAAAAATATATCAATGACGTGGGTATTGGCGGACAGATTGAAAGATATATCAATGACGCAAATATTGACGGCCCGATTGAAAGATATCAATGACGTGGGTATTGGAGGCCCAATTGAAAGATATATCAATGACGTGGGTAATGGCGGCCTGATTGAAAGATATATCAATGATGCGGGTATTGCCGGCCCGATTTAAAGATATATCCATGACGCGGGTATTGGTGGCCCGATTGAAAGATATATCAATGACGCGGGTATTGGCGGCCCGATTGAGATATATCAATGACGCGGGTATTGGCAGCCCGATTGAAAGATATATCAATGACGTGGGTATTGGTGGCCCGATTGAAAGATATATCAATGACGTGGGTATTGGAGGCCCGATTGAAAGATATATGAATGACGCGGGTATTGGCGGCCCGATTGAAAGATATATCAATGATGCGGGTATTGGTGGCCGGATTGAAAGATATATCAATGACGCGGGTATTGGAGGCCCGATTGAAAGATATATCAATGACGTGGGTATTGGGGGCACGATTGACAGATATATCAATGAGGCGGGTATTGGAGGCCCTATTGAAAGATATATCAATGATGAGGGTATTGGAGGCCCGATTGAAAGATAGATCAATGACGCGGGTAATGGAGGCCCGATTGAAAGATATATCAATGCCGTGGGTATTGGTGGCCCGATTGAAAGATATATCAATGACGCGGGTATTGGCGGCCCGATAGAGATATATCAATGACGCGGGTAATGGTGGCCGGATTGAAAGATATATCAATGACGCGGGTATTGTCGGCCCGATTGAAAAATATATCAATGACGCGGGTATTGTCGGCCCGATTGAAAGATATATCAATGACGTGGGTATTGGAGGCCCGATTGAAAGATGTATCAATGATGCGGGTATTGGTGGCCCGATTGAAAGATATATCAATGACGTGGGTATTGGCGGCCCGATTGAGATATATCAATGACGCGGGTATTGGCAGCCCGATTGAAAGATATATCAATGACGTGGGTATTGGTGGCCCGATTGAAAGATATATCAATGACGTGGGTATTGGAGGCCCGATTGAAAGATATATCAATGACGCGGGTATTGGCGGCCCGATTGAAAGATATATCAATGATGCGGTTATTGGTGGCCGGATTGAAAGATATATCAATAACACGGGAATTGGCGGCCCGATTTGCAGATATATCAATGACGCAGGTATTGGCGGCCTGATTGAAAGATATATCAATGACGCGGGTATTGGCGGCCCGATTTAAAGATATATCAATGACGCGGGTATTGGGGGCCTGATTTAAAGATATATCAATGACGCGGGTATTGGAAGCTCGATTGAAAGATATATCAATGACGCAGGTATTGGAGGCCCGATTGAAAGATATATCAATGACGCGGGTATTGGAGGCCCGATGGAAAGATATATCAATGACGCGGGTATTGGCGGCTCGATTGAAAGACATCAATGACGCGGGTATTGGCGGCCTGATTGAAAGGTATATCAATGACGCGGGTATTGGCGGCCTGATTGAAAGACATCAATGACGCGGGTATTGGCGGCCTGATTGAAAGGTATATCAATGACACGAGTATTGGAGGCCCGATTGAAAGATATATCAATGACGCGGGTATTGTCGGCCCGATTGAAAAATATATCAATGACGCGGGTATTGGCGGACAGATTGAAAGATATATCAATGACGCAGGTATTGTCGGCCCGATTGAAAGATATATCAATGACGTGGGTATTGGAGGCCCGATTGAAAGATATATCAATGACGTGGGTAATGGCGGCCTGATTGAAAGATATATCAATGATGCGGGTATTGCCGGCCCGATTTAAAGATATATCCATGACGCGGGTATTGGTGGCCCGATTGAAAGATATATCAATGACGCGGGTATTGGAGGCCCGATTGAAAGATATATCAATGATGCTGGTATTGGAGGCCCGATTGAAAGATATATCAATGATGCAGGTATTGGAGGCCTGATTGAAAGATATATCAATGACGCGGGTATTGACGGCCCGATTGAAAGATATCAATGACGTGGGTATTGGAGGCCTGATTGAAAGATATATCAATGACAAGGTTATTGTCGGCCCGATTGAAAGATATATCAATGATGTGGGTAATGGCAGCCCGATTGAAAGATATATCAATGCCGCGGGTATTGGTGGCCCGATTGAAAGATATATCAATGACGCGGGTATTGGCGGCCCGATAGAGATATATCAATGACGCGGGTAATGGTGGCCCGATTGAAAGATGTATCAATGACGTGGGTAATGGCGGCCTGATTGAAAGATATATCAATGATGCGGGTATTGGTGGCCCGATTGAAAGATATATCAATGACGTGGGTATTGGCGGCCCGATTGAGATATATCAATGACGCGGGTATTGGCAGCCCGATTGAAAGATATATCAATGACGTGGGTATTGGTGGCCCGATTGAAAGATATATCAATGACGTGGGTATTGGAGGCCCGATTGAAAGATATATCAATGACGCGGGTATTGGCGGCCCGATTGAAAGATATATCAATGATGCGGTTATTGGTGGCCGGATTGAAAGATATATCAATAACACGGGAATTGGCAGCCCGATTTGCAGATATATCAATGACGCAGGTATTGGCGGCCTGATTGAAAGATATATCAATGACGCGGGTATTGGCGGCCCGATTTAAAGATATATCAATGACGCGGGTATTGGGGGCCTGATTTAAAGATATATCAATGACGCGGGTATTGGAAGCTCGATTGAAAGATATATCAATGACGCAGGTATTGGAGGCCCGATTGAAAGATATATCAATGACGCGGGTATTGGAGGCCCGATGGAAAGATATATCAATGACGCGGGTATTGGCGGCTCGATTGAAAGACATCAATGACGCGGGTATTGGCGGCCTGATTGAAAGGTATATCAATGACGCGGGTATTGGCGGCCTGATTGAAAGACATCAATGACGCGGGTATTGGCGGCCTGATTGAAAGGTATATCAATGACACGAGTATTGGAGGCCCGATTGAAAGATATATCAATGACGCGGGTATTGTCGGCCCGATTGAAAAATATATCAATGACGCGGGTATTGGCGGACAGATTGAAAGATATATCAATGACGCAGGTATTGTCGGCCCGATTGAAAGATATATCAATGACGTGGGTATTGGAGGCCCGATTGAAAGATATATCAATGACGTGGGTAATGGCGGCCTGATTGAAAGATATATCAATGATGCGGGTATTGCCGGCCCGATTTAAAGATATATCCATGACGCGGGTATTGGTGGCCCGATTGAAAGATATATCAATGACGCGGGTATTGGAGGCCCGATTGAAAGATATATCAATGATGCTGGTATTGGAGGCCCGATTGAAAGATATATCAATGATGCAGGTATTGGAGGCCTGATTGAAAGATATATCAATGACGCGGGTATTGACGGCCCGATTGAAAGATATCAATGACGTGGGTATTGGAGGCCTGATTGAAAGATATATCAATGACAAGGTTATTGTCGGCCCGATTGAAAGATATATCAATGATGTGGGTAATGGCAGCCCGATTGAAAGATATATCAATGCCGCGGGTATTGGTGGCCCGATTGAAAGATATATCAATGCCGCGGGTATTGGTGGCCCGATTGAAAGATATATCAATGACGCGGGTATTGGCGGCCCGATAGAGATATATCAATGACGCGGGTAATGGTGGCCGGATTGAAAGATATATCAATGACGCGGGTATTGTCGGCCCGATTGAAAAATATATCAATGACGTGGGTATTGGCGGACAGATTGAAAGATATATCAATGACGCAAATATTGTCGGCCCGATTGAAAGATATATCAATGACGTGGGTATTGGAGGCCCAATTGAAAGATATATCAATGACGTGGGTAATGGCGGCCTGATTGAAAGATATATCAATGATGCGGGTATTGCCGGCCCGATTTAAAGATATATCCATGACGCGGGTATTGGTGGCCCGATTGAAAGATATATCAATGACGCGGGTATTGGCGGCCCGATTGAGATATATCAATGACGCGGGTATTGGCAGCCCGATTGAAAGATATATCAATGACGTGGGTATTGGTGGCCCGATTGAAAGATATATCAATGACGTGGGTATTGGAGGCCCGATTGAAAGATATATGAATGACGCGGGTATTGGCGGCCCGATTGAAAGATATATCAATGATGCGGGTATTGGTGGCCGGATTGAAAGATATATCAATGACGCGGGTATTGGAGGCCCGATTGAAAGATATATCAATGACGTGGGTATTGGGGGCACGATTGACAGATATATCAATGAGGCGGGTATTGGAGGCCCGATTGAAAGATATATCAATGATGAGGGTATTGGAGGCCCGATTGAAAGATAGATCAATGACGCGGGTAATGGAGGCCCGATTGAAAGATATATCAATGCCGTGGGTATTGGTGGCCCGATTGAAAGATATATCAATGACGCGGGTATTGGCGGCCCGATAGAGATATATCAATGACGCGGGTAATGGTGGCCGGATTGAAAGATATATCAATGACGCGGGTATTGTCGGCCCGATTGAAAAATATATCAATGACGCGGGTATTGTCGGCCCGATTGAAAGATATATCAATGACGTGGGTATTGGAGGCCCGATTGAAAGATGTATCAATGACGTGGGTAATGGCGGCCTGATTGAAAGATATATCAACGATGCGGGTATTGGTGGCCCGATTGAAAGATATATCAATGACGCGGGTATTGGCGGCCCGATTGAGATATATCAATGACGCGGGTATTGGCAGCCCGATTGAAAGATATATCAATGACGTGGGTATTGGTGGCCCGATTGAAAGATATATCAATGACGTGGGTATTGGAGGCCCGATTGAAAGATATATCAATGACGCGGGTATTGGCGGCCCGATTGAAAGATATATCAATGATGCGGTTATTGGTGGCCGGATTGAAAGATATATCAATAACACGGGAATTGGCGGCCCGATTTGCAGATATATCAATGACGCAGGTATTGGCGGCCTGATTGAAAGATATATCAATGACGCGGGTATTGGCGGCCCGATTTAAAGATATATCAATGACGCGGGTATTGGGGGCCTGATTTAAAGATATATCAATGACGCGGGTATTGGAAGCTCAATTGAAAGATATATCAATGACGCAGGTATTGGAGGCCCGATTGAAAGATATATCAATGACGCGGGTATTGGAGGCCCGATGGAAAGATATATCAATGACGCGGGTATTGGCGGCTCGATTGAAAGACATCAATGACGCGGGTATTGGCGGCCTGATTGAAAGGTATATCAATGACGCGGGTATTGGCGGCCTGATTGAAAGACATCAATGACGCGGGTATTGGCGGCCTGATTGAAAGGTATATCAATGACACGAGTATTGGAGGCCCGATTGAAAGATATATCAATGACGCGGGTATTGTCGGCCCGATTGAAAAATATATCAATGACGCAGGTATTGGCGGACAGATTGAAAGATATATCAATGACGCAGGTATTGTCGGCCCGATTGAAAGATATATCAATGACGTGGGTATTGGAGGCCCGATTGAAAGATATATCAATGACGTGGGTAATGGCGGCCTGATTGAAAGATATATCAATGATGCGGGTATTGCCGGCCCGATTTAAAGATATATCCATGACGCGGGTATTGGTGGCCCGATTGAAAGATATATCAATGACGCGGGTATTGGAGGCCCGATTGAAAGATATATCAATGATGCTGGTATTGGAAGCCCGATTGAAAGATATATCAATGATGCAGGTATTGGAGGCCTGATTGAAAGATATATCAATGACGCGGGTATTGACGGCCCGATTGAAAGATATCAATGACGTGGGTATTGGAGGCCTGATTGAAAGATATATCAATGACAAGGTTATTGTCGGCCCGATTGAAAGATATATCAATGATGTGGGTAATGGCAGCCCGATTGAAAGATATATCAATGCCGCGGGTATTGGTGGCCCGATTGAAAGATATATCAATGACGCGGGTATTGGCGGCCCGATAGAGATATATCAATGACGCGGGTAATTGTGGCCGGATTGAAAGATATATCAATGACGCGGGTATTGTCGGCCCGATTGAAAAATATATCAATGACGCGGGTATTGGGGGACAGATTGAAAGATATATCAATGACGCAGGTATTGTCATCCCGATTGAAAGATATATCAATGGCGTGGGTATTGGAGGCCCGATTGAAAGATATATCAATGACGTGGGTAATGGCGGCCTGATTGAAAGATATATCAATGAAGCGGGTATTGCCGGCCCGATTTAAAGATATATCCATGACGCGGGTATTGGTGGCCCGATTGAAAGATATATCAATGACGCGGGTATTGGCAGACCGATTGAAAGATATATCAAGGACGTGGGTATTGGTGGCCCGATTGAAAGATATATCAATTACGCGGGTATTGGCGGCCCGATTGAAAGATATATCAATGATGCGGGTATTGGTGGCCGGATTGAAAGATATATCAATGACGCGGGTATTGGAGGCCCGATTGAAAGATATATCAATGATGCTGGTATTGGAGGCCCGATTGAAAGATATATCAATGACGCAGGTATTGGAGGCCTGATTGAAAGATATATCAATGACGCGGGTATTGACGGCCCGATTGAAAGATATCAATGACATGGGTATTGGAGGCCTGATTGAAAGATATATCAATGACACGGTTATTGTCGGCCCGATTGAAAGATATATCAATGATGTGGGTAATGGCAGCCCGATTGAAGGATATATCAATGCCGCGGGTATTGGTGGCCCGATTGAAAGATATATCAATGACGCGGGTATTGGCGGCCCGATAGAGATATATCAATGACGCGGGTAATGGTGGCCGGATTGAAAGATATATCAATGACGCGGGTATTGTCGGCCCGATTGAAAAATATATCAATGACGCGGGTATTGGGGGACAGATTGAAAGATATATCAATGACGCAGGTATTGTCGGCCCGATTGAAAGATATATCAATGACGTGGGTATTGGAGGCCCGATTGAAAGATATATCAATGACGTGGGTAATGGCGGCCTGATTGAAAGATATATCAATGATGCGGGTATTGCCGGCCCGATTTAAAGATATATCCATGACGCGGGTATTGGTGGCCCGATTGAAAGATATATCAATGACGCGGGTATTGGAGGCCCGATTGAAAGATATATCAATGATGCTGGTATTGGAGGCCCGATTGAAAGATATATCAATGATGCAGGTATTGGAGGCCTGATTGAAAGATATATCAATGACGCGGGTATTGACGGCCCGATTGAAAGATATCAATGACGTGGGTATTGGAGGCCTGATTGAAAGATATATCAATGACAAGGTTATTGTCGGCCCGATTGAAAGATATATCAATGATGTGGGTAATGGCAGCCCGATTGAAAGATATATCAATGCCGCGGGTATTGGTGGCCCGATTGAAAGATATATCAATGCCGCGGGTATTGGTGGCCCGATTGAAAGATATATCAATGACGCGGGTATTGGCGGCCCGATAGAGATATATCAATGACGCGGGTAATGGTGGCCGGATTGAAAGATATATCAATGACGCGGGTATTGTCGGCCCGATTGAAAAATATATCAATGACGTGGGTATTGGCGGACAGATTGAAAGATATATCAATGACGCAAATATTGTCGGCCCGATTGAAAGATATATCAATGACGTGGGTATTGGAGGCCCAATTGAAAGATATATCAATGACGTGGGTAATGGCGGCCTGATTGAAAGATATATCAATGATGCGGGTATTGCCGGCCCGATTTAAAGATATATCCATGACGCGGGTATTGGTGGCCCGATTGAAAGATATATCAATGACGCGGGTATTGGCGGCCCGATTGAGATATATCAATGACGCGGGTATTGGCAGCCCGATTGAAAGATATATCAATGACGTGGGTATTGGTGGCCCGATTGAAAGATATATCAATGACGTGGGTATTGGAGGCCCGATTGAAAGATATATGAATGACGCGGGTATTGGCGGCCCGATTGAAAGATATATCAATGATGCGGGTATTGGTGGCCGGATTGAAAGATATATCAATGACGCGGGTATTGGAGGCCCGATTGAAAGATATATCAATGACGTGGGTATTGGGGGCACGATTGACAGATATATCAATGAGGCGGGTATTGGAGGCCCGATTGAAAGATATATCAATGATGAGGGTATTGGAGGCCCGATTGAAAGATAGATCAATGACGCGGGTAATGGAGGCCCGATTGAAAGATATATCAATGCCGTGGGTATTGGTGGCCCGATTGAAAGATATATCAATGACGCGGGTATTGGCGGCCCGATAGAGATATATCAATGACGCGGGTAATGGTGGCCGGATTGAAAGATATATCAATGACGCGGGTATTGTCGGCCCGATTGAAAAATATATCAATGACGCGGGTATTGTCGGCCCGATTGAAAGATATATCAATGACGTGGGTATTGGAGGCCCGATTGAAAGATGTATCAATGACGTGGGTAATGGCGGCCTGATTGAAAGATATATCAACGATGCGGGTATTGGTGGCCCGATTGAAAGATATATCAATGACGCGGGTATTGGCGGCCCGATTGAGATATATCAATGACGCGGGTATTGGCAGCCGGATTGAAAGATATATCAATGACGTGGGTATTGGTGGCCCGATTGAAAGATATATCAATGACGTGGGTATTGGAGGCCCGATTGAAAGATATATCAATGACGCGGGTATTGGCGGCCCGATTGAAAGATATATCAATGATGCGGTTATTGGTGGCCGGATTGAAAGATATATCAATAACACGGGAATTGGCGGCCTGATTTGCAGATATATCAATGACGCAGGTATTGGCGGCCTGATTGAAAGATATATCAATGACGCGGGTATTGGCGGCCCGATTTAAAGATATATCAATGACGCGGGTATTGGGGGCCTGATTTAAAGATATATCAATGACGCGGGTATTGGAAGCTCAATTGAAAGATATATCAATGACGCAGGTATTGGAGGCCCGATTGAAAGATATATCAATGACGCGGGTATTGGAGGCCCGATGGAAAGATATATCAATGACGCGGGTATTGGCGGCTCGATTGAAAGACATCAATGACGCGGGTATTGGCGGCCTGATTGAAAGGTATATCAATGACGCGGGTATTGGCGGCCTGATTGAAAGACATCAATGACGCGGGTATTGGCGGCCTGATTGAAAGGTATATCAATGACACGAGTATTGGAGGCCCGATTGAAAGATATATCAATGACGCGGGTATTGTCGGCCCGATTGAAAAATATATCAATGACGCAGGTATTGGCGGACAGATTGAAAGATATATCAATGACGCAGGTATTGTCGGCCCGATTGAAAGATATATCAATGACGTGGGTATTGGAGGCCCGATTGAAAGATATATCAATGACGTGGGTAATGGCGGCCTGATTGAAAGATATATCAATGATGCGGGTATTGCCGGCCCGATTTAAAGATATATCCATGACGCGGGTATTGGTGGCCCGATTGAAAGATATATCAATGACGCGGGTATTGGAGGCCCGATTGAAAGATATATCAATGATGCTGGTATTGGAAGCCCGATTGAAAGATATATCAATGATGCAGGTATTGGAGGCCTGATTGAAAGATATATCAATGACGCGGGTATTGACGGCCCGATTGAAAGATATCAATGACGTGGGTATTGGAGGCCTGATTGAAAGATATATCAATGACAAGGTTATTGTCGGCCCGATTGAAAGATATATCAATGATGTGGGTAATGGCAGCCCGATTGAAAGATATATCAATGCCGCGGGTATTGGTGGCCCGATTGAAAGATATATCAATGACGCGGGTATTGGCGGCCCGATAGAGATATATCAATGACGCGGGTAATGGTGGCCGGATTGAAAGATATATCAATGACGCGGGTATTGTCGGCCCGATTGAAAAATATATCAATGACGCGGGTATTGGGGGACAGATTGAAAGATATATCAATGACGCAGGTATTGTCATCCCGATTGAAAGATATATCAATGGCGTGGGTATTGGAGGCCCGATTGAAAGATATATCAATGACGTGGGTAATGGCGGCCTGATTGAAAGATATATCAATGAAGCGGGTATTGCCGGCCCGATTTAAAGATATATCCATGACGCGGGTATTGGTGGCCCGATTGAAAGATATATCAATGACGCGGGTATTGGCAGACCGATTGAAAGATATATCAAGGACGTGGGTATTGGTGGCCCGATTGAAAGATATATCAATTACGCGGGTATTGGCGGCCCGATTGAAAGATATATCAATGATGCGGGTATTGGTGGCCGGATTGAAAGATATATCAATGACGCGGGTATTGGAGGCCCGATTGAAAGATATATCAATGATGCTGGTATTGGAGGCCCGATTGAAAGATATATCAATGACGCAGGTATTGGAGGCCTGATTGAAAGATATATCAATGACGCGGGTATTGACGGCCCGATTGAAAGATATCAATGACATGGGTATTGGAGGCCTGATTGAAAGATATATCAATGACACGGTTATTGTCGGCCCGATTGAAAGATATATCAATGATGTGGGTAATGGCAGCCCGATTGAAGGATATATCAATGCCGCGGGTATTGGTGGCCCGATTGAAAGATATATCAATGACGCGGGTATTGGCGGCCCGATAGAGATATATCAATGACGCGGGTAATGGTGGCCGGATTGAAAGATATATCAATGACGCGGGTATTGGAGGCCCGATGGAAAGATATATCAATGACGCGGGTATTGGCGGCTCGATTGAAAGACATCAATGACGCGGGTATTGGCGGCCTGATTGAAAGGTATATCAATGACGCGGGTATTGGCGGCCTGATTGAAAGACATCAATGACGCGGGTATTGGCGGCCTGATTGAAAGGTATATCAATGACACGAGTATTGGAGGCCCGATTGAAAGATATATCAATGACGCGGGTATTGTCGGCCCGATTGAAAAATATATCAATGACGCAGGTATTGGCGGACAGATTGAAAGATATATCAATGACGCAGGTATTGTCGGCCCGATTGAAAGATATATCAATGACGTGGGTATTGGAGGCCCGATTGAAAGATATATCAATGACGTGGGTAATGGCGGCCTGATTGAAAGATATATCAATGATGCGGGTATTGCCGGCCCGATTTAAAGATATATCCATGACGCGGGTATTGGTGGCCCGATTGAAAGATATATCAATGACGCGGGTATTGGAGGCCCGATTGAAAGATATATCAATGATGCTGGTATTGGAAGCCCGATTGAAAGATATATCAATGATGCAGGTATTGGAGGCCTGATTGAAAGATATATCAATGACGCGGGTATTGACGGCCCGATTGAAAGATATCAATGACGTGGGTATTGGAGGCCTGATTGAAAGATATATCAATGACAAGGTTATTGTCGGCCCGATTGAAAGATATATCAATGATGTGGGTAATGGCAGCCCGATTGAAAGATATATCAATGCCGCGGGTATTGGTGGCCCGATTGAAAGATATATCAATGACGCGGGTATTGGCGGCCCGATAGAGATATATCAATGACGCGGGTAATGGTGGCCGGATTGAAAGATATATCAATGACGCGGGTATTGTCGGCCCGATTGAAAAATATATCAATGACGCGGGTATTGGGGGACAGATTGAAAGATATATCAATGACGCAGGTATTGTCATCCCGATTGAAAGATATATCAATGGCGTGGGTATTGGAGGCCCGATTGAAAGATATATCAATGACGTGGGTAATGGCGGCCTGATTGAAAGATATATCAATGAAGCGGGTATTGCCGGCCCGATTTAAAGATATATCCATGACGCGGGTATTGGTGGCCCGATTGAAAGATATATCAATGACGCGGGTATTGGCAGACCGATTGAAAGATATATCAAGGACGTGGGTATTGGTGGCCCGATTGAAAGATATATCAATTACGCGGGTATTGGCGGCCCGATTGAAAGATATATCAATGATGCGGGTATTGGTGGCCGGATTGAAAGATATATCAATGACGCGGGTATTGGAGGCCCGATTGAAAGATATATCAATGATGCTGGTATTGGAGGCCCGATTGAAAGATATATCAATGACGCAGGTATTGGAGGCCTGATTGAAAGATATATCAATGACGCGGGTATTGACGGCCCGATTGAAAGATATCAATGACATGGGTATTGGAGGCCTGATTGAAAGATATATCAATGACACGGTTATTGTCGGCCCGATTGAAAGATATATCAATGATGTGGGTAATGGCAGCCCGATTGAAGGATATATCAATGCCGCGGGTATTGGTGGCCCGATTGAAAGATATATCAATGACGCGGGTATTGGCGGCCCGATAGAGATATATCAATGACGCGGGTAATGGTGGCCGGATTGAAAGATATATCAATGACGCGGGTATTGTCGGCCCGATTGAAAAATATATCAATGACGCGGGTATTGGGGGACAGATTGAAAGATATATCAATGACGCAGGTATTGTCGGCCCGATTGAAAGATATATCAATGACGTGGGTATTGGAGGCCCGATTGAAAGATATATCAATGACGTGGGTAATGGCGGCCTGATTGAAAGATATATCAATGATGCGGGTATTGCCGGCCCGATTTAAAGATATATCCATGACGCGGGTATTGGTGGCCCGATTGAAAGATATATCAATGACGCGTGTATTGGCGGCCCGATTGAGATATATCAATGACGCGGGTATTGGCAGCCTGATTGAAAGATATATCAATGACGTGGGTATTGGTGGCCCGATTGAAAGATATATCAATGACGCGGGTATTGGCGGCCCGATTGAAAGATATATCAATGATGCAGGTATTGGTGGCCGGATTGAAAGATATATCAATGACGCGGGTATTGGAGGCCCGATTGAAAGATATATCAATGACGTGGGTATTGGGGGCACGATTGACAGATATATCAATGACGCGGGTATTGGAGGCCCGATTGAAAGATATATCAATGATGAGGGCATTGGAGTCCCGATTGAAAGATATATCAATGACGCGGGTAATGGAGGCCCGATTGAAAGATATATCAATGCCGCGGGTATTGGTGGCCCGATTGAAAGATATATCAATGACGCGGGTATTGGCGGCCCGATAGAGATATATCAATGACGCGGGTAATGGTGGCCCGATTGAAAAATATATCAATGACGCGGGTATTGGCGGACAGATTGAAAGATATATCAATGACGCAGGTATTGTCGGCCCGATTGAAAGATATATCAATGACGTGGGTATTGGAGGCCCGATTGAAAGATATATCAATGACGTGGGTAATGGCGGCCTGATTGAAAGATATATCAATGATGCGGGTATTGCCGGCCCGATTTAAAGATATATCCATGACGCGGGTATTGGTGGCCCGATTGAAAGATATATCAATGACGCGGGTATTGGCGGCCCGATTGAGATATATCAATGACGCGGGTATTGGCAGCCCGATTGAAAGATAGATCAATGACGCGGGTAATGGAGGCCCGATTGAAAGATATATCAATGCCGTGGGTATTGGTGGCACGATTGAAAGATATATCAATGACGCGGGTATTGGCGGCCCGATAGAGATATATCAATGACGCGGGTAATGGTGGCCGGATTGAAAGATATATCAATGACGCGGGTATTGTCGGCCCGATTGAAAAATATATCAATGACGCGGGTATTGTCGGCCCGATTGAAAGATATATCAATGACGTGGGTATTGGAGGCCCGATTGAAAGATGTATCAATGACGTGGGTAATGGCGGCCTGATTGAAAGATATATCAATGATGCGGGTATTGGTGGCCCGATTGAAAGATATATCAATGACGCGGGTATTGGCGGCCCGATTGAGATATATCAATGACGCGGGTATTGGCAGCCCGATTGAAAGATATATCAATGACGTGGGTATTGGTGGCCCGATTGAAAGATATATCAATGACGTGGGTATTGGAGGCCCGATTGAAAGATATATCAATGACGCGGGTATTGGCGGCCCGATTGAAAGATATATCAATGATGCGGTTATTGGTGGCCGGATTGAAAGATATATCAATAACACGGGAATTGGCGGCCCGATTTGCAGATATATCAATGACGCAGGTATTGGCGGCCTGATTGAAAGATATATCAATGACGCGGGTATTGGCGGCCCGATTTAAAGATATATCAATGATGCGGGTATTGGGGGCCTGATTTAAAGATATATCAATGACGCGGGTATTGGAAGCTCAATTGAAAGATATATCAATGACGCAGGTATTGGAGGCCCGATTGAAAGATATATCAATGACGCGGATATTGGAGGCCCGATGGAAAGATATATCAATGACGCGGGTATTGGCGGCTCGATTGAAAGACATCAATGACGCGGGTATTGGCGGCCTGATTGAAAGGTATATCAATGACGCGGGTATTGGCGGCCTGATTGAAAGACATCAATGACGCGGGTATTGGCGGCCTGATTGAAAGGTATATCAATGACACGAGTATTGGAGGCCCGATTGAAAGATATATCAATGACGCGGGTATTGTCGGCCCGATTGAAAAATATATCAATGACGCAGGTATTGGGGGCCTGATTTAAAGATATATCAATGACGCGGGTATTGGAAGCTCAATTGAAAGATATATCAATGACGCAGGTATTGGAGGCCCGATTGAAAGATATATCAATGACGCGGATATTGGAGGCCCGATGGAAAGATATATCAATGACGCGGGTATTGGCGGCTCGATTGAAAGACATCAATGACGCGGGTATTGGCGGCCTGATTGAAAGGTATATCAATGACGCGGGTATTGGCGGCCTGATTGAAAGACATCAATGACGCGGGTATTGGCGGCCTGATTGAAAGGTATATCAATGACACGAGTATTGGCGGACAGATTGAAAGATATATCAATGACGCAGGTATTGTCGGCCCGATTGAAAGATATATCAATGACGTGGGTATTGGAGGCCCGATTGAAAGATATATCAATGACGTGGGTAATGGCGGCCTGATTGAAAGATATATCAATGATGCGGGTATTGCCGGCCCGATTTAAAGATATATCCATGACGCGGGTATTGGTGGCCCGATTGAAAGATATATCAATGACGCGGGTATTGGAGGCCCGATTGAAAGATATATCAATGATGCTGGTATTGGAGGCCCGATTGAAAGATATATCAATGATGCAGGTATTGGAGGCCTGATTGAAAGATATATCAATGACGCGGGTATTGACGGCCCGATTGAAAGATATCAATGACGTGGGTATTGGAGGCCTGATTGAAAGATATATCAATGACACGGTTATTGTCGGCCCGATTGAAAGATATATCAATGATGTGGGTAATGGCAGCCCGATTGAAAGATATATCAATGCCGCGGGTATTGGTGGCCCGATTGAAAGATATATCAATGACGCGGGTATTGGCGGCCCGATAGAGATATATCAATGACGCGGGTAATGGTGGCCGGATTGAAAGATATATCAATGACGCGGGTATTGTCGGCCCGATTGAAAAATATATCAATGACGCGGGTATTGGGGGACAGATTGAAAGATATATCAATGACGCAGGTATTGTCAGCCCGATTGAAAGATATATCAATGGCGTGGGTATTGGAGGCCCGATTGAAAGATATATCAATGACGTGGGTAATGGCGGCCTGATTGAAAGATATATCAATGAAGCGGGTATTGCCGGCCCGATTTAAAGATATATCCATGACGCGGGTATTGGTGGCCCGATTGAAAGATATATCAATGACGCGGGTATTGGCAGACCGATTGAAAGATATATCAAGGACGTGGGTATTGGTGGCCCGATTGAAAGATATATCAATTACGCGGGTATTGGCGGCCCGATTGAAAGATATATCAATGATGCGGGTATTGGTGGCCGGATTGAAAGATATATCAATGACGCGGGTATTGGAGGCCCGATTGAAAGATATATCAATGATGCTGGTATTGGAGGCCCGATTGAAAGATATATCAATGACGCAGGTATTGGAGGCCTGATTGAAAGATATATCAATGACGCGGGTATTGACGGCCCGATTGAAAGATATCAATGACATGGGTATTGGAGGCCTGATTGAAAGATATATCAATGACACGGTTATTGTCGGCCCGATTGAAAGATATATCAATGATGTGGGTAATGGCAGCCCGATTGAAGGATATATCAATGCCGCGGGTATTGGTGGCCCGATTGAAAGATATATCAATGACGCGGGTATTGGCGGCCCGATAGAGATATATCAATGACGCGGGTAATGGTGGCCGGATTGAAAGATATATCAATGACGCGGGTATTGTCGGCCCGATTGAAAAATATATCAATGACGCGGGTATTGGGGGACAGATTGAAAGATATATCAATGACGCAGGTATTGTCGGCCCGATTGAAAGATATATCAATGACGTGGGTATTGGAGGCCCGATTGAAAGATATATCAATGACGTGGGTAATGGCGGCCTGATTGAAAGATATATCAATGATGCGGGTATTGCCGGCCCGATTTAAAGATATATCCATGACGCGGGTATTGGTGGCCCGATTGAAAGATATATCAATGACGCGTGTATTGGCGGCCCGATTGAGATATATCAATGACGCGGGTATTGGCAGCCTGATTGAAAGATATATCAATGACGTGGGTATTGGTGGCCCGATTGAAAGATATATCAATGACGCGGGTATTGGTGGCCCGATTGAAAGATATATCAATGATGCAGGTATTGGTGGCCGGATTGAAAGATATATCAATGACGCGGGTATTGGAGGCCCGATTGAAAGATATATCAATGACGTGGGTATTGGGGGCACGATTGACAGATATATCAATGACGCGGGTATTGGAGGCCCGATTGAAAGATATATCAATGATGAGGGCATTGGAGTCCCGATTGAAAGATATATCAATGACGCGGGTAATGGAGGCCCGATTGAAAGATATATCAATGCCGCGGGTATTGGTGGCCCGATTGAAAGATATATCAATGACGCGGGTATTGGCGGCCCGATAGAGATATATCAATGACGCGGGTAATGGTGGCCCGATTGAAAAATATATCAATGACGCGGGTATTGGCGGACAGATTGAAAGATATATCAATGACGCAGGTATTGTCGGCCCGATTGAAAGATATATCAATGACGTGGGTATTGGAGGCCCGATTGAAAGATATATCAATGACGTGGGTAATGGCGGCCTGATTGAAAGATATATCAATGATGCGGGTATTGCCGGCCCGATTTAAAGATATATCCATGACGCGGGTATTGGTGGCCCGATTGAAAGATATATCAATGACGCGGGTATTGGCGGCCCGATTGAGATATATCAATGACGCGGGTATTGGCAGCCCGATTGAAAGATATATCAATGACGTGGGTATTGGTGGCCCGATTGAAAGATATATCAATGACGTGGGTATTGGAGGCCCGATTGAAAGATATATCAATGACGCGGGTATTGGCGGCCCGATTGAAAGATATATCAATGAGGCGGTTATTGGTGGCCGGATTGAAAGATATATCAATGACGCGGGTATTGGAGGCCCGGTTGAAAGATATATCAATGACGTGGGTATTGGGGGCACGATTGACAGATATATCAATGAGGCGGGTATTGGAGGCCCGATTGAAAGATATATCAATGATGAGGGTATTGGAGGCCCGATTGAAAGATATATCAATGACGCGGGTATTGGAGGCCCGATTGAAAGATATATCAATGACGCGGGTATTGGAGGCCCGATTGAAAGATATATCAGACGCGGGTATTGGAGGCCCGATTGAAAGATATATCAATGACGCAGGTATTGGCGGCCCGATTGAAAGATATATCAATGACGCGGGTATTGTCGGCCCGATTGAAAGATATATCAATGACGCGGGTATTGTCAGCCCGATTGAAAGATATATCAATGACGCGGGTATTGTCGGCCCGATTGAAAGATATATCAATGACGTGGGTATTGTCGGCCCGATTGAAAGATATATCAATGATGTGGGTAATGGCGGCCCGATTGAAAGATATATCAATGCCGCGGGTATTGGCGGCCCGATAGAGATATATCAATGACGCGGGTATTGGAGGCCCGATTGAAAGATATATCAATGACATGGGTATTGGCGGCCCTATTGAAAGATATATCAATGACGCAGGTATTGGTGGCCCTATTGAAAGATATATCAATGATGCGGGTCTTGGAGGCCCGATTGAAAGATATATCAATGACGCAGGTATTGGCGGCCTGATTGAAAGATATATCAATGACGCGGGTATTGTGGGCCCGATTGAAAGCTATATCAATGACACGGGTATTGTCGTCCCGATTGAAAGATATATCAATGACGCGGGTATTGTCGGCCCGATTGAAAGATATATCAATGACGCTGGTATTGTCGGCCCGATTGAAATATATATCAATGACGCGGGTATTGTCGGCCCGATTGAAAGATATATCAATGACGCGGCTATTGTCGGCCCGATTGAAAGATATATCAATGACGTGGGTATTGGAGGCCCGATTGACAGATATATCAATGATGCGGGTATTGGAGGCTCGATTGACAGATATATCAATGACGCAGGTATTGGCGGCCCGATTTAAAGATATATCAATGACGCGGGTATTGCAAGCTCGATTGAAAGATATATCAATGACGCGGGTATTGGAGGCCCGATTGAAAGATATATCAATGACGCGGGTATTGGAGGCCCGATTGAAAGATATATCAATGATCGGGTATTGGTGGCCTGATTGAAAGATATATCAATGACGCGGGTATTGGCGACCCGATTGAAAGATATATCAATGACGCGGGTATTGGTGGCCCGATTGAAAGATATATCAATGACGTGGGTATTGGCGGCCCGATTGAAAGATATATCAATGACGTGGGTATTGGCGGCCCGATAGAGATATATCAATGACGCGGGTAATGGTGGCCGGATTGAAAGATATATCAATGACGCGGGTATTGTCGGCCCGATTGAAAAATATATCAATGACGCGGGTATTGGGGGACAGATTGAAAGATATATCAATGACGCAGGTATTGTCAGCCCGATTGAAAGATATATCAATGGCGTGGGTATTGGAGGCCCGATTGAAAGATATATCAATGACGTGGGTAATGGCGGCCTGATTGAAAGATATATCAATGAAGCGGGTATTGCCGGCCCGATTTAAAGATATATCCATGACGCGGGTATTGGTGGCCCGATTGAAAGATATATCAATGACGCGGGTATTGGCAGACCGATTGAAAGATATATCAAGGACGTGGGTATTGGTGGCCCGATTGAAAGATATATCAATTACGCGGGTATTGGCGGCCCGATTGAAAGATATATCAATGATGCGGGTATTGGTGGCCGGATTGAAAGATATATCAATGACGCGGGTATTGGAGGCCCGATTGAAAGATATATCAATGATGCTGGTATTGGAGGCCCGATTGAAAGATATATCAATGACGCAGGTATTGGAGGCCTGATTGAAAGATATATCAATGACGCGGGTATTGACGGCCCGATTGAAAGATATCAATGACATGGGTATTGGAGGCCTGATTGAAAGATATATCAATGACACGGTTATTGTCGGCCCGATTGAAAGATATATCAATGATGTGGGTAATGGCAGCCCGATTGAAGGATATATCAATGCCGCGGGTATTGGTGGCCCGATTGAAAGATATATCAATGACGCGGGTATTGGCGGCCCGATAGAGATATATCAATGACGCGGGTAATGGTGGCCGGATTGAAAGATATATCAATGACGCGGGTATTGTCGGCCCGATTGAAAAATATATCAATGACGCGGGTATTGGGGGACAGATTGAAAGATATATCAATGACGCAGGTATTGTTGGCCCGATTGAAAGATATATCAATGACGTGGGTATTGGAGGCCCGATTGAAAGATATATCAATGACGTGGGTAATGGCGGCCTGATTGAAAGATATATCAATGATGCGGGTATTGCCGGCCCGATTTAAAGATATATCCATGACGCGGGTATTGGTGGCCCGATTGAAAGATATATCAATGACGCGTGTATTGGCGGCCCGATTGAGATATATCAATGACGCGGGTATTGGCAGCCTGATTGAAAGATATATCAATGACGTGGGTATTGGTGGCCCGATTGAAAGATATATCAATGACGCGGGTATTGGTGGCCCGATTGAAAGATATATCAATGATGCAGGTATTGGTGGCTGGATTGAAAGATATATCAATGACGCGGGTATTGGAGGCCCGATTGAAAGATATATCAATGACGTGGGTATTGGGGGCACGATTGACAGATATATCAATGACGCAGGTATTGGAGGCCCGATTGAAAGATATATCAATGATGAGGGCATTGGAGTCCCGATTGAAAGATATATCAATGACGCGGGTAATGGAGGCCCGATTGAAAGATATATCAATGCCGCGGGTATTGGTGGCCCGATTGAAAGATATATCAATGACGCGGGTATTGGCGGCCCGATAGAGATATATCAATGACGCGGGTAATGGTGGCACGATTGAAAAATATATCAATGACGCGGGTATTGGCGGACAGATTGAAAGATATATCAATGACGCAGGTATTGTCGGCCCGATTGAAAGATATATCAATGACGTGGGTATTGGAGGCCCGATTGAAAGATATATCAATGACGTGGGTAATGGCGGCCTGATTGAAAGATATATCAATGATGCGGGTATTGCCGGCCCGATTTAAAGATATATCCATGACGCGGGTATTGGTGGCCCGATTGAAAGATATATCAATGACGCGGGTATTGGCGGCCCGATTGAGATATATCAATGACGCGGGTATTGGCAGCCCGATTGAAAGATATATCAATGACGTGGGTATTGGTGGCCCGATTGAAAGATATATCAATGACGTGGGTATTGGAGGCCCGATTGAAAGATATATCAATGACGCGGGTATTGGCGGCCCGATTGAAAGATATATCAATGAGGCGGTTATTGGTGGCCGGATTGAAAGATATATCAATGACGCGGGTATTGGAGGCCCGGTTGAAAGATATATCAATGACGTGGGTATTGGGGGCACGATTGACAGATATATCAATGAGGCGGGTATTGGAGGCCCGATTGAAAGATATATCAATGATGAGGGTATTGGAGGCCCGATTGAAAGATATATCAATGACGCGGGTATTGGAGGCCCGATTGAAAGATATATCAATGACGCGGGTATTGGAGGCCCGATTGAAAGATATATCAGACGCGGGTATTGGAGGCCCGATTGAAAGATATATCAATGACGCAGGTATTGGCGGCCCGATTGAAAGATATATCAATGACGCGGGTATTGTCGGCCCGATTGAAAGATATATCAATGACGCGGGTATTGTCAGCCCGATTGAAAGATATATCAATGACGCGGGTATTGTCGGCCCGATTGAAAGATATATCAATGACGTGGGTATTGTCGGCCCGATTGAAAGATATATCAATGATGTGGGTAATGGCGGCCCGATTGAAAGATATATCAATGCCGCGGGTATTGGCGGCCCGATAGAGATATATCAATGACGCGGGTATTGGAGGCCCGATTGAAAGATATATCAATGACATGGGTATTGGCGGCCCTATTGAAAGATATATCAATGACGCAGGTATTGGTGGCCCTATTGAAAGATATATCAATGATGCGGGTCTTGGAGGCCCGATTGAAAGATATATCAATGACGCAGGTATTGGCGGCCTGATTGAAAGATATATCAATGACGCGGGTATTGTGGGCCCGATTGAAAGCTATATCAATGACACGGGTATTGTCGTCCCGATTGAAAGATATATCAATGACGCGGGTATTGTCGGCCCGATTGAAAGATATATCAATGACGCTGGTATTGTCGGCCCGATTGAAATATATATCAATGACGCGGGTATTGTCGGCCCGATTGAAAGATATATCAATGACGCGGCTATTGTCGGCCCGATTGAAAGATATATCAATGACGTGGGTATTGGAGGCCCGATTGACAGATATATCAATGATGCGGGTATTGGAGGCTCGATTGACAGATATATCAATGACGCAGGTATTGGCGGCCCGATTTAAAGATATATCAATGACGCGGGTATTGCAAGCTCGATTGAAAGAGATATCAATGACGCGGGTATTGGAGGCCCGATTGAAAGATATATCAATGACGCGGGTATTGGAGGCCCGATTGAAAGATATATCAATGATCGGGTATTGGTGGCCTGATTGAAAGATATATCAATGACGCGGGTATTGGCGACCCGATTGAAAGATATATCAATGACGCGGGTATTGGTGGCCCGATTGAAAGATATATCAATGACGTGGGTATTGGCGGCCCGATTGAAAGATATATCAATGACGTGGGTATTGGGGGCACGATTGACAGATATATCAATGACGCGGGTATTGGAGGCCCGATTGAAAGATATATCAATGATGAGGGTATTGGAGGCCCGATTGAAAGATATATCAATGACGCGGGTATTGGAGGCCCGATTGAAAGATATATCAATGACGCGGGTATTGGAGGCCCGATTGAAAGATATATCAGACGCGGGTATTGGAGGCCCGATTGAAAGATATATCAATGACGCGGGTATTGTCGGCCCGATTGAAAGATAGATCAATGACGCGGGTATTGTCGGTCCGATTGAAAGATATATCAATGACGCGGGTATTGTCAGCCCGATTGAAAGATATATCAATGACGCGGGTATTGTCAGCCCGATTGAAAGATATATCAATGATGTGGGTAATGGCGGCCCGATTGAAAGATATATCAATGCCGCGGGTATTGGCGGCCCGATAGAGATATATCAATGACGCGGGTATTGGAGGCCCGCTTGAAAGATATATCAATGACATGGGTATTGGCGGCCCTATTGAAAGATATATCAATGACGCAGGTATTGGTGGCCCTATTGAAAGATATATCAATGATGCGGGTATTGGAGGCCCGATTGAAAGATATAACAATGACGCAGGTATTGGCGGCCCGATTGAAAGATATATCAATGACGCAGGTATTGTGGGCCCGATTGAAAGATATATCAATGACGCGGGTATTGTCGGCCCGATTGAAAGATATATCAATGACGCGGGTATTGTCGGCCCGATTGAAAGATATATCAATGACGCGGGTATTGTCGGCCCGATTGAAAGATATATCAATGACACGGGTATTGTCGGCCCGATTGAAAGATATATCAATGACGCGGGTATTGGAGGCCCGATTGAAAGATATATCAATAACACGGGAATTGGGTGCCCGCTTGAAAGATATATCAATAACACGGGTATTGGAGGCCCGATTGACAGCTATATCAATGATGCGGGTATTGGAGGCTCGATTGACAGATATATCAATGACGCAGGTATTGGCGGCCCCATTTAAAGATATATCAATGACGCGGGTATTGGAAGCTCGATTGAAAGATATATCAATGACGCGGGTATTGGAGGCCCGATTGGAAGAGATATCAATGACGCGGGTATTGGAGGCCCGATTGAAAGATATATCAATGATCGGGTATTGGTGGCCTGATTGAAAGATATATCAATGACGCGGGTATTGGCCACCTGATTGAAAGATGTATCAATGACACAGGTATTGGCGGCCCGATTGAAAGATATATCAATGACGTGGGTATTGGCGGCCCGATTGAAAGATATATCAATGACACAGGTATTGGAGGCCCGATTGAAAGATATATCAATAACACAGGTATTGGCCACCTGATTGAAAGCTGTATCAATGACACAGGTATTGGCGGCACGATTGAAAGATATATCAATGACGTGGGTATTGGCGGCCCGATTGAAAGATATATCTATAACATGGGTATTGGCGGCCCAATTGAAAGATATATCAATAACACGGGAATTGGCGGCCCGATTTGCAGATATATCAATGACGCAGGTATTGGCGGCCTGATTGAAAGATATATCAATGACGCGGGTATTGGCGGCCCGATTTAAAGATATATCAATGACGCGGGTATTGGGGGCCTGATTTAAAGATATATCAATGACGCGGGTATTGGAAGCTCGATTGAAAGATATATCAATGACGCAGGTATTGGAGGCCCGATTGAAAGATATATCAATGACGCGGGTATTGGAGGCCCGATGGAAAGATATATCAATGACGCGGGTATTGGCGGCTCGATTGAAAGACATCAATGACGCGGGTATTGGCGGCCTGATTGAAAGGTATATCAATGACGCGGGTATTGGCGGCCTGATTGAAAGACATCAATGACGCGGGTATTGGCGGCCTGATTGAAAGGTATATCAATGACACGAGTATTGGAGGCCCGATTGAAAGATATATCAATGACGCGGGTATTGGAGGCCCGATTGAAAGATATATCAATGATGCGGGTATTGGAGGCCCGATTGAAAGATATATCAATGACGCAGGTATTGGAGGCATGATTGAAAGATATATCAATAATGCGGGTATTGACGGCCCGATTGAAAGATATCAATGACGTGGGTATTGGAGGCCTGATTGAAAGATATATCAATGACGCGGGTATTGTCGGCCCGATTGAAAGATATATCAATGATGTGGGTAATGGCGGCCCGATTGAAAGATATATCAATGCTGCGGGTATTGGTGGCCCGATTGAAAGATATATCAATGACGCGGGTATTGGCGGCCCGATAGAGATATATCAATGACGCGGGTAATGGTGGCCGGATTGAAAGATATATCAATGACGCGGGTATTGGCGGACAGATTGAAAGATATATCAATGACGCAAATATTGTCGGCCCGATTGAAAGATATATCAATGACGTGGGTATTGGAGGCCCGATTGAAAGATATATCAATGACGTGGGTAATGGCGGCCTGATTGAAAGATATATCAATGATGCGGGTATTGCCAGCCCGATTTAAAGATATATCAATGACGCGGGTATTGGCGGCCCGATAGAGATATATCAATGACGCGGGTAATGGTGGCCCGATTGAAAAATATATCAATGACGCGGGTATTGGCGGACAGATTGAAAGATATATCAATGACGCAGGTATTGTCGGCCCGATTGAAAGATATATCAATGACGTGGGTATTGGAGGCCCGATTGAAAGATATATCAATGACGTGGGTAATGGCGGCCTGATTGAAAGATATATCAATGATGCGGGTATTGCCGGCCCGATTTAAAGATATATCCATGACGCGGGTATTGGTGGCCCGATTGAAAGATATATCAATGACGCGGGTATTGGCGGCCCGATTGAGATATATCAATGACGCGGGTATTGGCAGCCCGATTGAAAGATATATCAATGACGTGGGTATTGGTGGCCCGATTGAAAGATATATCAATGACGTGGGTATTGGAGGCCCGATTGAAAGATATATCAATGACGCGGGTATTGGCGGCCCGATTGAAAGATATATCAATGATGCGGTTATTGGTGGCCGGATTGAAAGATATATCAATGACGCGGGTATTGGAGGCCCGGTTGAAAGATATATCAATGACGTGGGTATTGGGGGCACGATTGACAGATATATCAATGAGGCGGGTATTGGAGGCCCGATTGAAAGATATATCAATGATGAGGGTATTGGAGGCCCGATTGAAAGATATATCAATGACGCGGGTATTGGAGGCCCGATTGAAAGATATATCAATGACGCGGGTATTGGAGGCCCGATTGAAAGATATATCAGACGCGGGTATTGGAGGCCCGATTGAAAGATATATCAATGACGCAGGTATTGGCGGCCCGATTGAAAGATATATCAATGACGCGGGTATTGTCGGCCCGATTGAAAGATATATCAATGACGCGGGTATTGTCATCCCGATTGAAAGATATATCAATGACGCGGGTATTGTCGGCCCGATTGAAAGATATATCAATGACGTGGGTATTGTCGGCCCGATTGAAAGATATATCAATGATGTGGGTAATGGCGGCCCGATTGAAAGATATATCAATGCCGTGGGTATTGGCGGCCCGATAGAGATATATCAATGACGCGGGTATTGGAGGCCCGATTGAAAGATATATCAATGACATGGGTATTGGCGGCCCTATTGAAAGATATATCAATGACGCAGGTATTGGTGGCCCTATTGAAAGATATATCAATGATGCGGGTCTTGGAGGCCCGATTGAAAGATATATCAATGACGCAGGTATTGGCGGCCTGATTGAAAGATATATCAATGACGCGGGTATTGTGGGCCCGATTGAAAGCTATATCAATGACACGGGTATTGTCGTCCCGATTGAAAGATATATCAATGACGCGGGTATTGTCGGCCCGATTGAAAGATATATCAATGACGCTGGTATTGTCGGCCCGATTGAAATATATATCAATGACGCGGGTATTGTCGGCCCGATTGAAAGATATATCAATGACGCGGCTATTGTCGGCCCGATTGAAAGATATATCAATGACGTGGGTATTGGAGGCCCGATTGACAGATATATCAATGATGCGGGTATTGGAGGCTCGATTGACAGATATATCAATGACGCAGGTATTGGCGGCCCGATTTAAAGATATATCAATGACGCGGGTATTGCAAGCTCGATTGAAAGAGATATCAATGACGCGGGTATTGGAGGCCCGATTGAAAGATATATCAATGACGCGGGTATTGGAGGCCCGATTGAAAGATATATCAATGATCGGGTATTGGTGGCCTGATTGAAAGATATATCAATGACGCAGGTATTGGCGACCCGATTGAAAGATATATCAATGACGCGGGTATTGGTGGCCCGATTGAAAGATATATCAATGACGTGGGTATTGGCGGCCCGATTGAAAGATATATCAATGACGTGGGTATTGGGGGCACGATTGACAGATATATCAATGACGCGGGTATTGGAGGCCCGATTGAAAGATATATCAATGATGAGGGTATTGGAGGCCCGATTGAAAGATATATCAATGACGCGGGTATTGGAGGCCCGATTGAAAGATATATCAATGACGCGGGTATTGGAGGCCCGATTGAAAGATATATCAGACGCGGGTATTGGAGGCCCGATTGAAAGATATATCAATGACGCGGGTATTGTCAGCCCGATTGAAAGATAGATCAATGACGCGGGTATTGTCGGTCCGATTGAAAGATATATCAATGACGCGGGTATTGTCGGCCCGATTGAAAGATATATCAATGACGCGGGTATTGTCAGCCCGATTGAAAGATATATCAATGATGTGGGTAATGGTGGCCCGATTGAAAGATATATCAATGCCGCGGGTATTGGCGGCCCGATAGAGATATATCAATGACGCGGGTATTGGAGGCCCACTTGAAAGATATATCAATGACATGGGTATTGGCGGCCCTATTGAAAGATATATCAATGACGCAGGTATTGGTGGCCCTATTGAAAGATATATCAATGATGCGGGTATTGGAGGCCCGATTGAAAGATATAACAATGACGCAGGTATTGGCGGCCCGATTGAAAGATATATCAATGACGCAGGTATTGTGGGCCCGATTGAAAGATATATCAATGACGCGGGTATTGTCGGCCCGATTGAAAGATATATCAATGACGCGGGTATTGTCGGCCCGATTGAAAGATATATCAATGACGCGGGTATTGTCGGCCCGATTGAAAGATATATCAATGACACGGGTATTGTCGGCCCGATTGAAAGATATATCAATGACGCGGGTATTGGAGGCCCGATTGAAAGATATATCAATAACACGGGAATTGGGTGCCCGCTTGAAAGATATATCAATAACACGGGTATTGGAGGCCCGATTGACAGCTATATCAATGATGCGGGTATTGGAGGCTCGATTGACAGATATATCAATGACGCAGGTATTGGCGGCCCCATTTAAAGATATATCAATGACGCGGGTATTGGAAGCTCGATTGAAAGATATATCAATGACGCGGGTATTGGAGGCCCGATTGGAAGAGATATCAATGACGCGGGTATTGGAGGCCCGATTGAAAGATATATCAATGATCGGGTATTGGTGGCCTGATTGAAAGATATATCAATGACGCGGGTATTGGCCACCTGATTGAAAGATGTATCAATGACACAGGTATTGGCGGCCCGATTGAAAGATATATCAATGACGTGGGTATTGGCGGCCCGATTGAAAGATATATCAATGACACAGGTATTGGAGGCCCGATTGAAAGATATATCAATAACACAGGTATTGGCCACCTGATTGAAACTGTATCAATGACACAGGTATTGGCGGCACGATTGAAAGATATATCAATGACGTGGGTATTGGCGGCCCGATTGAAAGA
This sequence comes from Chaetoderma sp. LZ-2023a, assembly GCA_034401795.1. Lineage (NCBI taxonomy): Eukaryota > Metazoa > Mollusca > Caudofoveata > Chaetodermatida > Chaetodermatidae > Chaetoderma > Chaetoderma sp. LZ-2023a. Next base: position 661,638 of record CM067375.1, on the reverse strand, counting down.
TATATCTATAACATGGGTATTGGCGGCCCAATTGAAAGATATATCAATAACACGGGAATTGGCGGCCCGATTTGCAGATATATCAATGACGCAGGTATTGGCGGCCTGATTGAAAGATATATCAATGACGCGGGTATTGGCGGCCCGATTTAAAGATATATCAATGACGCGGGTATTGGGGGCCTGATTTAAAGATATATCAATGACGCGGGTATTGGAAGCTCGATTGAAAGATATATCAATGACGCAGGTATTGGAGGCCCGATTGAAAGATATATCAATGACGCGGGTATTGGAGGCCCGATGGAAAGATATATCAATGACGCGGGTATTGGCGGCTCGATTGAAAGACATCAATGACGCGGGTATTGGCGGCCTGATTGAAAGGTATATCAATGACGCGGGTATTGGCGGCCTGATTGAAAGACATCAATGACGCGGGTATTGGCGGCCTGATTGAAAGGTATATCAATGACGCGGGTATTGGAGGCCCGATTGAAAGATATATCAATGATGCGGGTATTGGAGGCCCGATTGAAAGATATATCAATGACGCAGGTATTGGAGGCATGATTGAAAGATATATCAATAATGCGGGTATTGACGGCCCGATTGAAAGATATCAATGACGTGGGTATTGGAGGCCTGATTGAAAGATATATCAATGACGCGGGTATTGTCGGCCCGATTGAAAGATATATCAATGATGTGGGTAATGGCGGCCCGATTGAAAGATATATCAATGCTGCGGGTATTGGTGGCCCGATTGAAAGATATATCAATGACGCGGGTATTGGCGGCCCGATAGAGATATATCAATGACGCGGGTAATGGTGGCCGGATTGAAAGATATATCAATGACGCGGGTATTGTCGGCCCGATTGAAAAATATATCAATGACGTGGGTATTGGCGGACAGATTGAAAGATATATCAATGACGCAAATATTGTCGGCCCGATTGAAAGATATATCAATGACGTGGGTATTGGAGGCCCGATTGAAAGATATATCAATGACGTGGGTAATGGCGGCCTGATTGAAAGATATATCAATGATGCGGGTATTGCCAGCCCGATTTAAAGATATATCCATGACGCGGGTATTGGTGGCCCGATTGAAAGATATATCAATGACGCGGGTATTGGCGGCCCGATTGAGATATATCAGTGACGCGGGTATTGGCAGCCCGATTGAAAGATATATCAATGACGTGGGTATTGGTGGCCCGATTGAAAGATATATCAATGACGTGGGTATTGGAGGCCCGATTGAAAGATATATGAATGACGCGGGTATTGGCGGCCGGATTGAAAGATATATCAATGATGCGGGTATTGGTGGCCGGATTGAAAGATATATCAATGACGCGGGTATTGGAGGCCCGATTGAAAGATATATCAATGACGTGGGTATTGGGGGCACGATTGACAGATATATCAATGACGCGGGTATTGGAGGCCCGATTGAAAGATATATCAATGATGAGGGTATTGGCGGACAGATTGAAAGATATATCAATGACGTGGGTATTGGTGGTCAGATTGAAAGATATATCAATGACGTGGGTATTGGAGGCCCGATTGAAAGATATATCAATGACGCGGGTATTGGCGGCCCGATTGAAAGATATATCAATGATGCAGTTATTGGTGGCCGGATTGAAAGATATATCAATGACGCGGGTATTGGAGGCCGGATTGAAAGATATATCAATGACGTGGGTATTGGGGACACGATTGACAGATATATCAATGACGCGGGTATTGGAGGCCCGATTGAAAGATATATCAATGATGAGGGTATTGGAGGCCCGATTGAAAGATATATCAATGACGCGGGTATTGGAGGCCCGATTGAAAGATATATCAATGACGCGGGTATTGGAGGCCCGATTGAAAGATATATCAGACGCGGGTATTGGAGGCTCGATTGAAAGATATATCAATGACGCGGGTATTGTCAGCCCGATTGAAAAGATATATCAATGATGCGGGTATTGTCGGCCCGATTGAAAGATATATCAATGACGCGGGTATTGTCGGCCCAATTGAAAGATATATCAATGATGTGGGTAATGGCGGCCCAATTGAAAGATATATCAATGCCGCGGGTATTGGCGGCCCGATAGAGATATATCAATGACGCGGGTATTGGAGGCCCGATTGAAAGATATATCAATGACATGGGTATTGGCGGCCCTATTGAAAGATATATCAATGACGCAGGTATTGGTGGCCCTATTGAAAGATATATCAATGATGCGGGTATTGGAGGCCCGATTGAAAGATATATCAATGACGCAGGTATTGGCGGCCCGATTGAAAGATATATCAATGACGCGGGTATTGTGGGCCCGATTGAAAGATATATCAATGACGCGGGTATTGTCGGCCCGATTGAAAGATATATCAATGACGCGGGTATTGTCGGCCCGATTGAAAGATATATCAATGAGGCTGGTATTGTTGGCCCGATTGAAAGATATATCAATGACGCGGGTATTGTCGGACCGATTGAAAGATATATCAATGACGCGCGTATTGTCGGCCCGATTGAAAGATATATCAATGACGTGGGTATTGGAGGCCCGATTGACAGATATATCAATGATGCGGGTATTGGAGACTCGATTGACAGATATATCAATGACGCAGGTATTGGCGGCCCGATTTAAAGATATATCAATGACGCGGGTATTGCAAGCTCGATTGAAAGATATATCAATGACGCGGGTATTGGAGGCCAGATTGGAAGAGATGTCAATGACGCGGGTATTGGAGGCCCGATTGAAAGATATATCAATGATCGGGTATTGGTGGCCTGATTGAAAGATATATCAATGACGCGGGTATTGGCCACCTGATTGAAAGATGTATCAATGACACAGGTATTAGCGGCCCGATTGAAAGATATATCAATGACGTGGGTATTGGCGGCCCGATTGAAAGATATATCAATGACACAGGTATTGGAGGCCCGATTGAAAGATATATCAATAACACGGGTATTGGCCACCTGATTGAAAGATGTATCAATGACACAGGTATTGGCGGGCCGATTGAAAGATATATCAATGACGTGGGTATTGGCGGCCCAATTGAAAGATATATCTATAACATGGGTATTGGCGGCCCGATTGAAAGATATATGAATAACACGGGAATTGGCGGCCCGATTTGCAGATATATCAAAGACGCAGGTATTGGCGGCCTGATTGAAAGATATATCAATGACGCGGGTATTGGTGGCCCGATTTAAAGATATATCAATGACGCGGGTATTGGGGCCTGATCTAAAGATATATCAATGACGCGGGTATTGGAAGCTCGATTGAAAGATATATCAATGACGCAGGTATTGGAGGCCCGATTGAAAGATATATCAATGACGCGGGTATTGGAGGCCCGATGGAAAGATATATCAATGACGCGGGTATTGGCGGCTCGATTGAAAGACATCAATGATGCCGGTATTGGCAGCCTGATTGAAAGGTATATCAATGACGCGGGTATTGGCGGCCTGATTGAAAGACATCAATGACGCGGGTATTGGCGGCCTGATTGAAAGACATCAATGACGCGGGTATTGGCGGCCTGATTGAAAGGTATATCAATGATACGAGTATTGGAGGCCCGATTGAAAGATATATCAATGACGCGGGTATTGGAGGCCCGATTGAAAGATATATCAATGATGCGGGTATTGGAGGCCCGATTGAAAGATATATCAATGACGCAGGTATTGGAGGCCTGATTGAAAGATATATCAATGACGCGGGTATTGACAGCCCGATTGAAAGATATCAATGACGTGGGTATTGGAGGCCTGATTGAAAGATATATCAATTACGCGGGTATTGTCAGCCCGATTGAAAGATATATCAATGATGTGGGTAATGGCGGCCCGATTGAAAGATATATCAATGCCGCGGGTATTGGTGGCCCGATTGAAAGATATATCAATGACGCGGGTATTGGCGGCCCGATAGAGATATATCAATGACGCGGGTAATGGTGGCCGGATTGAAAGATATATCAATGACGCGGGTATTGTCGGCCCGATTGAAAAATATATCAATGACGTGGGTATTGGCGGACAGATTGAAAGATATATCAATGACGCAAATATTGTCGGCCCGATTGAAAGATATATCTATGACGTGGGTATTGGAGGCCCGATTGAAAGATATATCAATGACGTGGGTAATGGCGGCCTGATTGAAAGATATATCAATGATGCGGGTATTGCCGGCCCGATTTAAAGATATATCCATGACGCGGATATTGGTGGCCCGATTGAAAGATATATCAATGACGCGGGTATTGGCGGCCCGATTGAGATATATCAATGACGCGGGTATTGGCAGCCCGATTGAAAGATATATCAATGACGTGGGTATTGGTGGACCGATTGACAGATATATCAATGACGCGGGTATTGGAGGCCCGATTGAAAGATATATCAATGATGAGGGTATTGGCGGACAGATTGAAAGATATATCAATGACGTGGGTATTGGTGGTCAGATTGAAAGATATATCAATGACGTGGGTATTGGAGGCCCGATTGAAAGATATATCAATGACGCGGGTATTGGCGGCCCGATTGAAAGATATATCAATGATGCAGTTATTGGTGGCCGGATTGAAAGATATATCAATGACGCGGGTATTGGAGGCCGGATTGAAAGATATATCAATGACGTGGGTATTGGGGACACGATTGACAGATATATCAATGACGCGGGTATTGGAGGCCCGATTGAAAGATATATCAATGATGAGGGTATTGGAGGCCCGATTGAAAGATATATCAATGACGCGGGTATTGGAGGCCCGATTGAAAGATATATCAATGACGCGGGTATTGGAGGCCCGATTGAAAGATATATCAGACGCGGGTATTGGAGGCTCGATTGAAAGATATATCAATGACGCGGGTATTGTCAGCCCGATTGAAAAGATATATCAATGATGCGGGTATTGTCGGCCCGATTGAAAGATATATCAATGACGCGGGTATTGTCGGCCCAATTGAAAGATATATCAATGATGTGGGTAATGGCGGCCCAATTGAAAGATATATCAATGCCGCGGGTATTGGCGGCCCGATAGAGATATATCAATGACGCGGGTATTGGAGGCCCGATTGAAAGATATATCAATGACATGGGTATTGGCGGCCCTATTGAAAGATATATCAATGACGCAGGTATTGGTGGCCCTATTGAAAGATATATCAATGATGCGGGTATTGGAGGCCCGATTGAAAGATATATCAATGACGCAGGTATTGGCGGCCCGATTGAAAGATATATCAATGACGCGGGTATTGTGGGCCCGATTGAAAGATATATCAATGACGCGGGTATTGTCGGCCCGATTGAAAGATATATCAATGACGCGGGTATTGTCGGCCCGATTGAAAGATATATCAATGAGGCTGGTATTGTTGGCCCGATTGAAAGATATATCAATGACGCGGGTATTGTCGGACCGATTGAAAGATATATCAATGACGCGCGTATTGTCGGCCCGATTGAAAGATATATCAATGACGTGGGTATTGGAGGCCCGATTGACAGATATATCAATGATGCGGGTATTGGAGACTCGATTGACAGATATATCAATGACGCAGGTATTGGCGGCCCGATTTAAAGATATATCAATGACGCGGGTATTGCAAGCTCGATTGAAAGATATATCAATGACGCGGGTATTGGAGGCCAGATTGGAAGAGATGTCAATGACGCGGGTATTGGAGGCCCGATTGAAAGATATATCAATGATCGGGTATTGGTGGCCTGATTGAAAGATATATCAATGACGCGGGTATTGGCCACCTGATTGAAAGATGTATCAATGACACAGGTATTAGCGGCCCGATTGAAAGATATATCAATGACGTGGGTATTGGCGGCCCGATTGAAAGATATATCAATGACACAGGTATTGGAGGCCCGATTGAAAGATATATCAATAACACGGGTATTGGCCACCTGATTGAAAGATGTATCAATGACACAGGTATTGGCGGGCCGATTGAAAGATATATCAATGACGTGGGTATTGGCGGCCCAATTGAAAGATATATCTATAACATGGGTATTGGCGGCCCGATTGAAAGATATATGAATAACACGGGAATTGGCGGCCCGATTTGCAGATATATCAAAGACGCAGGTATTGGCGGCCTGATTGAAAGATATATCAATGACGCGGGTATTGGTGGCCCGATTTAAAGATATATCTATGACGCGGGTATTGGGGCCTGATCTAAAGATATATCAATGACGCGGGTATTGGAAGCTCGATTGAAAGATATATCAATGACGCAGGTATTGGAGGCCCGATTGAAAGATATATCAATGACGCGGGTATTGGAGGCCCGATGGAAAGATATATCAATGACGCGGGTATTGGCGGCTCGATTGAAAGACATCAATGATGCCGGTATTGGCAGCCTGATTGAAAGGTATATCAATGACGCGGGTATTGGCGGCCTGATTGAAAGACATCAATGACGCGGGTATTGGCGGCCTGATTGAAAGACATCAATGACGCGGGTATTGGCGGCCTGATTGAAAGGTATATCAATGATACGAGTATTGGAGGCCCGATTGAAAGATATATCAATGACGCGGGTATTGGAGGCCCGATTGAAAGATATATCAATGATGCGGGTATTGGAGGCCCGATTGAAAGATATATCAATGACGCAGGTATTGGAGGCCTGATTGAAAGATATATCAATGACGCGGGTATTGACAGCCCGATTGAAAGATATCAATGACGTGGGTATTGGAGGCCTGATTGAAAGATATATCAATTACGCGGGTATTGTCAGCCCGATTGAAAGATATATCAATGATGTGGGTAATGGCGGCCCGATTGAAAGATATATCAATGCCGCGGGTATTGGTGGCCCGATTGAAAGATATATCAATGACGCGGGTATTGGCGGCCCGATAGAGATATATCAATGACGCGGGTAATGGTGGCCGGATTGAAAGATATATCAATGACGCGGGTATTGTCGGCCCGATTGAAAAATATATCAATGACGTGGGTATTGGCGGACAGATTGAAAGATATATCAATGACGCAAATATTGTCGGCCCGATTGAAAGATATATCTATGACGTGGGTATTGGAGGCCCGATTGAAAGATATATCAATGACGTGGGTAATGGCGGCCTGATTGAAAGATATATCAATGATGCGGGTATTGCCGGCCCGATTTAAAGATATATCCATGACGCGGATATTGGTGGCCCGATTGAAAGATATATCAATGACGCGGGTATTGGCGGCCCGATTGAGATATATCAATGACGCGGGTATTGGCAGCCCGATTGAAAGATATATCAATGACGTGGGTATTGGTGGACCGATTGAAAGATATATCAATGACATGGGTATTGGAGGCCCGATTGAAAGATATATGAATGACGTGGGTATTGGCGGCCCGATTGAAAGATATATCAATGATGCGGGTATTGGTGGCCGGATTGAAAGATATATCAATGACGCGGGTATTGGAGGCCCGATTGAAAGATATATCAATGACGTGGGTATTGGGGGCACGATTGACAGATATATCAATGACGCGGGTATTGGAGGCCCGATTGAAAGATATATCAATGATGAGGGTATTGGAGGCACGATTGAAAGATATATCAATGACGCGGGTAATGGAGGCCCGATTGAAAGATATATCAATGCCGCGGGTATTGGTGGCCCGATTGAAAGATATATCAATGACACGGGTATTGGCGGCCCGATAGAGATATATCAATGATGCGGGTAATGGTGGCCGGATTGAAAGATATATCAATGACGCGGGTATTGTCGGCCCGATTGAAAAATATATCAATGACGCGGGTATTGGCGGACAGATTGAAAGATATATCAATGACGCAGGTATTGTCGGCCCGATTGAAAGATATATCAATGACGTGGGTATTGGAGGCCCGATTGAAAGATGTATCAATGACGTGGGTAATGGCGGCCTGATTGAAAGATATATCAATGATGCGGGTATTGGTGGCCCGATTGAAAGATATATCAATGACGCGGGTATTGGCGGCCCGATTGAGATATATAAATGACGCGGGTATTGGCAGCCCGATTGAAAGATATATCAATGACGTGGGTATTGGTGGTCCGATTGAAAGATATATCAATGACGTGGGTATTGGAGGCCCGATTGAAAGATATATCAATGACGCGGGTATTGGCGGCCCGATTGAAAGATATATCAATGATGCGGTTATTGGTGGCCGGATTGAAAGATATATCAATGACGCGGGTATTGGAGGCCCGATTGAAATATATATCAATGACGTGGGTATTGGGGACACGATTGACAGATATATCAATGACGCGGGTATTGGAGGCCCGATTGAAAGATATATCAATGATGAGGGTATTGGACGCCCGATTGAAAGATATATCAATGACGTGGGTATTGGAGGCCCGATTGAAAGATATATCAATGACGCGGGTATTGTCAGCCCGATTGAAAGATATATCAGACGCGGGTATTGGAGGCCCGATTGAAAGATATATCAATGACGCGGGTATTGTCAGCCCGATTGAAAGATATATCAATAACGCAGGTATTGTCGGCCCGATTGAAAGATATATCAATGACGCGGGTATTGTCGGCCTGATTGAAAGATATATCAATGATGTGGGTAATGGCGGCCCGATTGAGAGATATATCAATGCCGCGGGTATTGGCGGCCCGATAGAGATATATCAATGACGCGGGTATTGGAGGCCCGATTGAAAGATATATCAATGACGTGGGTATTGGCGGCCCTATTGAAAGATATATCAATGACGCAGGTATTGGTCGCCCTATTGAAAGATATATCAATGATGCGGGTATTGGAGGCCCGATTGAAAGATATATCAATGACGCGGATATTGTGGGCCCGATTGAAAGATATATCAATGACGCGGGTATTGTCGGCCCGATTGAAAGATATATCAATGACGCTGGTATTGGAGGCCCGATTGAAAGATATATCAATGACGTGGGTATTGGAGGCCCGATTGACAGATATATCAATGATGCGGGTATTGGAGGCTCGATTGACAGATATATCAATGACGCAGGTATTGGCGGCCCGATTTAAAGATATATCAATGACACGGGTATTGCAAGCTCGATTGAAAGATATATCAATGACGCGGGTATTGGAGGGCCGATTGAAAGATATATCAATGACGCGGGTATTGGAGGCCCGATTGAAAGATATATCAATGATCGGGTATTGGTGGCCTGATTGAAAGATATAACAATGACGCGGGTATTGGGGACCCGATTGAAAGATATATCAATGACGCGGGTATTGGTGGCCTGATTGAAAGATATATCAATGACGTGGGTATTGGCGGCCCGATTGAAAGATATATCAATGACGTGGGTATTGGAGGCCCGATTGAAAGATATATCAATGACGCGGGTATTGGAGGCCCGATTGAAAGATATATCAACGACGCGGGTAGTGGCGGCCCGATTGAAAGATATATCAATGACGTGGGTAATGGCGGACCGATTGAAAGATATATCAATGATGCGGGTATTGGATGCCCGATTGAAAGATATATCAATGATCGGTTATTGTTGGCCTGATTGAAAGATATATCAATGACGCGGGTATTGGCGACCCGATTGAAAGATATATCAATGACGCGGGTATTGGTGGCCCGATTGAAAGATATATCAATGACGTGGGTATTGGCGGCCCGATTGAAAGATATATCAATGAAGTGGGTATTGGAGGCCCGATTGAAAGATATATCAATGACGCGGGTATTGGAGGCCCGATTGAACGATATATCAACGACGCGGGTAGTGGTGGCCGATTGAAAGATATATCAATGACGTGGGTAATGGCGGCCCGATTGAAAGATATATCAATGACGCGGGTATTGGAGGCCCGATTGAAAGATATATCAATGATGTGGGTATTGGCGGCCCGATTGAAAGATATACCAATGACGCGGGTGGTGGAGGCCCGATTGAAAGATATATCAAGGACGTGGGTATTGGCGGCCCGATTGAAAGATATATCAAGGACGTGGGTATTGGTGGCCCGATTGAAAGATATATCAATGATGCGGGTATTGGAGGCCTAATTGACAGATATATCAATGACGCGGGTATTGGCCACCTGATTGAAAGATGTATCAATGACACAGGTATTGGCAGCCCGATTGAAAGATAGGTATTAGAGGCCCGATTGAAAGATATATCAATAACACGGGTATTGGCCACCTGATTGAAAGATGTATCAATGACGCGGGTATTGGCGGCCCGATTGAAAGATATATCAATAACACAGGAATTGGCGGCCCGATTTGCAGATATATCAATGACGCAGGTATTGGCGGCCTGATTGAAAGATATATCAATGACGCGGGTATTGGCGGCCCGATTTAAAGATATATCAATGACGCGGGTATTGGGGGCCTGATTTAAAGATATATCAATGACGCGGGTATTGGAAGCTCGATTGAAAGATATATCAATTACGCGGGTATTGGAGGCCCGATTGAAAGATATATCAATGACGCTGGTATTGGAGACCCGATTGAAAGATATATCAATGACGCGGGTATTGGCGGCCCGATTGAAAGACATCAATGACGCGGGTATTGGCGGTCTGATTGAAAGGTATATCAATGACGCAGGTATTGGCGGCCCGATTGAAAGACATCAATGACGCGGGTATTGGCCACCTGATTGAAAGGTATATCAATGACACGAGTATTGGAGGCCCGATTGAAAGATATATCAATGACGCGGGTATTGGAGGCCCTATTGAAAGATATATCAATGATGCGGGTATTGGAGGCCCGATTGAAAGATATATCAATGACGCAGGTATTGGAGGCCTGATTGAAAGATATATCAATGACGCGGGTATTGACGGCCCGATTGAAAGATATCAATGACGTGGGTATTGGAGGCCTGATTGAAAGATATATCAATGACGCGGGTATTGTCGGCCCGATTGAAAGATATATCAATGATGTGGGTAATGGCGGCCCGATTGAAAGATATATCAATGCCGCAGGTTTTGGTGGCCCGATTGAAAGATATATCAAGGACGCGGGTATTGGCGGCCCGATAGAGATATATCAATGACGCGGGTAATGGTGGCCGGATTGAAAGATATATCAATGACGCAGGTATTGTCGGCCCGATTGAAAAATATATCAATGACACGGGTATTGGCGGACAGATTGAAAGATATATCATTGACGCAGGTATTGTCGGCCCGATTGAAAGGTATATCAATGACGCGGGTATTGGAGGCCCGATTGAAAGATATATCAATGACATGGGTAATGGTGGTCCGATTGAAAGATATATCAATGACGCGGGTATTGGCGGCCCGATTGAGATATATCAATGACGCGGGCATTGGCAGCCCGATTGAAAGATATATCAATGACGTGGGTATTGGTGGCCCGATTGAAAGATATATCAATGACGTGGGTATTGGAGGCCCGATTGAAAGATATATCAATGACGCGGGTATTGGCGGCCCGATTGAAAGATATATCAATGATGCGGGTATTGGTGGCCGGATTGAAAGATATATCAATGACGCGGGTATTGGAGTCCCGATTGAAAGATATATCAATGACGTGGGTATTGGGGGCACGATTGACAGATATATCAATGACGCGGGTATTGGAGGCCCGATTGAAAGATATATCAATGATGAGGATATTGGAGGCCCGATTGAAAGATATATCAATGACGCGGGTATTGGAGGCCCGATTGAAAGATATATCAATGACGCAGGTATTGGCGGCCTGATTGAAAGATATATCAATGACGCGGGTATTGTCGGCCCGATTGAAAGATATATCAATGACGCGGATATTGTCGGCCCGATTGAAAGATATATCAATGACGCGGGTATTGTCGGCCCAATTGAAAGATATATCAATGACGCGGGTATTGTCGGCCCGATTGAAAGATATATCAATGATGTGGGTAATGGCGGCCCGATTGAAAGATATATCAATGCCGCGGGTATTGGCGGCCCGATAGAGATATATCAATGACGCGGGTATTGGAGGCCTGATTGAAAGATATATCAATGACATGGGTATTGGCGGCCCTATTGAAAGATATATCAATGACGCAGGTATTGGTGGCCCTATTGAAAGATATATCAATGATGCGGGTATTGGAGGCCCGATTGAAAGATATATCAATGACGCAGGTATTGGCGGCCCGATTGAAAGATATATCAATGACGCGGGTATTGTGGGCCCGATTGAAAGATATATCAATGACGCGGGTATTGTCGGCCCGATTGAAAGATATATCAATGACGCGGGTATTGTCGGCCCGATTGAAAGATATATCAATGGCGCGGGTATTGTCAGCCCGATTGAAAGATATATCAATGACGCGGGTATTGTCGGCCCGATTGAAAGATATATCAATGACGTGGGTATTGGAGGCCCGATTGACAGATATATCAATGATGCGGGTATTGCAAGCTAGATTGAAAGATATATCAATGACGCGGGTATTGGAGGCCCGATTGAAAGATATATCAATGACGCGGGTATTGGCAGCCCGATTGAAAGATATATCAATGATCGGGTATTGGTGGCCTGATTGAAAGATATATCAATGACGCGGGTATTGGCGACCCGATTGAAAGATATATCAATGACGCGGGTATTGGTGGCCCGATTGAAAGATATATCAATGACGTGGGTATTGGCGGCCCGATTGAAAGATATATCAATGACGTGGGTATTGGAGGCCCGATTGAAAGATATATCAATGACGCGGGTATTGGAGGCCCGATTGAAAGATATATCAACGACGCGGGTAGTGGCGGCCCGATTGAAAGATATATCAATGACGTGGGTAATGGCGGCCCGATTGAAAGATATATCAATGACGCGGGTATTGGAGGCCCGATTGAAAGATATATCAATGATCGGGTATTGGTGGCTTGATTGAAAGATATATCAATGACGCGGAAATTGGCGACCCGATTGAAAGATATATCAATGACGCGGGTATTGGTGGCCCGATTGAAAGATATATCAATGACGTGGGTATTGGCGGCCCGATTGAAAGATATATCAATGACGTGGGTATTGGAGGCCCGATTGAAAGATATATCAATGACGTGGGTATTGGAGGCCCGATTGAAAGATATACCAATGACGCGGGTGTTGGAGGCCCGATTGAAAGATATATCAATGACGTGGGTATTGGCGGCCCGATTGAAAGATATATCAATGATGCGGGTATTGGAGGCCTGATTGACAGATATATCAATGACGCGGGTATTGGCCACCTGATTGAAAGATGTATCAATGACACAGGTATTGGCGGCCCGATTGAAAGATATATCAATGACGTGGGTATTGGCGGCCCGATTGAAAGATATATCAATGACACAGGTATTGGAGGCCCGATTGAAATATATATCAATAACACGGGTATTGGCCACCTGATTGAAAGATGTATCAATGACACAGGCATTGGAGGCCCGATTGACAGATATATCAATGACGCAGGTATCGGCCACCTGATTGAAAGATGTATCAATGACGTGGGTATTGGCGGCCCGATTGAAAGATATATCAATGACACAGGTATTGGAGGCCCGATTGAAAGATATATCAATAACACGGGTATTGGCCACGTGATTGAAAGATGTATCAATGACACAGGTATTGGCGGCCCGATTGAAAGATATATCAATGACGTGGGTATTGGCGGCACGATTGAAAGATATATCAATAACACGGGTATTGGCGGCCCGAGTGAAAGATATATCAATAACATGGGAATTGGCGGCCCGATTTGCAGATATATCAATGACGCAGGTATTGGCGGCCTGATTGAAAGATATATCAATGACGCGGGTATTGGCGCCCCGATTTAAAGATATATCAATGACGCGGGTATTGGGGGCCTGATTTAAAGATATATCAATGACGCGGGTATTGGAAGCTCGATTGAAAGATATATCATTGACGCGGGTATTGGAGGCCCGATTGAAAGATATATCAATGACGCGGGTATTGGAGACCCGATTGAAAGATATATCAATGACGCGGTTATTGGCGGCCCGATTGAAAGACATCAATGACGCGGGTATTGGCGGCCTGATTGAAAGGTATATCAATGACACGGGTAGTGGCGGCCCGATTGATAGTCATCAATGACGCGGGTATTGGCGGCCTGATTGAAAGATATATCAATGACGCGGGTATTGTCGGCCCGATTGAAAGATATATCAATGACGCGGGTATTGTCGGCCCGATTGAAAGATATATCAATGACGCGGGTATTGTCGGCCCGATTGAAAGATATATCAATGACGTGGGTATTGGAGGCCCGATTGACAGATATATCAATGATGCGGGTATTGCAAGCTCGATTGAAAGATATATCAATGACGCGGGTATTGGAGGCCCGATTGAAAGATATATCAATGATCGGGTATTGGTGGCCTGATTGAAAGATATATCAATGACACGGGTATTGGCGACCCGATTGAAAGATATATCAATGACGCGGGTATTGGTGGCCCGATTGAAAGATATATCAATGACGTGGGTATTGGCGGCCCGATTGAAAGATATATCAATGACGTGGGTATTGGAGGCCCGATTGAAAGATATATCAATGACGCGGGTATTGGAGGCCCGATTGAAAGATATATCAACGACGCGGGTAGTGGCGGCCCGATTGAAAGATATATCAATGACGTGGGTAATGGCGCCCGATTGAAAGATATATCAATGAGGCGGGTATTGGAGGCTCGATTGAAAGATATATCAATGATCGGGTATTGGTGGCTTGATTGAAAGATATATCAATGACGCGGAAATTGGCGACCCGATTGAAAGATATATCAATGACGCGGGTATTGGTGGCCCGATTGAAAGATATATCAATGACGTGGGTATTGGCGGCCCGATTGAAAGATATATCAATGACGTGGGTATTGGCGGCCCGATTGAAAGATATATCAATGATGCGGGTATTGGAGGCCTGATTGACAGATATATCAATGACGCGGGTATTGGCCACCTGATTGAAAGATGTATCAATGACACAGGTATTGGCGGCCCGATTGAAAGATATATCAATGACACAGGTATTGGCGGCCCGATTGAAAGATATATCAATGACACAGGTATTGGAGGCCCGATTGAAAGATATATCAATAACACGGGTATTGGCCAACTGATTGAAAGATGTATCAATGACACAGGTATTGGAGGCCCGATTGACAGATATATCAATGACGCGGGTATCGGCCACCTGATTGAAAGATGTATTAATGACGTGGGTATTGGCGGCCCGATTGAAAGATATATCAATGACACAGGTATTGGAGGCCCGATTGAAAGATATATCAATAACACGGGTATTGGCCACGTGATTGAAAGATGTATCAATGACACAGGTATTGGCGGCCCGATTGAAAGATATATCAATGACGTGGGTATTGGCGGCCCGATTGAAAGATATATCAATAACACGGGTATTGGCGGCCCGAGTGAAAGATATATCAATAACACGGGAATTTGCGGCCCGATTTGCAGATATATCAATGACGCAGGTATTGGCGGCCTGATTGAAAGATATATCAATGACGCGGGTATTGGCGCCCCGATTTAAAGATATATCAATGACGCGGGTATTGGGGGCCTGATTTAAAGATATATCAATGACGCGGGTATTGGAAGCTCGATTGAAAGATATATCATTGACGCGGGTATTGGAGGCCCGATTGAAAGATATATCAATGACGCGGGTATTGGAGACCCGATTGAAAGATATATCAATGACGCGGGTATTGGCGGCCCGATTGAAAGACATCAATGACGCGGGTATTGGCGGCCTGATTGAAAGGTATATCAATGACGCGGGTATTGGCGGCCTGATTGAAAGGTATATCAATGACACGAGTATTGGAGGCCAGATTGAAAGATATATCAATGACGCGGGTATTGGAGGCCCAATTGAAAGATATATCAATGATGCGGGTATTGGAGGCCCGATTGAAAGATATATCATTGACGCAGGTATTGGAGGCCTGGTTGAAAGATATATCAATGACGCGGGTATTGTCGGCCCGATTGAAAGATATATCAATGACGCGGGTATTGGAGGCCCGATTGAAAGATATATCAATGACGTGGGCAATGGCGGCCTGATTGAAAGATATATCCATGACGCGGGTATTGGTGGCCCGATTGAAAGATATATCAATGACACGGGTATTGGCGGCCCGATTGAAAGATATATCAATGATGCGGGTATTGGTGGCCGGATTGAAAGATATATGAATGACGCGGGTATTGGAGGCCCGATTGAAAGATATATCAATGACGCGGGTATTGGAGGCCCGATTGAAAGATATATCAATGATGAGGGTATTGGAGGCCCGATTGAAAGATATATGAATGACGCGGGTATTGGGGGCACGATTGACAGATATATCAATGACACGGGTATTGGAGGCCCGATTGAAAGATATATCAATGATGAGGGTATTGGAGGCCCGATTGAAAGATATATCAATGACGCGGGTATTGGAGGCCCGATTGAAAGATATATCAATGACGCGTGTATTGGAGGCCCGATTGAAAGATATATCAGACGCGGGTATTGGAGGCCCGATTGAAAGATATATCAATGACGCAGGTATTGGCGTCCCGATTGAAAGATATATCAATGACGCGGGTATTGTCGGCCCGATTGAAAGATATATCAATGACGCGGGTATTGTCAGCCCGATTGAAAGATATATCAATGGCGCGGGTATTGTCTGCCCGATTGAAAGATATATCAATGACGCGGGTATTGTCGGCCCGATTGACAGATATATCAATGACGCGGGTATTGGAAGCTCGATTGAAAGATATATCATTGACGCGGGTATTGGAGGCCCGATTGAAAGATATATCAATGACGCGGGTATTGGAGACCCGATTGAAAGATATATCAATGACGCGTGTATTGGCGGCCCGATTGAAAGACATCAATGACGCGGGTATTGGCGGCCTGATTGAAAGGTATATCAATGACGCGGGTATTGGCGGCCCGATTGAAAG
>CM067375.1:628039-643996 GCA_034401795.1 Chaetoderma sp. LZ-2023a | reverse complement strand
CGATAGGACAAATTTAGGTAAAGAAATTTGTAATTAAATTCCTGTGCCAATGCGTTTTTTTCAATGTAAAGACAGACAGACAGACAGACAGACAGACAGACAGACAGACAGACAGACAGACAGACAGACAGACAGACAGACAGACAGACAGACAGACAGACAGACAGACAGACAGACAGACAGACAGACAGACAGACAGACAGACAGACAGACAGACAGACAGACAGACAGACAGACAGACAGACAGACAGACAGACAGAGTAGGTATATAATAAGTGTTTCAGAACAGAACGTGGTGGGAGCCGCGGATCCACGATGCGTGGATACAGGAGGGGAGGTGTCCCTTGCAGTACTCAAACAACAAGTAAATTACTCTCCGCCGCCATGATTAAACATATCTCGGCAGCATTTGATCTAATGACTGACCAAATAGCCCTCATTGTTATTCTCACACCTTAATCGCCTGAAACGAACCGGCGTACTAACCCATGCTACAGTTAGATAAGCTCGATATAATTAAGCAATCACGCCTTTTGTATTAGCTGTTTGACTTCAGTAGCGCCAAAGGCGCACATTGATCTAAAGCAGGTCTTCGGGTTTAGTTTGATCTTTTGTGGAGAGACTGAATTAATAGTTAATCAGTAGTCACCATTGTAGTAATTCTCCTATAAATATGTAAGAATTATCAGTTGCCATTAGACCAGTTTTTTCGCTGCATGACGAAGACCATTACGTCGAAAGCGCTCCAGCAACTGACAGTGTAAGCTTTAATTTTATATATATATAATAATCTTGTATTAATTGTTCTTATTTTTCAGTCTCTAAATTGTTTCAACACATATCGCTCTAGTTAATATTTGGAATTTAACTTTTTTGAACTTTTCTGACTAAATTTGACATAAATCTATAGAAATTTGATTACGTTCTAAAAATGGCCAAGAATTTCAACGGCCCAGTGGGTAAAGGACGCAAATCTGGCAACCCAGCGTCCAAATTTTCTTCAACCAAAAGTGCTCCTAACCAGTCTGTTCAGGCCTTTCAGAGACTGGTTAAGATGTACTTCCATGTGTTGCAATGCTTGCATCACTATGGTCTTTTACGAGAGCATTTGGCATCAGACTCTCTCCCGAAATCTCTCAGCATGAAAATGGAGAGATGAACTCGTTTTTCTGCCCTGCCTTACGAGATGACGAATTTTTGAAATCGACCAGCATGATAAACCAAATTTGGGCTCATAGCTGCTTAGAAAATTTAATCAACCATTATCGAAGCAAATTGGACAAATTAAAGGCAGATGTAAAAGTGGCCGAATCTAATGTAATTCTTGATCTAGACAGAGCCAAAGGCATAGCATTGAAATGGGGTAGGCAAAATTTTGGAAATAAATTGGCCACAATGACAATCACAAATTTTTGGAAATTTTTGGCAGAAATAGCTAGTGATAAGCAAAATAGAGTGATGTCTCTACCAACACCGGCGGCCACACCGAGTACAGGTTCAGGTTATCATTCAACAATGACTAACAAACGACAACGGTCACCAACCACCTTCACACCCTCGCCTACCACTTCCAAGCGGACGAATCTGTATACATCACCAACACCAGCACCTGGTGTTGATGATGTAACAGAGTCATGGCCGGCTCTCCCAAAGACAAATTCTCCTCCTGTGCGCCGTTGTCGGGTTGTTACTCATTGTTCCCCCAATCTACCACCTAGCAACTCTTCCCCATCTCTTCCACTATCTTCTCCTCGCCACCTTCTGACGCGATCTTCTCCTCTTCCTCCTTCTCCTCTCTCATCCCGCCTCCTCCTCTTCCTCCTCAAACTTCTTCTCTTCATGCATCTCCTCTCTCAATCCCGCCTCCTCCTCTTCCTCCTCAAACTTCTTCTCTTCATGCATCTCCTCTCTCAATCCCGCCTCCTCCTCTTCCTCCTCAAACTTCTTCTCTTTATAACATCTCCTCTCTCAATCCCGCCTCTTGCTCCTCATACTCAATCTTCTCCTCTTGCATCTCCTCTCTCCATCCCTCCTCCTCCTCTTCCTCCTACGCTTCATCTCTCTTCTCCTCACGCACCTTCTTCTGCTCCTCTTCTTCTGTCTCCACCTCCTCTCCCTCCTATGGAGAATAATAGTAACCTGTCTGACAGGAAGTTTGCTAAGTACCGTCATCAATCGCATAGCAAGGGCCTGTGGAGGATCCCCAGAATCACCAAAAAGATTCTGATGATAGGGTCCTCTAATCTAGCCCGAATTGATTTAGATGTCCATCCTGACATCCAGGTTGAGTGCTATCCTGGTGCCGCATTATCACATTTCAGAACAATGGCTATGCGACACCAGGATGGCCCTAGCCCGGAGAAGATCATCTTGAATATTGGCATCAACTCCAAAAATGAGCATCCAACCAAAGCCTCAAGCCATTTACGGTTCATGGCTCGTGAATTTAAGAATAGCTTCCCTAATGCGGAGTTGCACTTTGCTGAGATTAACTTCTCTGATAGCTTGTCAGACAGGCAAAGGTACTGTCTCAAGCGTATCAACGAATCAGCAAAGTCCAACTGCCACGTTGATAAGGTCATCCCCAAAATTTCTGATGCCAATTTTCATGTTGAGAAGGATAGAATCCATTGGACGAAAGAAACAGCTAATTGTATTTATAACCATTGGTTGACGGTACTTAGTTTAAACTAAATGTGGGTCAAGGCAATAGCTCCCCTAACATAGGATTAGGAACAAACCTTGTCAATTTAGCAGCTGACTATGATCTCTCACCATCTGAAAAATCAATTCTCGATCGTGGTCTTACTTTTATACCAACTCCAAAACCAAAAACAGGATTAGATTTGCTTTTAGACACAGGTCTTATTGAAGTAGCTAATTTTGGTCATTCAGTAAAAATAGCCCATCATTTTCGAAATTTAAATGGAGAGTCAAAACCATTCACTGGAAAATCCGGTTGGGACCCTCCAGATAGGCTAGTTGATGACAATGTTAAAGCAACCATAAAAACGGTTGCTGGTATAGCCAGATCATTGCCAGTTACAAACAATAAGCAAAACCTTTCATTTCTCGAACGACAGGCTATCAACAAATTACGTAGAAATCAAAATATTATTATAAAACCAGCCGATAAAGGTTCAGCAACTGTGATTATGTCTAGAGAAAACTACATCCGCGAGGCCGAAAGGCAGTTAACTAACACCAGGCATTACAGAAAACTTGATAATTTAATTTGGCCTCAAAACCGACAAAATTTCATTGAAATACTTAATTCATTGCATACAGATAAGTACATCGATAAGAAACAGCTAAAGTATCTGCTAGGTGAGAATAATCCACAAAATCGGACATTTTATATCTTGCCTAAAATCCATAAACCTATCAGCACCTGGTTAGATCCATTGACACCTCCTGGACGACCCATCATTTCAGACTGTGGCAGTGAGTCTTATGGCATTTCAGAATATATTGATTACTATTTAAAGCCCATTGCTAATAGACACAAGAGCTTTCTCAAGAACACTGAACACTTTCTTTCAAAGTTATCCAAATTGTCAGTTCCGAAAGATGCATATTTAGTCACATTAGACATAGATGCTATGTATACCAATATAGATATTGATGCTGGAGTCAATGCTATTAAGAATTCTTTTGTCAAATTTCCTGATCCAGATCGACCAGACACGGAAATTCTAAAATTATTAGAGCTAAGTCTTAAAGGAAACGATTTCCAATTTAATGGTGAAAATTACCTTCAAATCTGTGGATGCGCAATGGGTAAACGATTCAGCCCAAATTTTGCCACAATTTATGTTGCGGAGTGGGAAGAGGAGGCACTGAACAAATCAACCAAAAAGCCTCTTCTTTACCTCAGATATCTAGATGACATCTTCATAGTTTGGCAACATTCAGAAGAAGACTTTTGGGAATTTTTTCGCATTTTAAATAACCAAGATTCAAACATCAAGCTAAAAGCTACTATTAGTGGAACATCGGTTGACTTTTTAGATGTCACGATCTATAAGGGTCCTCAATTTGATTCCTCTGGAAAATTAGAATATAAAGTATTCTTTAAGCCAACAGACTCACATCAGCTGCTTCACAAAAAATCATTTCATCCTCCACACACATTTAAAGGTTTGATCAAATCGCAAATCATAAGATTTTTTCGAAACTCTAGCAACAGGCAAAATCTGAATAGTGCATGCTCTACTCTGTTTGATGCTTTGAAAGCACGAGGCTATTCAGCCCGTTTTCTTCGAAAAATTAAAGCAGACACCATCAATGAGCTTGAAAATCTAAAACCTCATAGCGGACCCGAGTTTGAGCCTGTCCAAATTAAACACAATAAACCAATCATGTGCGATGGATCAGTTTCTAAATGCGACAAAAATAGATGCAAAGTAAACAACTACATTGTAAACCAACAAACATTCCTGAGCTTTCAAACTAAAAATGAATATCATATCCGAACTAATATGCATTGTGATTCTGAGAATGTAATTTATTTGATCAATTGTGCCCTTTGCCAGAAACAGTATGTTGGTGAAACAAAAAATGCATTTAGAGTGCGTGCTAGACGCCACGTTTCTGATATTAACACCTCAGCAGATACGCCAATTGCTCAACATTTCCAACTTCCTGATCATTCAGTTGAACATCATTTTGAAATCATGCCAATAGAACAGATTCCGACCTTCGATAGTGAGGAAGAAACGAGTTCGTTTCGCAAAATCCGAGAAGGCCATTGGATTAGAACACTCCAAACAAAAGCACCATTTGGAATAAATGTAGATTCGGGAATATCACAAAAGAACAAAATTATCCCATTTCAACTCATATACAATAGACGTAATGTTGAATTAGCAAAAACCATGAAAGACGAATATTCACAGTTGCAATCTAAATTAAAGGAACCGATCAAAGCACGACCAGTAATAGCTTACAATAGAAATCCAAACCTGAAAGATTTGCTAGTAAGAACAAAGTTAGACCTTATAGTTCCTGATAACAATGACAAGGTTTCATCCCTCCCTACCTATTCTTAAATAAATCTAATCCCAACCAAAATCAATGGTGGGGTAACATGAAATCATATCCGTAGGACATCTTTTAATTTTGTGTCTGCAAAAGTATGTGTGCGTACGTGTGTGCGTACGTGTGTGCGTGCGTGCGTGCGTGCGTGCGTGCGTGCGTGCGTTCGTTCGTTCGTTCGTTCGTGCGTGCGTTCGTTCGTTCGTGCGTCCGGGCGTTTGTTCGCATGTGTGTGGGTGTGTGCTCGTACATCCGCACGTGTGTGCATCTATACTTGCGTGGGTGTATGTGTGCGTGTGTGTATGTGGGTGTGGGTGCATTAATTCGTGAGTACATTAGTGCGTGGGTGTGTGCGTGCATGCATTCGTGCGTTCGTTCGTGCATGCGTTCATGCATGCATTATTGCGTGCATTCGTGCATGTATTACTGTGGGCATGTGTTATTGCATGCATTCGTGCATTCGTTCAGATGTGTGCGTGCGTGCGTGCGTGCGTACGTGCGTGCGTGCGTGCGTGCGGGCGTGCATTCGTGTGTGTGTGTGATTTCTCTATAATGTAGGATCAATCCCAGCCTTTACCTGTTAAAGCGACCTACTGATAAGTTCATTTTACCCCAACTAATCTCAAGGGGGGACCAGTCTAAGTAAATCTAAACTTGGTCTCGATAGGACAAATTTAGGTAAAGAAATTTGTAATTAAATTCCTGTGCCAATGCGTTTTTTTTCAATGTAAAGACAGACAGACAGACAGACAGACAGACAGACAGACAGACAGACAGACAGACAGACAGACAGACAGACAGACAGACAGACAGACAGACAGACAGACAGACAGACAGACAGACAGACAGACAGACAGACAGACAGACAGACAGACAGACAGACAGACAGACAGACAGACAGACAGACAGACAGACAGAGTAGGTATATAATAAGTGTTTCAGAACAGAACGTGGTGGGAGCCGCGGATCCACGATGCGTGGATACAGGAGGGGAGGTGTCCCTTGCAGTACTCAAACAACAAGTAAATTACTCTCCGCCGCCATGATTAAACATATCTCGGCAGCATTTGATCTAATGACTGACCAAATAGCCCTCATTGTTATTCTCACACCTTAATCGCCTGAAACGAACCGGCGTACTAACCCATGCTACAGTTAGATAAGCTCGATATAATTAAGCAATCACGCCTTTTGTATTAGCTGTTTGACTTCAGTAGCGCCAAAGGCGCACATTGATCTAAAGCAGGTCTTCGGGTTTAGTTTGATCTTTTGTGGAGAGACTGAATTAATAGTTAATCAGTAGTCACCATTGTAGTAATTCTCCTATAAATATGTAAGAATTATCAGTTGCCATTAGACCAGTTTTTTCGCTGCATGACGAAGACCATTACGTCGAAAGCGCTCCAGCAACTGACAGTGTAAGCTTTAATTTTATATATATATAATAATCTTGTATTAATTGTTCTTATTTTTCAGTCTCTAAATTGTTTCAACACATATCGCTCTAGTTAATATTTGGAATTTAACTTTTTTGAACTTTTCTGACTAAATTTGACATAAATCTATAGAAATTTGATTACGTTCTAAAAATGGCCAAGAATTTCAACGGCCCAGTGGGTAAAGGACGCAAATCTGGCAACCCAGCGTCCAACTTTTCTTCAACCAAAAGTGCTCCTAACCAGTCTGTTCAGGCCTTTCAGAGACTGGTTAAGATGTACTTCCATGAGTTGCAATGCTTGCATCACTATGGTCTTTTACGAGAGCATTTGGCATCAGACTCTCTCCCGAAATCTCTCAGCATGAAAATGGAGGAGATGAACTCGTTTTTCTGCCCTGCCTTACGAGATGACGAATTTTTGAAATCGACCAGCATGATAAACCAAATTTGGGCTCATAGCTGCTTAGAAAATTTAATCAACCATTATCGAAGCAAATTGGACAAATTAAAGGCAGATGTAAAAGTGGCCGAATCTAATGTAATTCTTGATCTAGACAGAGCCAAAGGCATAGCATTGAAATGGGGTAGGCACAATTTTGGAAATAAATTGGCCACAATGACAATCACAAATTTTTGGAAATTTTTGGCAGAAATAGCTAGTGATAAGCAAAATAGAGTGATGTCTCTACCAACACCGGCGGCCACACTGAGTACAGGTTCAGGTTATCATTCAACAATGACTAACAAACGACAACGGTCACCAACCACCTTCACACCCTCGCCTACAACTTCCAAGTGGACGAATCTGTATACATCACCAACACCAGCACCTGGTGTTGATGATGTAACAGAGTCATGGCCGGCTCTCCCAAAGACAAATTCTCCTCCTGTGCGCCGTTGTCGGGTTGTTACTCACTGTTCCCCCAATCTACCAGCTAGCAACTCTTCCTCATCTCTTCCACTATCTTCTCCTCGCCACCTTGTGACTCGATCTTCTCCTCTTCCTCCTTCTCCTCTCTCAATCCCGCCTCCTCCTCTACCTCCTCAAACTTCTTCTCTTCATGCATCTCCTCTCTCAATCCCGCCTCCTCCTCTTCCTCCTCAAACTTCTTCTCTTTATGCATCTCCTCTCTCAATCCCGCCTCTTGCTCCTCACACTCAATCTTCTCCTCTTGCATCTCCTCTCTCCATCCCTCCTCCTCCTCTTCCTCCTACGCTTCATCTCTCTTCTCCTCACGCACCTTCTTCTGCTCCTCTTCTTCTGTCTCCACCTCCTCTCCCTCCTATGGAGAATAATAGTAACCTGTCTGACAGGAAGTTTGCTAAGTACCGTCATCAATCGCATAGCAAGGGCCTGTGGAGGATCCCCAGAATCACCAAAAAGATTCTGATGATAGGGTCCTCTAATCTAGCCCGAATTGATTTAGATGTCCATCCTGACATCCAGGTTGAGTGCTATCCTGGTGCCGCATTATCACATTTCAGAACAATGGCTATGCGACACCAGGATGGCCCTAGCCCGGAGAAGATCATCTTGAATATTGGCATCAACTCCAAAAATGAGCATCCAACCAAAGCCTCAAGCCATTTACGGTTCATGGCTCGTGAATTTAAAAACACCTTCCCTAATGCGGAGTTGCACTTTGCTGAGATTAACTTCTCTGATAGCTTGTCAGACAGGCAAAGGTACTGTCTCAAGCGTATCAACGAATCAGCAAGGTCCAACTGCCACGTTGATAAGGTCATCCCCAAAATTTCTGATGCGAATTTTCATGTTGAGAAGGATAGAATCCATTGGACGAAAGAAACAGCTAATTGTATTTATAACCATTGGTTGACGGTACTTAGTTTAAACTAAATGTGGGTCAAGGCAATAGCTCCCCTAACATAGGATTAGGAACAAACCTTGTCAATTTAGCAGCTGACTATGATCTCTCACCATCTGAAAAATCAATTCTCGATCGTGGTCTTACTTTTATACCAACTCCAAAACCAAAAAGAGGATTAGATTTGCTTTTAGACACAGGTCTTATTGAAGTAGCTAATTTTGGTCATTCAGTAAAAATAGCCCATCATTTTCGAAATTTAAATGGGGAGTCAAAACCATTCACTGGAAAATCCGGTTGGGACCCTCCAGATAGGCTAGTTGATGACAATGTTAAAGCAACCATAAAAACGGTTGCTGGTATAGCCAGATCATTGCCAATTACAAACAATAAGCAAAACCTTTCATTTCTCGAACGACAGGCTATCAACAAATTACGTAGAAATCAAAATATTATTATAAAACCAGCCGATAAAGGTTCAGCAACTGTGATTATGTCTAGAGAAAACTACATCCGCGAGGCCGAAAGGCAGTTAACTAACACCAGGCATTACAGAAAACTTGATAATTTAATTTGGCCTCAAAACCGACAAAATTTCATTGAAATACTTAATTCATTGCATACAGATAAGTACATCGATAAGAAACAGCTAAAGTATCTGCTAGGTGAGAATAATCCACAAAATCGGACATTTTATATCTTGCCTAAAATCCATAAACCTATCAGCACCTGGTTAGATCCATTGACACCACCTGGACGACCCATCATTTCAGACTGTGGCAGTGAGTCTTATGGCATTTCAGAATATATTGATTACTATTTAAAGCCCATTGCTAATAGACACAAGAGCTTTCTCAAGAACACAGAACACTTTCTTTCAAAGCTATCCAAATTGTCAGTTCCGAAAGATGCATATTTAGTCACATTAGACATAGATGCTATGTATACCAATATAGATATTGATGCTGGAGTCAATGCTATTAAGAATTCTTTTGTCAAATTTCCTGATCCAGATCGACCAGACACGGAAATTCTAAAATTATTAGAGCTAAGTCTTAAAGGAAACGATTTCCAATTTAATGGTGAAAATTACCTTCAAATCTGTGGATGCGCAATGGGTAAACGATTCAGCCCAAATTTTGCCACGATTTATGTTGCGGAGTGGGAAGAGGAGGCACTGAACAAATCAACCAAAAAGCCTCTTCTTTACCTCAGATATCTAGATGACATCTTCATAGTTTGGCAACATTCAGAAGAAGACTTTTGGGAATTTTTTCGCATTTTAAATAACCAAGATTCAAATATCAAGCTAAAAGCTACTATTAGTGGAACATCTGTTGACTTTTTAGATGTCACGATCTATAAGGGTCCTCAATTTGATTCCTCTGGAAAATTAGAATATAAAGTATTCTTTAAGCCAACAGACTCACATCAGCTGCTTCACAAAAAATCATTTCATCCTCCACACACATTTAAAGGTTTGATCAAATCGCAAATCATAAGATTTTTTCGAAACTCTAGCAACAGGCAAAATCTGAATAGTGCATGCTCTACTCTGTTTGATGCTTTGAAAGCACGAGGCTATTCAGCCCGTTTTCTTCGAAAAATTAAAGCAGACACCATCAATGAGCTTGAAAATCTAAAACCTCATAGCGGACCCGAGTTTGAGCCTGTCCAAATTAAACACAATAAACCAATCATGTGCGATGGATCAGTTTCTAAATGCGACAAAAATAGATGCAAAGTAAACAACTACATTGTAAACCAACAAACATTCCTGAGCTTTCAAACTAAAAATGAATATCATATCCGAACTAATATGCATTGTGATTCTGAGAATGTAGTTTATTTGATCAATTGTGCCCTTTGCCAGAAACAGTATGTTGGTGAAACAAAAAATGCATTTAGAGTGCGTGCTAGACGCCACGTTTCTGATATTAACACCTCAGCAGATACGCCAATTGCTCAACATTTCCAACTTCCTGATCATTCAGTTGAACATCATTTTGAAATCATGCCAATAGAACAGATTCCGACCTTCGATAGTGAGGAAGAAACGAGTTCGTTTCGCAAAATCCGAGAAGGCCATTGGATTAGAACACTCCAAACAAAAGCACCATTTGGAATAAATGTAGATTCGGGAATATCACAAAAGAACAAAATTATCCCATTTCAACTCATATACAATAGACGTAATGTTGAATTAGCAAAAACCATGAAAGACGAATATTCACAGTTGCAATCTAAATTAAAGGAACCGATCAAAGCACGACCAGTAATAGCTTACAATAGAAATCCAAACCTGAAAGATTTGCTAGTAAGATCAAAGTTAGACCTTATAGTTCCTGATAACAATGACAAGGTTTCATCCCTCCCTACCTATTCTTAAATAAATCTAATCCCAACCAAAATCAATGGTGGGGCAACATGAAATCATATCCGTAGGACATCTTTTAATTTTGTGTCTGCAAAAGTATGTGTGCGTACGTGTGTACGTGTGTGCGTTCGTTCGTTCGTTCGTTCGTTCGTTCGTTCGTTCGTTCGTTCGTTCGTTCGTTCGTTCGTTCGTGCGTGCGTGCGTTCGTTCGTTCGTTCGTTCGTTCGTGCGTCCGGGCGTTTGTTCGTATGTGTGTATGTGTGTGGGTGTGTGCTCGTACATCCGCACGTGTGTGCATCTATACTTGCGTGGGTGTATGTGTGCGTGTGTGTATGTGGGTGTGGGTGCATTAATTCGTGAGTACATTAGTGCGTGGGTGTGTGCGTGCATACATTCGTGCGTTCGTTCGTGCATGCGTTCATGCATGCATTATTGCGTGCATTCGTGCATGTATTACTGTGGGCATGTGTTATTGCATGCATTCGTGCATTCGTTCAGATGTGTGCGTGCGTGCGCGCGCGCGTGCGTGCGTACGTGCGTGCGTGCGTGCGTGAGGGCGTGCATTCGTGTGTGTGTGATTTCTCTATAATGTAGGATCAATCCCAGCCTTTACCTGTTAAAGCGACCTACTGATAAGTTCATTTTACCCCAACTAATCTCAAGGGGGGACCACTCTAAGTAAATCTAAACTTGGTCTCGATAGGACAAATTTAGGTAAAGAAATTTGTAATTAAATTCCTGTGCCAATGCGTTTTTTTCAATGTAAAGACAGACAGACAGACAGACAGACAGACAGACAGACAGACAGACAGACAGACAGACAGACAGACAGACAGACAGACAGACAGACAGACAGACAGACAGACAGACAGACAGACAGACAGACAGACAGACAGACAGACAGACAGACAGACAGACAGACAGACAGACAGACAGACAGACAGACAGACAGACAGACAGACAGACAGACAGACAGACAGACAGACAGACAGACAGACAGACAGACAGACAGACAGACAGACAGACAGACAGACAGACAGACAGACAGACAGACAGACAGACAGACAGACAGACAGACAGACAGACAGACAGACAGACAGACAGACAGACAGACAGACAGACAGACAGACAGACAGACAGACAGACAGACAGACAGACAGACAGACAGACAGACAGACAGACAGACAGACAGACAGAGTAGGTATATAATAAGTGTTTCAGAACAGAACGTGGTGGGAGCCGCGGATCCACGATGCGTGGATACAGGAGGGGAGGTGTCCCTTGCAGTACTCAAACAACAAGTAAATTACTCTCCGCCGCCATGATTAAACATATCTCGGCAGCATTTGATCTAATGACTGACCAAATAGCCCTCATTGTTATTCTCACACCTTAATCGCCTGAAACGAACCGGCGTACTAACCCATGCTACAGTTAGATAAGCTCGATATAATTAAGCAATCACGCCTTTTGTATTAGCTGTTTGACTTCAGTAGCGCCAAAGGCGCACATTGATCTAAAGCAGGTCTTCGGGTTTAGTTTGATCTTTTGTGGAGAGACTGAATTAATAGTTAATCAGTAGTCACCATTGTAGTAATTCTCCTATAAATATGTAAGAATTATCAGTTGCCATTAGACCAGTTTTTTCGCTGCATGACGAAGACCATTACGTCGAAAGCGCTCCAGCAACTGACAGTGTAAGCTTTAATTTTATATATATATAATAATCTTGTATTAATTGTTCTTATTTTTCAGTCTCTAAATTGTTTCAACACATATCGCTCTAGTTAATATTTGGAATTTAACTTTTTTGAACTTTTCTGACTAAATTTGACATAAATCTATAGAAATTTGATTACGTTCTAAAAATGGCCAAGAATTTCAACGGCCCAGTGGGTAAAGGACGCAAATCTGGCAACCCAGCGTCCAAATTTTCTTCAACCAAAAGTGCTCCTAACCAGTCTGTTCAGGCCTTTCAGAGACTGGTTAAGATGTACTTCCATGTGTTGCAATGCTTGCATCACTATGGTCTTTTACGAGAGCATTTGGCATCAGACTCTCTCCCGAAATCTCTCAGCATGAAAATGGAGGAGATGAACTCGTTTTTCTGCCCTGCCTTACGAGATGACGAATTTTTGAAATCGACCAGCATGATAAACCAAATTTGGGCTCATAGCTGCTTAGAAAATTTAATCAACCATTATCGAAGCAAATTGGACAAATTAAAGGCAGATGTAAAAGTGGCCGAATCTAATGTAATTCTTGATCTAGACAGAGCCAAAGGCATAGCATTGAAATGGGGTAGGCAAAATTTTGGAAATAAATTGGCCACAATGACAATCACAAATTTTTGGAAATTTTTGGCAGAAATAGCTAGTGATAAGCAAAATAGAGTGATGTCTCTACCAACACCGGCGGCCACACCGAGTACAGGTTCAGGTTATCATTCAACAATGACTAACAAACGACAACGGTCACCAACCACCTTCACACCCTCGCCTACCACTTCCAAGCGGACGAATCTGTATACATCACCAACACCAGCACCTGGTGTTGATGATGTAACAGAGTCATGGCCGGCTCTCCCAAAGACAAATTCTCCTCCTGTGCGCCGTTGTCGGGTTGTTACTCATTGTTCCCCCAATCTACCACCTAGCAACTCTTCCCCATCTCTTCCACTATCTTCTCCTCGCCACCTTCTGACTCGATCTTCTCCTCTTCCTCCTTCTCCTCTCTCAATCCCGCCTCCTCCTCTTCCTCCTCAAACTTCTTCTCTTCATGCATCTCCTCTCTCAATCCCGCCTCCTCCTCTTCCTCCTCAAACTTCTTCTCTTCATGCATCTCCTCTCTCAATCCCGCCTCCTCTTCCTCCTCAAACTTCTTCTCTTTATACATCTCCTCTCTCAATCCCGCCTCTTGCTCCTCATACTCAATCTTCTCCTCTTGCATCTCCTCTCTCCATCCCTCCTCCTCCTCTTCCTCCTACGCTTCATCTCTCTTCTCCTCACGCACCTTCTTCTGCTCCTCTTCTTCTGTCTCCACCTCCTCTCCCTCCTATGGAGAATAATAGTAACCTGTCTGACAGGAAGTTTGCTAAGTACCGTCATCAATCGCATAGCAAGGGCCTGTGGAGGATCCCCAGAATCACCAAAAAGATTCTGATGATAGGGTCCTCTAATCTAGCCCGAATTGATTTAGATGTCCATCCTGACATCCAGGTTGAGTGCTATCCTGGTGCCGCATTATCACATTTCAGAACAATGGCTATGCGACACCAGGATGGCCCTAGCCCGGAGAAGATCATCTTGAATATTGGCATCAACTCAAAAAATGAGCATCCAACCAAAGCCTCAAGCCATTTACGGTTCATGGCTCGTGAATTTAAGAATAGCTTCCCTAATGCGGAGTTGCACTTTGCTGAGATTAACTTCTCTGATAGCTTGTCAGACAGGCAAAGGTACTGTCTCAAGCGTATCAACGAATCAGCAAAGTCCAACTGCCACGTTGATAAGGTCATCCCCAAAATTTCTGATGCCAATTTTCATGTTGAGAAGGATAGAATCCATTGGACGAAAGAAACAGCTAATTGTATTTATAACCATTGGTTGACGGTACTTAGTTTAAACTAAATGTGGGTCAAGGCAATAGCTCCCCTAACATAGGATTAGGAACAAACCTTGTCAATTTAGCAGCTGACTATGATCTCTCACCATCTGAAAAATCAATTCTCGATCGTGGTCTTACTTTTATACCAACTCCAAAACCAAAAACAGGATTAGATTTGCTTTTAGACACAGGTCTTATTGAAGTAGCTAATTTTGGTCATTCAGTAAAAATAGCCCATCATTTTCGAAATTTAAATGGAGAGTCAAAACCATTCACTGGAAAATCCGGTTGGGACCCTCCAGATAGGCTAGTTGATGACAATGTTAAAGCAACCATAAAAACGGTTGCTGGTATAGCCAGATCATTGCCAGTTACAAATAATAAGCAAAACCTTTCATTTCTCGAACGACAGGCCATCAACAAATTACGTAGAAATCAAAATATTATTATAAAACCAGCCGATAAAGGTTCAGCAACTGTGATTATGTCTAGAGAAAACTACATCCGCGAGGCCGAAAGGCAGTTAACTAACACCAGGCATTACAGAAAACTTGATAATTTAATTTGGCCTCAAAACCGACAAAATTTCATTGAAATACTTAATTCATTGCATACAGATAAGTACATCGATAAGAAACAGCTAAAGTATCTGCTAGGTGAGAATAATCCACAAAATCGGACATTTTATATCTTGCCTAAAATCCATAAACCTATCAGCACCTGGTTAGATCCATTGACACCTCCTGGACGACCCATCATTTCAGACTGTGGCAGTGAGTCTTATGGCATTTCAGAATATATTGATTACTATTTAAAGCCCATTGCTAATAGACACAAGAGCTTTCTCAAGAACACTGAACACTTTCTTTCAAAGTTATCCAAATTGTCAGTTCCGAAAGATGCATATTTAGTCACATTAGACATAGATGCTATGTATACCAATATAGATATTGATGCTGGAGTCAATGCTATTAAGAATTCTTTTGTCAAATTTCCTGATCCAGATCGACCAGACACGGAAATTCTAAAATTATTAGAGCTAAGTCTTAAAGGAAACGATTTCCAATTTAATGGTGAAAATTACCTTCAAATCTGTGGATGCGCAATGGGTAAACGATTCAGCCCAAATTTTGCCACGATTTATGTTGCGGAGTGGGAAGTGGAGGCACTGAACAAATCAACCAAAAAGCCTCTTCTTTACCTCAGATATCTAGATGACATCTTCATAGTTTGGCAACATTCAGAAGAAGACTTTTGGGAATTTTTTCGCATTTTAAATAACCAAGATTCAAACATCAAGCTAAAAGCTACTATTAGTGGAACATCGGTTGACTTTTTAGATGTCACGATCTATAAGGGTCCTCAATTTGATTCCTCTGGAAAATTAGAATATAAAGTATTCTTTAAGCCAACAGACTCACATCAGCTGCTTCACAAAAAATCATTTCATCCTCCACACACATTTAAAGGTTTGATCAAATCGCAAATCATAAGATTTTTTCGAAACTCTAGCAACAGGCAAAATCTGAATAGTGCATGCTCTACTCTGTTTGATGCTTTGAAAGCACGAGGCTATTCAGCCCGTTTTCTTCGAAAAATTAAAGCAGACACCATCAATGAGCTTGAAAATCTAAAACCTCATATCGGACCCGAGTTTGAACCTGTCCAAATTA
>CM067375.1:577500-627539 GCA_034401795.1 Chaetoderma sp. LZ-2023a | reverse complement strand
CACGACACGACGATGTTGAAAGTTGTTCGCTGGGTCCTGAAAATGTCCGATAAATTTGTTGTCAAAAGGTCAATGTTACAGTGACACAATTAATAATTCATACAATACTAACAACGTGGGTATTGCACAAATGTGTCCTTGTTTACATACAATGAGTGGTTCGTAGTTGTGTTAGACAGGTGGTCATGTGGATAGCAGCTCATTAATCCGCCAGGTCCTTTAGTTTGCCAGACAGCTAGTCATTCACAAAAGCTTATTCTGGGCTGTTGTTTCGAGGCATTTCATATACAGTACTCAAACTTGGTGTATGCATGCATTATGGGCTTGTGGTATGTAGCATAACAAAGTATGTCAGTGGGACCTATCTTTCATACTTCACACGCAGCTACCGAGATTCTATCAACTGGGTTTTTTCAGCCGATTACACCCACACGTGATAAAATCTGTCTGGTTACCTATCATATCTAATCTTTAAACAATTTATTGGACATATTTAGGAATCTACGGTTAAATTGTTTCGACATGATACCACTATCTAAGATGCTATGCAAAACATCTACGGCAGATCGACTGGTCGGATACCGGCCGTACCAGCTAAGCTGGGTACGTGCCGCCCGTCCTGGATTCGTTTCCTGAACACGCCCCCCCCCCCCCCTGCGTAAAGCCATACGCGTATATAGGCCTATGGGAGAGATAGGGTTGCGAAAACGACTAAGTTCGTTAAAACGCATGATGCGCATGCGCGCGCCAGGATGCTGTTTTGATAGAGCGTGTAGTTATGACCAAGATAGGATGGCACTTTTAGTGTATTGAGATGGTACCCTGTAATCCGTATTGATTGCCTGTTCCCGTTAAATCTGGCATTGATCAAGACCAGAATTTAACGGGATTTTTAAATCTGTAAACCATTTCAAAATCGGTTGAGAAATGGCTGAGTTATCCACGGAAAACCCTTCTTGATTATCTGCAAAATATTGCCGTGACGTCATAACCACGTGGACGCAAAACTTCTAGAATGTTCTAGAACATTCGGCTGCGCTATTATTAGCTACGCGCTGATTGGCTGTTGCTCGAACGATGATTGGTTGGAGCCTGTGCCTGTGACATCACGAGGAGTATAAAAGGAGACGCGATCCAGTGATCGAGAGCATCCTCGGCCAGGGCCCAAACAGGTTGGACCTGTACTAGCTGCGATCAACAGATATTACACATATGACTTCAGTTTTCTGTTCTCCCGTAGCTAGCAGTAGCCAACCCACCGCAGTAAGAACAATATCTACTTCGGAACACAAATTTGCGATGAGGCCTTAACGCCCTGAATATGTGAGTACAGATGTTGAGGCAGGATGTTCTTTGATGGATGACTCGCTGGATCTGCCGGCCACGCCTAAAAGTGGTATTTCAACTGTCACCGCACTAATGTCGTGTAGGTTCTTCTAGCTTTCGACCGCAGCAGGTACACACTGCCCGGTGTGTCGTCAGAGCTGGCTGACGTACCCAGCACAGTGAAGCTTTGTTTTGTATCTTCGTTTGCCTCTAACAACCCCCGCTTGTGATCGGGTTGTTTAGTGGACATAATCTCATTGGAATCACCTGCACTTGCTGACACACCACTGCAAATGACTGATGATTTACCAGAACATTTACATGATTTGTATCTACGTGCCACCGTTGGATTACTGCAATCACAGAAATGAGAATTTCGGAAACTACTACATAAATATCGCGATAGATTTTCCTCCGGAGACATGGATCTTGGAGACACCCATCTCGTACAACACCCATCGATACAGGCAATATTCGCCCCGTGCGACAACCGGTACAATGTCTTCCCGTTCATAAGGAAGTGGAAGCACACCAACAAGTGAACAACATGTTGCGGACGGGTATTATTGAACCCTCAGCATCTCCATGGGCTAGCCCTTTAGTTCCATCAGGCAAAAAGGACGGAACATTGTGGTTTTGTATAGACTACCGCCGCCGTAATGACCTTAGCGTTAAGGATGCTTATCCATTACCATGGATAGATCAGGCCTTGGATTCCTTGTCTGGAGCCAAGTGGTTTTGTACCCTTGACTTAGCTAGCGGTTACTGGCAAGTAGCCATGGACGAGGCTGACATGGAAAAGACCCCATTCGTTTGTAGGGATGGCCTGTTCCAATTCCGCAAGATGCCCTACAGTTTGTGCAACGCTCCCGGAACTTTTGAACGACTCATTGAGCAGGTATTAACCACCCTGCAATGAGAAATCTGTCTCTGCTACATCAATGACGTAATAGTCTTTGGACCCACGTTTGAGCAAACCTTAATAAATTTGGACACCGTGCTTTCCTGCTTCCACACGGCCAATTTGAAACTCAAACCAAAGAAATGTCATCTCTTTAGACAGAGCGTTGAGTTCCTGGGACACGTCATATCCGGTGATGGAATGGCTACTCAGTCATAGAAAACTAAGGCAGTAGCAGAGTGGCCTCAGCCCTTTTCAGTTATGGAGACACAGAGTTTTCTTGGCCTATGCCAGTACTATTGCGGTTACATCCGACATTTCAGCGAGATTGCTTCACCCCTCTACAAGATCACCGAGAAAGATCAACCATTTGAGTGGACGAGTGGGTGTGAAGGCTCCTTCATGGCGCTGAAGGAATTCTTGATGACCTCCCCGATTCTTGCTCACCCTAATCTAAGCCTCGATTTCATCTTAGACACTGACGCATCAGCTTTTGCTATTGGCGCGATTCTATCCCAGGTCACTGAAGACGGAACAGAGCAGGTATTGGGTTATGGTTCGCGTACTCTGAATAAAACGAAGAGAAGATACGCAACCACCAAGCGAGAACTATTGGCGGCGGTCCATTTCATCAAGTATTATAAGCACTTTCTGTACGGGTGCCCTTTTACACTCCGTACAGACCATGCCTCACTATGGTGGCTCCGGAACTTAAAAAATCCGGAGGGCCAGGTAGCGAGATGGCAGGAATCCCTGCAGGCCTATAACTTTAACATTGTTCACCGTCCCAGCAAATTGCATGGAAACGGCGACGCCGTTAGTAGAATCGGCGCATAAGCTGAACACAAAGAGGCCGCCACCGTGACACAGTCACAGCCATCTCCGTAGTTCCCCGAATTGAGGTGCGCAGAGTGGAATCCGGAAAAAATCGCACACCACCAAACAACAAACGTGCAGACACAAAATATATACGCGTGGATTCAGGAGGTGGTACGTCCTAGTGAATCGGTAACACCTCTATCCACCACGGCAAAATATTATTACCAATGGTTCGAAGAATGTCAATTAATAAACAATGTTCTATATATTAATGACTGTTTGGTAGTCCCGGAGAGTTATCGTGAAATTATATTGAAACAACTACATGATAATGCCGGGCATCTGGCCGTAGAAAGGACTGTTGCCCGTATCAAATTGAGATTCCACTGGATCGGGATTCGCGATAGTGTCAAGGCATAGGTTGCCAAATGTATCCCATGCCAAAGACGCGCTGTTGGCCAACACCATATCGCACCATCTCAAATTAAGATTGTTGGTGCACCGTGGGAGCAAGTGGCTATCGACGTGCTCCGACCCTTGAATACGACAGATGATGAAAATAAATACATTCTCGTATTACAAGATTATTTTACGAAGTGGGTATGCCTTATGAGTTGCACTCCGATCAAGGAAGTAATTTTGAGAGCCGGCTCATATCAGAGCTCTGCAAATTATTCCATATCGTCAAGACAAGGACAACTCCATACCACCCCTGGAGTGACGGGATGGTACAGAGATTTAACAGAACTCTCGCGGAGATGCTTACCAAGGAAACACGCCTTGATTGTAGAGATTGGGACCTATGGCTCCCGTATGTACTCATGGCGTACCGCACTCCAGTACATTCCAGCACGGGCTACACCCCTGCTCGGTTAATGTTAGGCCATGAATTAGCCTTACCCCTGGATCTGGCCATGCCACGAATACCAGGAGAGAAAAATTCACCATCTCTCTATGTCGAACTCTTGCGGCAAAGGATAGAACAAGCCCATGAGTTAGTAAGCATTTTTTAAAAATATTAGAGTGGGCCAATTTTTGCCTACTATTCTTCTCCCGCTTTAAGCAGTGGCGACACCATCCCGAGACGGAGGCCTGCGCGAGGCACTTGCCTCTCGCAAGGATTCAGCGATGACGGTCCATGCGAGGATAATACTGCTCACCCAAACTAGCACTAGGAGTAGTGCCCGCGTAAGGCACATAACTTTTCGTCCGAGATAACCTTCTTCCTTTCAGTATAGAGGTATAATAACTTATATTAAGTTAATTAGTTAAACCTCGTGTATGGGAGCCTCCCTTGCTGGGATACCTCTGCGGACCTACGAGTCTGTGTGGTACCTCCGGGAGCCCCATGTTTAAAAATTCATCTACCTGTCTCTTTGTCTCGTATTTTCGTATGCTCTTACTATAGTATTATCTAGCATGTTTATAATTGTTTAGGTAAACTCATTGTATAGACTTATATTTTTAGGTCACCAAATCAAATCTTGTAAGTCCATAGATCACGAAATTGCTATGGACAGGCATACTGGCGACACAAATTCTTGGGATGAGACAGTTGTGTTTAATGTTCGCGACGATGGTCGCACGGCCCCACCGGAATGATTGAGTTTGACCGGCCTTAGGAGCCGTTTTTTGTTTCCCGCAGGGCTGTCTCGTACAAGATCTGTCACCCCAAGACGGATGCTAACCAGCGTCATCACTCGTCGTGCACTTGCGACGCGGCGAGTCGACATGATACACTGGAATGGCCCGACACTACCCGGCGATCTACAACCTCTGCCACTAATGCATAGGAAGATAAACGTGACCACCCGTAGTCTTGAAATCTTCTCACTGTAATAACATGAAAGTAATAATTGTGCGCATACTGCGTAACTTGTACTTAGTCTACACTCGCTCTTTGAGTCAACCTACCTTTTTTATCTTAAAAAAAGTACTACATAGATGAGGATTCACATGGAGGAAATTACCATCTCCAGCGACCTATAACATATATCAGATTTCCTGGGTGCGTCAAAGGCTTATTTACCACAACTGAACTGATGATCAGCTCCACAGAGAAAAAGCATTGGTGATTGATAGTACGAGCGGATAGACAGAGGATATCGTCAAAATCAGATAATTCCGAATAAGGACAATTCACGAGGAGAAGGTTGAGTTGGAGAGAGATCACAAAAATCCCTTGAATGGCAAAATGGGTGTACATCCAGCTGAGGCTCCAGATCAGATTTTTGTAGAGCGGTATAGAGGAACCAATGCTGGAGAGACAGTGTCTCGTAAGCTGACAAGTATTGGCATTCGTACTCACAAATAGACAATAATGTGAATGCCAACGGTTTAGTACAGACAATTACAATACAACATGTCACCAACAGCAGCAGCCCAAATAAGGTGCAGCAAATATATCTTAAATGCACAGTAGCAAGTAAACTATCTACCAACATCTCTAAGATAGGTACGTGCACCACCAGAATTCCAAAACCAAATTACCGGTCAGCATATTATCCTTAGCTAACATGGTGTTCCAGGATCCAATGTAGCGACCACGCCAGGTTTTCAAGTGCAGTCACACACCATCAAGAGGGCCCTAATAAATGTTTGATCACAGCAGCAGGCGAGTGTATGGCTACCAGGATTACAGCAAACAAAGTGGTCCAAATCAAGATAACCAGGGTATTCATAAAAAGTTTTTTTTTAACCAAAACTGCATGCATCTCCCTATCCTCACAACTTCAGTCATACAATCCGCAATCACAACTAATGACATTGTGTGACAAGCTAAACCTAACAGCCAGTTGGTCCAGCCAGTGGTCTGTAACAACCAGCTGCCCACCAGTATTATCAAGCGAGACTACCAATTGATGGATATATACCATAAAGGCAATGTCAACAGCAGGCTCTAAGAGTCGCGTCACAAAAAACTAAAACCAGCATCAGAAGCATTTTGTCATCAAGCAAACATACGCCAGGGCAACTAAATCTTCAGGCAACACAAAAAGAAAAAATATCAAGCTCAGCTCAATTCGTTAACGAATTGTTGGGTGCCAAAGCAAATAAGTTCTCAGATAATGCTGAAGAGACATACAAGGCAGAACCAGCAGTATTTTAGTGAATGGCTGAGTTAGAGAAAATATATCTACTGATATCATCAAAAGTATTGCATACTCAACCATTTCCTACGATACAAGAAAGGGAACCGGAAGTGGGTTCCAAGCAATGCCGCCTAATGGACGGTTAAGTATTAAAAGAAATGAACCAAGCAAAAGCCTGCAGGATAGGCTATGCTCATTTTGACTTATACAATGTAAAGAATACAAGAAGCATTAATGTGCATCTTAATTGGGTTCTAGAAAAGTTTCGTCTCTTATGCCTGAAAGAGACGTGGGTATTTGATGAAATTAAGATTCTGCAACAGCATAAGGACTGTGTAGGGTGCCATAAGCTAGTTGATGGGGGAGAAACCGGCATCACACAAGCAGTGGCCAAGAAGATAGATGGGGAGTGGCGATGCTTTGGCATAGCAGGATAGTCCATAGAATAAAACAGCATCAAGATGGTAGATAAAGTAATATATTTGAACCTTTATTAAGCGACAACCTGGTTTAAGAGACGGCAATTTGATTCTCCCTTGAGTGGTCGCGTAATACGTGCATAGGTCAGCACGAGGATACGACACACCATACAGATTTCTTGAATACTATTGCAGAACTTAACAAAATCGATAAATTTGAAGACCAGCACGAAGTAATTCGCTGATTACGAATTTCTTATGTGTCTGTTCGTAAATTTGGTGGAAAGAGCTCAAAATGAACTTTAACGGGAAATTAATTGATTTTCGGAAAGCAAATTTAGAAATTTATTATTCAGTGTCAAAACAGCTTAAACGTATGCTGCTTATGAAATTTGGGTTGCTTATGAAATTTGGATTGCTTATGAACTTTGGATTGCTTATGAAATTTGGATTGCTTATGAACTTTGGATTGCTTATGAAATTTGGATTGCTTATGAAATTTGGATTGCTTATGAACTTTGGATTGCTTATGAAATTTGGATTGCTTATGGAATTTGGATTGCTTATGAACTTTGGATTGCTTATGAAATTTGGATTGCTTATGAACTTTGGATTGCTTATGAAATTTGGATTGCTTATGAAATTTGGATTGCTTATGAACTTTGGATTGCTTATGAAATTTGGATTGCTTATGAAATTTGGATTGCTTATGAACTTTGGATTGCAAATTTGTATATATTTTTTTACTTACAGAAGAACGCCACACATAGCATAATAATCAGAAAAATAACCATTAAAGGGGTATTTACCCATTCTGAATAATTAAATGGGCATTCCGCTATTCGGAACTCATAAACAAATAAATAAATTTTTATTGTTTTATTTTTTTCATTGAGATTAGAATAATTGAGCGCGAATTTGTGTTTGTTTATAAGATATCGTGTAGCGCTGGCCCAGCGTATTTACAAAATACCAATAATTGAACGGGCATTCACAATTTTTAAATGTGCCGGGTTTTTTCATCAAACATAATTAATGTCAAAACGAAATACCGGTTTACAATTATTGGCCAATTACTATCCATCATTTTTCAGTGTTCTTACTGGGAAAACATTCTCAAACAAGGGTGAATATTAAACATCAGTAATTCACAGTGCGTATCATTACATAAGTGGGCCATACGTGTAACCTGTTCTAACTACATAAGCGCCATTTTGTCGACGTGCCTTCTTTTAGGCAATTACGATCAATGTTTAATCAATCACCAGAAAAATCCTCAGTGTTCAAAATTAAGCTACACTTTGTTGGCTTCACAAGAGCATGCTATGGTACAGCTGTCAATATTGTCTATAGAACTACAAACCCTGATACACCTTGACAGCAAGAGTGTAGAGGAAAAGACATATATTGACACCACTTTTCGATGATCCTGTAGAAGTGGGTTGAGTATGTATGGCAACTACTGCTGTTTAACAAAAAGTTATTTTCAAATAAATCTATAGTTGCAAAATAATTTGCAAATATCAAGGAACTGTATGCATCGTAAGGAGTGGGCCTTTCCATTTTTAACTATGCCCCGCCCATCACTAGCTAAGCTCCACCCACACCTCGCCGTGTTGGGATTGATCAATCCCCGAATGCCCTAGCTATTAAATTCCTGAAAACTATACAGGGAAGCTGTTGAATATTTTGTAACTAATTTGACTGGGTGCTGTTGCTGTCTATGGAACAGAATATTTATTAAATAGTAAAGGCATACAATTTATACAACAACGCATTTCCGGTTTCTCAGTCAATCTATGACGTCATGATCAACTACGTAACATGTAGCCTCATAATCACTTACGACATGAATGACGCTATATAGGCCATCACGTCTTTATAATTTACCAAACATTCTGTTAAATATATTGAAACTAGTTTGACTGGGCGCTGTTGCTGCCATAGGCAACAGCACCCAGTCAAATTAGTTTCAAAATATTCAACAGTTTTTCTGTATAGTTTTCTGGAATTTGATATTCAGAGAGTGCAGGGATCGATTGATCCAACACGGGCAAAGAATGCGTGAAGCTTAGCTCGAGATGGACGAGGCATGGCTAAAACTGGATCCCTCCATTAAAGTACACCATAAGAGGGCCACAATGCATACGTTGTATGTGCCTGCACAAAGCGGGGTCATAGTATGTGGTGCCGCTCGTGGTCTGTCTGTCTGTCCTCCATCCATATGGTCTCCCATCTATATGTCCGTCCATCAATCTGAATGATCTGATTCTTATCCGATCCATATCTCGAAGGGATTTGAATCTAAATCTAAATAACTGACACTTACAGTAGTAGAAGTACAGGTGGTGTGGCATGGCCAGATTGGACGCCACTGAGGACATAGCTGGCAGCCTGCTCAAATCGCTCTAACATTTGGGGGTTTGCTTGAAGGGTCTCTCCGAGAGGCGATAAAATACAAAAAGAAAGAAAGAAAGGGGAGACACAGTGTCAGGATATCGTTTAGAAAATCGGCCCATCGTCGCCAAAGTTATCTCCCCTAAAGATTTACAATTGGTCACTATTTTGTTCTGTCCGATCTCAGAACGTTTTGAAGCTACCCTGACAGGTGTTTGTTCGGGCGATATATTAGGGGTAGAGACACGGTGTCATGAAGCTCATGATTTTGATTTAGCGAAACCTGTAAGTATACACCAGAGTTATCGCCCCTGCTATACCTAAAATTCATTGAAATGAATCTGAAAATGCCTAGACACATTTAGTTAAAATTTGATACACGCTTAAAAACATGTGGTCACAAGACGTCATCAGTTGTAATCACGTTTCAGCGAGATTGATTCATATACGACAAAGGCATCTCTAAAAATCAAGATTCACAATGATTAACTAGGCCCTTGAATTCAAATTCAAAGTTGTTTAATTTGCGGCATAATGGTATATGTACAAAGTCAAAATGGGTAGTCCATAATCGGATGGACCCGCTACATTAAATAAACAGTCACAATGTTGAACATTGACGTACACATGCACAAGCACAAAGGCACACAAGGCAGTAAATTATTAGGAATGGCTAGAATGAATCTATCATTATTGACAAAATTCTCACCAATATATCGATGGGTTCCGTTACGCCGTCTGTCTGTCTATTTGTCTTGCTGCTTGTCTGTTTATCTGTTTGTCGGCGTCCAATCTCAGTTGAGCTAATATCTCGGCATGGGTTCACCATATTAGGGCTAAACTTGGACACGTGCTTCCTTATATAAAAAGGATAGAGCACATTGATATTGAGGTCATGAATTCAAACTTCAAGGTCACTGTGACCTTGGTATAAAACTCTTATCTTTTACGGTTAAGTTTTTCGTTTACCACAACATATTGTCTTATATTTCAGGATTGGTTCACCCTATTAGGACTAACCTTGAACACATGCTTCGTTATATCAATGGGATGTGGCGGAACGATGATGAGGTCAAAGTTCAAGGTCTCTCTGAACTCTGTGCATAACTATTTTTACGGTTAAATCTTTCGTTTAGCTCAACATATTGTCTTATATCTCAGGTTTGTTTCACACTATTGGGACTTAATTTGGACACATGCTTCCAAGTGTCAAGGGGATCAATCGCAATGATGGGGAGGTCATGAGGTCAAAGTTCCAGGTCACTCTGAACTTGTTATATAACGATATTTTACGGTTACATTTTTCGTTTAGCTCAACATATTGTCTTATATCTCAGGATTTGGTCACCCTATTAGGACTAAATTTGGACACATGCTTCCAAGTATCAAAGGGCTGAAACTCAATGATATTGAGGCCAAAGGTCAAGGTTATTGTACCATTTAACTTGTATAAAATGCGGACTAACAGTACCGGTAGACTCTTCTGCTTAGCTCATTTTGCCTTTATTTCATAATTGGACACATGATTGGAACTAAGCATTGTCGTTCAGTGCCTCAACCGGTCGGAGCAGCACAGACACTCAGACTTCTGAGGTCAAGGCCATTGTGATCTTGATACAAATCTAGAATTGCATTTGGAAATGCATAATGCCAAGATTTTCGGCCATATCCCGTTAGTGTATCACTGATGTCTTGTTTATTTATCACAGGCACAGGGTGACAATATATAGTCAAAGGCGGTATCCATGGTATGAACTATGATTGAGTAATAGCCCTTTCTACTTTATCCACCCATCATTTGACATCATAATCAACTACGTGACGTGTAGAATGACATCATAATGAATGACGTCATA
Source organism: Chaetoderma sp. LZ-2023a (assembly GCA_034401795.1). Taxonomy (NCBI): domain Eukaryota; kingdom Metazoa; phylum Mollusca; class Caudofoveata; order Chaetodermatida; family Chaetodermatidae; genus Chaetoderma; species Chaetoderma sp. LZ-2023a. The sequence continues at coordinate 616,729 of CM067375.1, read as the reverse complement.
CATGACGTAGATAAGTACGTCACGAACGCATATTTGAAGACGGAATATGCGTTATTGTACGAATTGTATGTCTACTATTTAATAAATATTCTGTTGAATATTTTGAAACTAAATTGACTGAGCGCGTTTGCTGCTGTTACAAAATATTCAACAGCTTACCTGCATAGTTTTGCGGAAATTTATAGTTAGGGCATTCGGAGATCGATCAACCCCAACACGGCGAAGTGTGAGTGGAGCTTAGCTAGAGATGGGCGGGGCATAGCTAAAATGGAAAGGTCTATTGTAGATAAATGTCATCATATGGATGACACAGAATATATGCGTTTTCGTCACAGATGATGATGATGGGAAAAGTGATGTGCCATTGTGGGAGATAAAGTGGCTACAGGTATTGCATATCACAGGACGTCAACACATCACAAAACATGGAGAACACACATGCATGCAAACATATGGGGTGGAAGGGGTGGGGCTCATAATGGGGATCAATATGGTGAGGATGTAGTTCTGTGATATAGAGAGTGTATAGTGATATTCTGTGGTGATTGGAGAGCTTTTAAAATTTTTTATCGTGAGACTGGAATTAGATGGCGTTACTGTTAGGAGTAGCAGTGATACTAGTGGTAGTAATGAGGGGTGGTGGTGGTAGCGGTAGCAGTGGGAAATGTTTGCGTATTGACTGTGAAGTTTATAACGTGTGTTTGCAAGTGTTAATATTTGCCTATGATGTATTGCTTTATAGTTTTCCTGTAGGATTTCTGTGTGAGTGTTTGCATTTGGATATCTGTTTCAGTTTCATTCTAGAGCTTGGTTGCGGAGATTGAGATTTTGTGTCTACCTAATTCTGTTCTGATATATTGGATGCGCAGTTCGTACTTAGATCTAGTGTTGTGTGTAATGACTTCTGTGTTGCTCTTAAATAATCCTGATAGGGATTTAGCCTTTAGGGAGGTTATCATGGTGTAGTTGTCTTAGCAATGTGTATGATTGGAGAGTCCTAATATCTATAAGTTTCAGCACGACTTCTGTCTTGAAGACGTCTTCACCCTTTGCTGTTTTCGAGAACATTTTAAAACTTTCTGTAACCGTTTTAGCCATGTTAGTTTAATTTCACGCGCACCGTTCCAGATTATATTAAAATATGTGATATGTTGAAGGATTAGAGTAGAGTAGAGTAGAGAGCTTTAACGGTGTCAAGTGGCTGGTAATGCTGAAGACGATGGATGACACCGATGCATTTTGATACTTTCGCTGAAATTGTTTCAATTTGTTTATCCACGGTATATAGGGACCTGGGATAAACAGGGTGCCGATAAACACCCACAAATTTAATAAATGGGTTTCATGGATTTCTTGTTTATTTATAGAAAGTTTTGGTATATTTATTGTTTTTTAATTTCTTTGAGTTTGTATAAAGCATGTAATTAGTTTTATCTACATTTAATGATAATTTATTTATTGCAAACCAAGATGTCATCTCCATTTCTCTATTAGCATTGCATAATGATAGCTATGGCTATCTGTGTCACTGCAGAAGATATTTTCATTCACATTTATCCACAATTAGGCCTATATTTTTTCAAACACGTATGTTTTCAGGAGTTTTAGTTTCTCTAAAGTTCTTATGATATGGCAGAGTCATCTCCCCATAAATCAAGATTCACAATGACTGACTATATTCACATGTATAGTTCTTCAAACATGTAGGGCCCATGTTTGCAGGCGTTTTAGTTTCACTAAAGTTCTTAGTTACATTGAAATTTGTTTGGGCAACTTTTATTGAAGATCTTAATAACTGCAAGTTTTGCTGTGGAATTCGTGGGCGAGGCGCGTACGCTCGTGAGCATTTGTTTACGCCGCGCGATTAGCGCTTGTATAAGCGCCGTATCGGCTGCATCAATGAAAACAGCATGAGGTGAATGCTCGCCTATCAGACGTTATCCTGTCATGGATGGGTAATGCGTTGTATACGCCAGCACATTAATAAATTTAACCGTTTGTTGTTGAGAGTTATATATAAATTAGTGTGCACAATTAGACCTGCTTCCGAGATCACTCGCCTTTTGAGACTAACAATGTATATATAGGGGGTTTCTTGCACTCCTGGGTGTAGTTGAAAGTCAAGCCTTCGCTGCGTTTCCTTAGAAACTGCAACATGTTTTTTAGGGATCACCTTTTGTACTTTACTGTGAATGCAGTCAGTAACAGGTGTAATTGTATAGTAAGCGTATAGTTTTCAGCGTCTATAAGTTGCGCGTAAATCTGACGCAATCGTGAATTTCAACTTAGAAGTAAATATGCCTATAATGTGCTAGATAAAAGCTCAATAAAATTATTTTTATTAATGTTTTCAGCAGTTCTGAGTTCAAACTTCAAAGGACGACCGACTATCAGTACTTTGAAAGCAAATTTTCTGCTCGCGTTGCAGCTTGCACGATCTTTCAACCAGTCAAAGAATATGCAGAGTAAATTAGAAGGTTTTACTGACATTTCTATGCAACGTTCATCCAGCTATAGCTTTCAAAGTAATTAACATTTTTTAGAATTAGCTTATTGAAAGTCTGACGTCGTACTCGTGTAATGGATCCGGAAGTGTAGGATTGTTTTATTATGTCATTGCTGTGTGTTGCTGGCGTCATCATTTGTTGTTGACCAACAAGTTTATTTAACACTCACTTAAAACTGTAACCTTTAGTTACAGACCACATCCTGTGTGATGTACAGAGTATTTTATTGAATATTTCGAAAATTATTTAACTGAAAGGAGTTAGAGCTCTTGTTGTCACCAGCAATGTGTTCGGGTCAAATTTGTTTCAAAATAGTCAACACCTTTTCTGGATTGGTGTCTTGAAAGTGAAATACTGGAATTTAAAGAGGTACTTAAATGGTTAGAAAATATGTGGACTGGTAAGTGAATGAATGGAGGAATCCAGTTTAGCTATGCGCCGCGCATTTCTAGCTAAGATCCACCCACGATTTTCCCGTTTGGGGATCGATCGATCCATGCACTCTCTGAATCTCAATTTCCAGAAAACTATACATGTAACCTGTTGAATATTTTTAAACTAACTTAACCGGGTGTGTGTATGGGGTGGGGGGCGAGGGGGGGGGGGGGCGGCTGGGGGCCTAGACAAATTAGATTAAAAATATCCAACATAATGTTTATTAAATAGTTAAAACACACAATTCGTACAGATTGATGGAATAGAGATTTTCAAGAGTTAGCTCCCTTGAAATTTTTGGTAACCCCCCCCCCCCCCCCCCTCACCCCCTCACCCCCTCACCACCACCCCCCCCCCCCCCACCAAATGACCTCCTGGATCCGCCCCTGGTAATTGATTAAACTGGATTCCTCCATTAACAGGCTTATAATTTGAAGTCTGTTTGCAGCTAGTACTGTGTTTGTATCTTGATATATTTGTAGTGTCAGAAAAGAATGTGTGTTTAAAATAACTAGGCACTACATGTAGACATATTCAGTGAAACCTGTCTATAGCTCCCTCCTGCTTTGGCGAATCAACTGATGGTAGATGGTGGTTCTGTATGCGTGGTGGTCGTTTCCCAGATAACACACGTCTAAATGGGCCGGTACTAGACCAAGGTAAATTGTAAAAAAATTGTCCTCGTTTGGTATCAAATGGAAATTTCCAAGACCACTGCAGAAGCCGGTTTGGCTGAGATGAGCGTTAAAGGGTTTACCGGCTCAAAAGTGATCTATAAATGTAACTAACAAACTGATAAATAGGTTCATCTATGTATATAGTGTCCATGCATTATGGTGCACGTTTGACCGTGTGTGATTCTTTCTTTTAAGTTTATCAACCTTTTAACCATTACAAACCACAACCATCAAATTAAACTCCTTATGATGTAACGAATAGATTCGTGTGTATATTTTGAACGTAATTTGACTGCAACAGGTTCCAGTCGAATTACGTTAAAAATAGTGAACATGTTTTCTGTCTTGAAATTGAGGCTCTGGCATTTTAAGAGTTAGAAGTGCGAGTTAGTTTTCTGTACTTCTTCCAGACGACGAATAAGGCCTACGTTGTGATCCCTGGATGATTTGGTAATTATTATTTCCAGTCTTAGCTATGCCCCGCCCATCTCTAGCCAATCTCCACCCACACAACGCTGTGATCGATCGATTCCGACTGGAACGAGGTGTGGGTGGGGCTTAGCTAGAGATGGGAGGGGCATAGCTAAACATGGAAAGGTCCATTGACCACAAATTAGCTGTTGATGGAGCAAAGTAAAATTTTCTTGGAAATAATTTTGCCTTTTTGATGGAAGTCATTCGATTTATATTTTCAACAAAAATATATATTTCATAGGACAATTGAGGCGGATTAAGACTACTTGTCCATGCTAAGGGGCCATCTCATTCTGTCTGGATTAAAAAAATAAATAAGTAAATATTTAAATTCAAACAAAAACAAAATAACCATTTTTGATAAATAATTATGTACCAAGTGTCTGTCTTTTCGCCATATTAACTCATAACTTTTAAGCTTATATGCTAATTGTATGGCATGAGTGCAATACATCGGCAAAGCAAGGACAATGGGTCGTTGACTCCGCTTATGTTTCTAGAGCATTCTTATATGATTAATTGTCTTCGAAGTTGTGACAACAACGTTAAAACAAATTATCTATGTAGTTAAATCCTCGGGTTGGCTATGATGTAGGGCCTAGACTGTCTCGGCTGGTTCAGCGTAAAGGGTGTTGCGATAGTGCATTATGAAAACAAACGAACAATTAAGTAACCCACCCTTTAATCCTCGAAATCCCCGCGACTCGAGTTCAAGACTGCGGTGTCCCAAATTCAAGACACGTATAGCATACGGGAAACATTTTGCAGCAATAGCTTCCAGTAAAATTAGTTGCAAAATATTCATCATGATATTAATTGTCTTGGAATTATCGTCATCATACAGACTTTGTCATTTCTGACGTGTTACTCTGCAAGTGTTATTTAAACGGTTAACGCATAGGCCTATTTGTCTCGTCCGCTTCGGGCTTTTTTACGCTCATCACTCATCAGATATAAATACGCACAAAATGTCCCGTTTCCTTCCTAATGCCGTTTAACAGTATGCACTTATTTAATAACAAACCTAATATTTGTGAATAATTTGACTAAAAGTCGTCACTTCCTAACGGTAACTAAATATCATCTATAAAGTAGGCTACATAGAATAGATTGGTTTATTTAAAGGTTTGTTTTTTACATATTTCTACACGGAATTCCTGGCTGTATTTACAATAGAATCAATCATAGCCATCACCCGCAAGTGCCAGATTATGTGGGATGAGCATAGATCTATCTTGTTCACAAATGTCGTAGCTACTTCCCATTCAGCAACATAATGTATACTCACGTCAAACCTCATAATAGCTGCTGCATCTATTACCAGTGAGCTAATTCTTGTATAGTTTGCGCAACCCTCCCCCCACCCCACCCAACCCAACCACCACCCTCTGTCTCACACACCCCAGCAACCGCAGCTGTTGAAATGAGAAGTTCAGTAATTATAGTAATATCTTCTCGAAAAAAACTGCTTGGGTCCTGATGATGGTGGGGTTTTTCTACTGAGAATCAGAAAATATATACGGCGCTGTTTTTATCTATAACCTCACCATACATACAATAAATATTCGCACATTTGACGGGGCTATATACTTACATGACGAAGCTATACATCATTATGATTGTGACATCAGTCTACGTACAACGTAATTGATTGATACTTGAGTGACAGAACGAATACCTCTATTAAGATCACTGTGTATTTTCTTGCTATACAATGTATTCCCTAATATCACTTAGACTTTGGTAGTTAACATGTAGCAAGCAACCACCTCTCTTTCGACAATCGTAACCACATATTAGTGATCAAAATAAGACCTTTGAAACCGACAAACCAGAAACGACATTTTATTTATGATGTAAGGCATATTCTGTTTAATATTTTGAAACTAACTTGACTGAGAGCGGTTGCTGCTGCCTATGACAGCAACACGATCCAGTCCAGTTAGTCTTAAAATATTCAATTGCTTTCCCTAAAAATTGTCATGTCGTTCACCTTTCAGGGTATCCATCCATGGCCTGACCTCGTATGACGTCATAATCAGCTCAGCGCGTGTATGATGACGTCACAACCATTACGTCACAAAGGGTTCCATATAGACCGTCATCAAATCTCAAACAGTCCGACATGTTGTATGAATTGTATGTCTTTGTAATCCTTTGCTATTTAATAAACATACTTATATTTTGAAACTAATTTGACTGGGTGCTGTTGCTGCCTAAGGCAGCAACAGCGCCCGGTCAAATTAGTTTCAAAATATTCAACAGCGTACCCTGTGTATTTTTTTGGAAATTGATAGTGAGGTGTTCAGAGATCGATCGATCCCAACCAGAGCGACGCGTGGGTGGAGATTAGCTAGAGATGGGCGGGGCAAAACTAAAACCAGAAAGGTCCATTAAGACACTTCAAAGATTTAAATGGTTAAAGACAGCTTTACTGAAAGATTCTGATAAACCCAATGGCAACTTTGACCATCCATATGTTGTTAAAAGAACATTGAATGCAGAGGATTTCAGAAAGTACCAAATTCATTCTTTATTCTCATTTCCTCCATGTCCTTAGGCCTATAAATCTCGTGTAGATTATTTTGAGAAGTTTTTTCTTTAGGCAGCAATGACTTGCCGTCATATTGTTTTCAAATTTATCTTCACTTTTCTTAGCATCTTCCACGATGTCTAGGCTGTTGGAAATTCAGGATTAAAAAATGTGAACTATTTTATGAATAGCGATATTGGTGTCTGTTGAATCGATGTTACTCATTTCCTAAATACGTGTAGACCTGTAATACATGTTTAGTCATAGGTTATATCTAAATATATCCATCAGCCAAATATCTTTAAAAGCAAGCGCTGTTCACGAAAAGTAGTATCAGTTGTAGGAAGAGGATGACGGTTCTAGAAATAAAGTACGTTCCAGGAATGATACAGGAAGGATTTACATTGCAAAGATGCAGGGCACTTATACACGTTTAAATGTGAAATTGTATATTTGTGTAAGATACAATATGTATAGACAATTATTTCTTCTAGTAATGGTTATTTCTAACTGACCGTTATATATTCAATCATAGAAATGGATGAATACAATCTATCAGTCAAATGTATGACGTCATACTCAATTACTTCACATGTAGGCTGACGTCACAATCATAATTGACTCCGTCATGAACTTGGAATAGTCATCCAGTTGTACGAATTGTGTCTTTACTATTTAATAATCCCTCTGTTGAATATTTTGAAACTAATTTAACTGGGTGTTGTTGCTGCCATAGGCATCAACAGTTCCTGTCAAATTGGTTTCAAAATATTCAATAGGTTAGCTGTATAGTTACCATGAAATTGTGATTCTGGGAGTTTAAGTTTCAAAGTAGATAAATCGATCTCAACAAGCGCAAAATATGGGCGAAGCTTAGATATAGATGAGGGGGGGGGGGGGGGGGGGGAGGGGGGGGGGGAATAGGTAAAAGTGGATTCATTCATGATTGTGTAGTTTAAGATATGTCTATCAGATTAAATACGTGAATATTATAAGGAGTTCGTGTAGTAGGCCTAATTACATAATTTACAATTTTTGACTAAGGGGAACTTTCTGGAACATAATTCAATAACGCTCATAATCTTTTAATTTATTTTTTTCACTCCTTCGTTAAAGGAGGTTTTAACCTACTGAACTCAGCATAGTCAGTTTATAGTAAAACCATTCATATCGATAATTAATGAATGAAATATATATGTGAATAATGAAACCTCTCTCTCCCTCCCTCCCTCCCTCGCTCGCTCGCTCGCTCGCTCTCTCACTCACCCACTCACTCACTCACTCACTCACTCACTCACTCACTCACTCACTCACTCACTCACTCACTCACTCACTCACTCACTCACTCACTCACTCACTCACTCTCCATCACACCCCTCCCTCCCTCCATGTCCCTCCCTCCCCTCTCTCTCTCTCTCCACCTTTCTCTCTCCCTTCCTCCCTCCATCCCCCCCTCCCTCCCTCCTCTCTCTCTCCCTCCCTCCACCTCTTTCTCCCTCTCTCCCCCTTCCGCCCCCCCCCCCCTCTCAACACCCCCCCCCCCCAACCATCTCTCTCTCTCTCTCTCTCTCTCTCTCTCTCTCTCTCTCTCTCTCTCTCTCTCTCTCTCTCTCTCTCTCTCTCTCTCTCTCAGTGAATCGGTTGGGTATCCTTTTTATTAACACCTGTTAGTAGCCTACTCGAACTTAATTTATTGAAATAATATACATCTATATTTTATACAGTAGTAATTAAGCGCGATCGCATATGGCTCTGACTGATTAGCCGGTAACCAAGCCAATTATCCTGCAGAGATAAGCACAGTGGTTCTAGTGGGTTGCAGACATTTAACCAAGTCCACTCTTTTTTATCTTTTGCCTATTTATTCAACACACCAGTGAGATTCAGACAGATTATTAAAAAATATATATATTTGATCAAAATTGGGTGATGCTCATTCATCAACGATTCATCAACGACTTTCATGTAGATTCTATTTAAAGTAGTTATGAGTTTTAGTATTTATCTCTACCGATGTGATGCCTCTGGAGACTCAGGATGGAAGTGGCTAAACATTTCGGGTTTATATACAGCACCAGAAGCGGCATTGTGTTGATAGATCGCATGTGCAATCTTTCTAAATACCTGTCTGCCTGCTAAATTTCTGCAAACTATAGTTTCCATTGGGTTTAACTCTGGATGTGCTGAATATTTTGAAAACAATTTGACTGAAAGTTGTTGGTGACTAAGCCACCAACAACTGTCAGTCAAATTGTTTTCAAAATATTCAGCAGGTCCAGAGTTATTACCCATTAAAAGTATTGCCCAGTGGCTTGCAACAGACAAAATCAGGTATAGTTTATAATTTGGAGAAGAAGGAGAAAGCACCTATGGACATTCATGGGAACTTACTGGTTACAAATTGCTTTCTCCCATTAACCTGGAAACCTGAATCGTGTAAACTACCAGGCTGGCGATTCTCTTCCATAGGTAGCGTTCAGTGAAAAATGAAGATCAGATTGACTACTATCTCCAAGATATGTAATCAGATTTATACGTTAATGTGCCAGTCTAACCGAAAGCTTGAAGAAAAGTTCACCATTTGTGGAAAATTCATAATTTAATTATCTCAATGACGTGTCCTCGTTATTGTATTCTGATGGTTTGATTCTTAACGGCTGAAAGTCCACGTGATCGCTTATTCTACTTAAAGTGTCTAGACAATCCTCATCACCTGCATCGCTGTATATTCTAGTTGGAAGATGGGAACATGTGGAATGAGCACATGGTGTGCGGATCAAGTGAAGAAATCGTTTGTTCTGGTAAGTAACTATTCGTGTAGATGATATAGACAACCCATGTTTTACTTCATGTAGATACGTATATTTTCATAGCACCCTCGCATACATACATTCCTATACCTGTTTGTTTGCTATGATGAAAGGGTTCTTATTGCCACTGTGTCGAAATAACAAACGGTGCCTTTTAAGAAATAATGTTCTTATTTCTCATCTATATATATATATAGTTACGTACGTGCGCACATACTTAGCCTTATAGTTCTATCACGTATAAGAAGGTTAAGATAATTTAGACTTGGTGGTCATGGTGGGTAGCGGATGTTGATTAATTATCACGCAAAAATCGTTACAAAAGATAAAAAATGTTAAAGATATTGTCATGGTGATGGCCAAAAAATTAGAGTAAAAATTAGTACCACTTGTTTTTATTATAAAATGCACGTGTATAGTCCTGCTTCATATTAAAAAGATTGGAAACACACAAACCCCTGTTTACCGCCACATAGCTGCTATTTATACGACACTATGGACATAGGGATATGCCGGGTGGTCTTCTCAGGGTTAGAAATTAACCCAGATGAGCCACTAGCCAGCAGGACTAGTGGTCAGTCACAAATTGTACTAGTCCTGGTATATTTCTACTAGCTTTAGGCTAGTGTTAATTTAAACCACGCTGCTTCAGCAGTTGCATTGAAATGAAATGTTGGTTGCTGATGGTGGAGTGGGAGCATATTGGAGTGGGCCCTGGAGGTGGTGTCCCCTCCATAAAATGCAAGGTCTCTTGTGGGGTGGGGTACCTCCCCGGACAAATTTTGAAATCTATGTCTTCTTAGATGGCATATCATGCATTTCTCGTGGAAAATAGATCTTAGACCCCTTTGAATAAAATTACATTTTTGGGGAATATTAAATATTTCGTGGTTGAGTGGGGGATATAAGGAGGCCTATAGGATGCCCCCCCCACCCCTCAAAGTCCAGATTGGGGGAGGGGGAGGTTTCACCTTGTCTGTACCCCACCCTCTCCGTCATTATAATGTGCTAATCCAGATTGGATATCATCCCACATATGTTGTGAGGCACCTCCTCGGCGGTCCAGCAGGCTCCACCTGCTCTATGCGATCACTTTTTGTGCACGTTTAGCTGATCATTTAACACCTCTTGTGCCAACATAACGCTTTAATGCTCAAGTGGGCAGTTGTCTTGAGAATTGTCGATTTGCAGACCAAGGGAAGACTATTTTAGAAAATTTACCACTGGAATGACTGGCTCTACAACGGAGCCAGTCATTTCAGCAATACATTTTCAAAAATAGTCTTCCCTTGGTCTGCAAATCGACATTTTCCATGAGAAAATTGAAAGATTCTTTAACAAATTTTAGCATATAAAGGGTAAAAGATACCAGAGCCTATTCTGAGATCGGAGAATGACCTCATCGTCACCTGTATGGAGATCACCTGTTAGCCTACACTTCCGTGTAACTGCATCTTGCTAAACTCAAAATAAACATGCACATTAATATATATATACAAAAATAAACAGCGGCTAATTTATTGAAGATTTGTTTTATCTGGAGCTCTCGAGGATCCAAAAGTTGTGCGTACGTGCACATTCCTTCGTACCACATGCAGTGTTTGCGGTTAACCTACAAGTCAATCTTACTTAAAATATAGATGCTCGGGCTAATGAAATAGTATCATACGTTCTCGGAGCAGAACTGACTACGTCACTAACAATTGAAGCTTGTCAGATATCAGACCCTCTTTTTGAGCCAAAATATGGTGGGGCGGCAGAAGCGGCTGCCCCCACCCATACGCCCCCACCCACTCTTAATCCTAGTAATCCTGAATACTCACCATTCAAACACTCATTACTCAATTGATATTTTGCCACGGATTGCAGCACAAAGAGTTAACCACCGCACGACGATACAGCCATTAGCGCAGATAATACATCTTTTAGGCATTCACAACTTGTTATCTTGTTATCTCCCGTTATTAGTGATATGCAAATGTGCTCCCGGTCACCGTGCTGACAATCCGTAACCTCACCGTGACAGCTCTTCTCCATATTTTTTTGCAGCATAAGCGTTGCAAATCTGCCTTTCACAGGCTAGTAGACAATTCGTATCTCGCTAGATCTCCTTCGATACGAGATCGAGAAAAGTGTATTACCGAAGAAGCCACGCCTCTATTTTTAGATTGGGTAGTAGACCAGGCGTTAGCTAACTTTATTTATGGGAAATATGGCAAATGGGTTGCATGGATCATGACATCCTTTGGTAAAGCCTCTTCAAAAGAGGAAAGCTGGCAGGCCTCAGTCTCAACCCGTTGGTCATCAAAGTGGTCACCAGAGAGCATTTATTCATGCTAATCCCGATAAAGCTAAATTTACTTACATAACATGCTTCTGTTATCTGGTGTTTCAGAAGCCACTAGAACAGTGATTTCCGACTGACCCCGTTTCTGGACAGTGAGCCATTTTAGGGTTCAAAAGTGGAATTTATTTATGGGAACACAGACATCGTCAAAACTGGTTTTGGTGTTCTTCCACATAGCCCTACTGGTACAAATGAGAAGTAACATTGACAGTGAATATTTCTTGTTCTGGACAATGAACAGTGAAATTTTCTGAAAGCATGGCACAGAAATTAGTGGGGTGAATGGTTGGAAAATATGTATCAAAAGACAATTAACAGCGAATTTTTTTGTGCACAGACACAGACAATGTAATTTTTTCGGAATATTGCACAGCTGCGTTTATCCCTCTTCCCCACTCCATTTTAACCCCATGCCCAACTCCAGCAATGACATGGGCGCATCACACGCACGCACGCACGCACGCACGCACGCACGCACACCATCCCCAGACGTGGAGGTTATGCTGTGTTGCATACTTTCCGGGGTTGGGGTATAATAGCTAAAGTTCTCTTACCCTATTGTGGACGCCCTGGTATTAAGCGCCACTTCTACGGGCTAAGGCTCCGTTTCCATGTAGGCTACATATTTATAAATATTATACATTTACAAAATATTGAAATATTAAATTGAGCTGTCAAATCATTTAAAATTCGCTTGTAGCGTGTTTTTTTTGCGTATATGGGAACACTAGGCGATTTTCCGCACGGACACAATTCGCGTACATGGAATCCTGGCCTTAGTCATTTTATATCCTAATGAATGGTATTCATATATTAATGACATGTATTGAAATCTGCATTTCCAGTTAACATTAGACATGTACATTTCTTGTCAAATGAAATTCATAATCCCACCGGACAAAATCACACCCGGACATAATCACACCGGGCATAATCTCACCAAGACAAAACCTCATGGGACAAAATCCCACCCGGGCAGAATCCCACCGGGACAAAATCCCAACGGACAAAATCCCACCGGTAGTAGTGGTTTTTATTATTGTCAAGCATTAGTTCTAGGAACCCTGTCATTGACGACGCACTGGCACCAGGATTTAGCACATTCGATATTGGAATGTAATTTTTACATTTTTAAATTTTCGACCTGAGCGAGGTTCGAACCGGCCAATTCTATGGCGCCTCGTGTTTGGGAGCCGAGTAGTCTACCCACTGGCCCACCATCCAGAGGAAAAATCCTCTTTCACCGGACCAGCTTTCAACTACCCGATTCACAACCACACGGATTGACTGTAACTGATAGTGTACATTCCAGACTTGCCATATCTCTAGGCACTGGCATGTATGTAGTTTGCAGTGTTGTCAAGCATTAGTTCTCCCACCCCAGTCATTGACGGCGCACTGGCACTAGGATATAGCACAGTCGATATTGGAATGTAATTTTCACAATTTTCAATTTTCGACCTCAGCGAGGTTCGAACCGGCCAATTCTATGGCACCGATTCACCTAGCGCTTGGGAGCCGAGTAGTCTACCCACTGCCCCACTATCCAGAGGAAAAGTCATCTTTCACCGGACCAGCTTTCAACTACCCGACTCACAACCACACGAATTGACTGTAACTGATAGTGTACATTCCAGACTTGCCATATCTCTAGGCACTGGCATGTGTGTAGCTTGTATTATTGTCAAGCATTAGTTCTAGGAACCCTGTCATTGACGACGCATTGGTACTAGGGTATAGCACAGTCGATATTGGAATCTACCGGTAGTAGTAGTAGTAGTAGTAGTAGTAGTAGTAGTAGTAGTAGTAGTAGTAGTAGTAGTAGTAGTAGTAGTAGTAGTAGTAGTAGTAGTAGTAGAGCAGCTTTGCGCATAACTTGTTTGCTGAAAATGGTGGCTAAAAAGTTGGGAGAAACAGCAATGGTCTATTTTTCCAGCATAGCAGTTTTTTGCCGTACTAACATGGTTGTAGGCTACTAGGTTCACACAATGCAGCCACCCTCATCATTTCCTCATCCTTATCTATCTATCAGGATCTTAGATGACAACCCTTAGCGAAACGTATAAAATGCTGATTAATTTGAAAATAACTTCGACTGGAATATGTTAGACAGCAACTGTTTCCAGTTGCCTAACCAACAAGGGGACAATCCGTTTGATTACGCCAAATTCCGAGGCTTGTAGTGCACTTTTATAAGCTTACAGCGTGGGCATAGATGCATCCAAGCGAAATAAATCTTGACAAATGATGATATCGTTTACGCATAAATTAATATCATTTTTTAAGTTGTGAAATTGAATTAGAGACACGATTTCCTATTTCAACTTCGCAATTAAAAACATTATATAATAATTCTATCGGAATGAAATCAATTAAGCATCACATGTTATTTCACTTCATTACATTGAGGTACAAACATTAACCCTATAAAAGGTCACAATTTAAATAAGCTTATTTTCACGCATTCTGGTGTGAATGTGCACCGTTAATAATAATAATAATAATAATAATAATAATAATAATAATAATAATAATAATAAATTTATTAATTAACACGACGAACCCACGCCCTCCCCTCCCGGCTGTCCCTACCCTACACGCTTGTTTATTCCAAAGTTTAAACATCTTCAAGCAGAACAGATAAATGTATGTAATTGTCTGTGTATTCGTCGTTTGTAAAGGTATGTCATGCATAAATATTATATATAAGGGGTCTGTCACCTCATATAATTAAGCAAATAAAATTTACTTGAATTGAATTAAAAAAAGTCAAGTGATGTAATAGCCCTGAGATCACTGACAAGTTGGCAACTATTCGAAATGTGACGCCCATCTATGTGGCTTCTACAATTTTGAGTTGATCCCGGTTGGTTCTTAATGTGGTGGGCATGATATCCTGGTGTGAATCTGTCCGGTGGGATTCTGTTGGATGGGATTCTGTCAGGTGGGATTTTTTCAGGGTGGAATTATGCCCCGTGGGATTTTGTTCAGGTGGGATTTTGTCCGGTGGGATTTTGTCCGGGTGGAATTATGACCGGTGGGATTATGTCTGGTTGGGATTTTGTTTTGTGAAATTATGCCCGGGTGTGATTATGTCCTGTGGAATTTTGTCTGCTGGGATTTTGTCAGAGCACCACTATCCAAGTACGATATACTGGCTGAGGTATCATTCAAGGGGTTCATGAAAGGCAAGTTTTACAATCGATGTACGCGGATTCATCAGCTGATTGCTGCAGTCGCCGAACGGGCCGCTGCTGAAAATGTACTGACTATCTGCCCCGATGAACATCGGGAAATAATTGAAGAAGCGTTGTCTACTATCAAGGGTAATGATTCAGTGCACACTCTGGCGTCTTTCAATGGATACAAAGTCGCAATGGATGGTTTTTATAACTTTTTCATCGAGTAATCAAAGGTAAACATGGGAAGACATCACAGTATTGGGGAATACACGTGTCCTTGGTTGGTCGCCTTCGCAGAATGCTTCAGTGGTCAGTCCAGACTAATGATGTAACTATGTTCTGTTCTTCATCACAATTCTGCCAATGGTCATTGCCATATTCTTTGCTCTAAATCGGACAAATTATGCTCTTTGAGACGTCCTCTTTTTAATACAAAATGAATACTTTGCCAATTGGCGCCAATGACATTCTAAGACATCATGCATTTTCCAATCGCCGCACGAAACGAAGCTATGCCCGCTCACGAATTGATAAAGTACTTGAAGAGACTGTTAATCAAGACGCTGCTTCATCATCAGGAATTGTCGTATTTTATAACGTGAATCAGCTTTTCGTAGATGGTGTGTAGGAATGACACACATTCATGAGTATGTATGTTACAGAGTTCAATAGAATCAGTAATATTCAGTCTGGAGGAACACCCTAGTAACCAATTGAAGAAAACGCGCAGAAAATATCAAGAGAAAGCCAACCAGACAAGTTAAAGCATTAGGTGCAGCAGAAACCGTGCGAGATGCATTTACTCACCTGCTTACGGGCACTGCTTCAGCTAATGAATCCTTGAATTTGAGAGGGATATTGGCATTTCCAAGTTCACGTTCAAGATTATTTATTTTGATATAGAATATACATTTACAGTTTCACAACAGGTAGTCCACCAAAGGCAGAGCCACTGTGGCGGTGGACACCTACATATAACCTATAACAACAATATATGACATAAGAATACTGAATACATAAGTTGTCATTATCCATAGCTCAGAGGGATGAGACATTGTATAACAGCGACAAATCAAAATTAGTAGAAGCCCTAGAAACTAAATATGACTTGATTATTCAGTCAGGAGATCTAAGTTGCATTCAACAATTTTCGATGTGATCTTACACGAGATACCGTTACGCCACAATCTATCAAAGTATGAAGTAATCGTGCGAGATTTCATAGCAGCACTAACAAAGGCACCTGGAACTCGGCTGGAAGTGATGTCCACACGTGTTAGGTAAGTATATCATATCTTCCATAAAAGACTGTGAAATGGTAATCCGGGATTCAAAGAGTGAAACACGGGACTTTGTCATCACGGGTTCTGATCACTCCAGAAAACGATGGGTTCTGAAGGAGTTCACTGGTGACAGCTTCGGTAGAAAATGATTCGATAGAGGCATCTGTGTGTCAGATCTGTTCTGCAAAATTTTAAAGAGAGGAAATCATAAGTTTAATCGACCTGAAAGTGAAGAGAGAGTACATTTATATCGGCCACTATGACAGAACCGGATTAAGTCAATGGATAACGGTGCTAGAGCACCTGGACATTGGAAAATAAGGCGCTCCAAAATTAAAAACAATTATTGCATTTTACCCATTTAAACCTGAAATGCCAGTATTTTACTTTTACAGTGATGATATAGACTATGTAAGCTGTTGACTATTTAGGAACCAATTTGACTGGAATCTTGTGCTGCCTTGGACAGTACTTTCTTCCCGTCAAATTAGTTTCAAATTATTCAACAGAACCTAGACACATACGTAATGAATTTATTATATTTGGTCTGGTCGGTTGAAAAGTTTAACCTGGCAGCAATAGCCGAAGCAGCAGCAGTAGCAGCCATTCCCCCATTGACCCACCAGATATAAAGAGGCCCAACAACCAATGCATGGATGAATTAAATCTGGAAATCAAGTATTGATGTCATAATCAATTAGGTCACACGTAGGCTGATGTCACAATCAAAATACGCAATAAATCTAAGTCGGTAATGGACACTTAATAGTCCGTCAAGTCTACGAATTGTTTCTTTAGTATTTAATAAACATTATGTCGAGGCTTGCTGACATCCTGTCAGATTAGTTTCAAAATAGTCAACAGCTTACCTGTATATTGAACTTGTATTTGGGATTCTGAGAATACTGGGTTCAAATTACATAATTTAATCCCACACGTGCAAAGCGTGGGCGGCCCGTAGCTAGAAATTGGCGGGGAATGGCAAAATGTAGATTCAGCCATTAGCCCTAGATCACAAAATGATTAATACCGCCATGAATACGATTGTACAACATTTCACTGTCTCTGGCCCAGTTTAGAATAGCCTAATGTTATTGTTTGTTAATAATGTTTTTGGTAATTTCCTACGATAGCTAATATACGAGAGGAAATTTCTACATATCAACCGTATCATGAATAAATGTAACTTCAGAACATGAGCGCGATCAGTCTTCAAACTGGTCCACCAACAAAAAAGCTGACAATGCTACTTATGTATGCGTTTAATGTAATAATTAATTTGTATGGTACTGTTACCCTTCGAACCTTGTCACGAACATATTTTATACTGAAATCCTAGGAGAGAACTCGGGTAACTTGGTACCCTTTACAGGAGAAAATGTCCCTGCCTGCATCTGTGCATAAGACTATTTCGCTGTTAATGGGAATTTTTTTTTAACAGTGAACGTAAATAGAATGCTAAAGGAATCAGTTTGACCAATGCCAGTCTTACTATGAATAATTGTAACTGTTACCATGAATAAATGTAACTGTAGAACCTCTAAAAGGGGTTACTGTCCGGAAACTGGGTCAGCAAGAAAAGACTGTCTCTGTTACGCTTGTGGTTTGGACGTGTCAAATAATAAACATATGGGTTGATCACATTGCCATATAAATTCCGTCATTTGAAATCATGGAAAATATAGACACCCATTTATCCCACTGATTTCTGTAGTATTCTTTAAAGAAAAGTCCACTGTCCATTGTCCGGAACAAGGAAAACTCACTGTCAATGTTGTTTTTCATTTGCTCAAATATGAGGAAGAACAGCAAAACCAATTTGGACCCTGTCGGTGTTCCCATAAGTAAATGCCACTTTTGAACCCTAAAAGGGGCCTGGTTGTTTCTGAAACATCAGATAACAGAAGCATGTTATGTATGCCAATTTGGCGTTATCGGGATTAGCATGAATAAATGCCATCTGGTCAACGCGTTCAGGCTGAACCCTGCTAGATTTTCACTTTCGAAAATGCGTCATGCCAAAGGATGCCATGATCCATGCAAACTGTTTGAGATATTTCCCATAAATAAAATTAGCTAGCGCCTGGTCTAGCCCAAGGGCAGGGTTGGAATCTTCATGTCTGGAAAGATAAGATTATTGGAATGGGACACTAACCCATTTGAGTCACCTGCTATTCATATTCAATCATTAACTCACCGTTTAAACATTCTTTGTTCAAAACTGTATTAGTCACAGCAGAATTAGAAAAGGAAAAGAGACAGATTTGTGAGAAATAGATCGTGGGGATAAATAATTGGTAAAAACATATTTAACGAGATTAAATTGTCTAAGTACAAACTCAAAATAAAGATGTACCCACAACTCTCATGCTGCTTTGATTTAAAGAAGTAGACGGTTGATGAAGTGGTAAGCATCGCTTGCCTTAGCAGCAAATGAGGTAATGTGGCTAAAAGGACTATATTCCTTTAAATAAAAGCTAATAGTTAAGATGTTCCCAGACTTGCAGCCAACCACATTCAGAATATATATCTTCCAGTGAATTCTATTGCCGAGGGCACACGATGCAGCAATCCCACCCATAACCTCATGAAATCACACGGCCGCAAACTGTTTGTCACCAGGGGTAGTCACTTCATGACAAACTTTATTGTTTAAATAACCCAATGAGTGATAATAGCTGGTCTACCTACTATTCTGCATAAGTAACCCAGAGATGCCTCTGATCTAGTCTCTTGTTTGCTGTTCTTTTCTAAGTTTTCTTATAAATGGGTAGAGCGCTCACTGGGTACAAGGCAGCATTCTTAAAAAGGAATGCCATGTCCCACATTGGCTCTGCTTAATGTTAAATTGATTGTGTCTTCGTAAGAAAATCTCTTGATCTGGAATCTACCATTCTCTCCTTAAAGCACATTTATTTCATGACTCATCTGGAGATGCTGCGGCCAACTAGAAAAGCTGTTTTAAAGTGAGAAATGCAAACAAATAGACACCAAACGTTCAACATGTTTTCCCGATGAAGCAAATAATAATGTCGGAGCTTGATTGAGTCCAAATGAGATTGTTAAAGGGCACGATTGCCTGGGGTAGAGAATTGTCGATGTCATTCATGTTGACAATCGATCATGGATCACATGACCTCGAGATCATAACATTAGATTATGACAATGATGATTGAGACAAAGAACGTGTTGCTGGTAAATGTGGATGGACCAAACCTGGTGTAAAGACAAAGCTGCATACTAATTTGATGATGGAGTGGATATATTAGAAGTGATGCTGACAGAAGCCTGACACCGGAGCCGAATAAGCACTATTACCTGGGACCAGGATTGGAAACAAATGCTGCAACACAATTTCGTGCAGTAGGCTATAAGCTGATGTCAAAGGGGTAGACAAACATGAGAACACGCCGTGGCTTGAACAAGGAGCCGAAGAAGGAACCAGACCTGGATGATAAGTCAAGAAATTCACTTCAGTCAAGACAGTATCACAATCCGAAACAAAAATTAGAACAGAGCCTGATCCCCTACCCAGCGCTATACTTACACCTGCCGTCTTATGTTAAGCCTCAAAGTTGCCAGATGCTTGAATGGAGCCATATGCCACATAAGACACAAGTGACTAGCCTAGGTTCAGAATCCAGAGACGCGAACCCAGGCCGGAAACATGAGCCAAAAATGAGACTCAAACTGTTGGCTGATCTGAGCCTAAGACTATATCCCGGCGGCTGAGCTGGAACACCAATCTGGAGCCGAAGGAGAGCCCATACTCGAGGATGACCCAGGAGTCAAATCTGGGACTGAGATAGTGGCGCTGTGGTGGAACATGAAATCTTTGATCCAGCGGCAAGAAGTCGGAGCCAGACATGAGATGTGTCTGCCTGCGAGTCATGAGCATACAGGAGCCCATAACCAGATTTAGAAGAATGCCAACCTCAGAGAACAGACATCGAAGTGCATTTCTTAATCCCAGCAAAGTCAATGCATGATGGAATTGTTGCGGCAGCAGAAAAAGCAATGGTCTGTGTATACAAGCGGGGACGAGACGGGAATTTGAACGCAATCAGGTGGCAACCATTTCAGATCCAAGTGATATAGAATAAAACGCCAATACATCCTCGCAATCTTCCACCGACATCAGCCGCAGCACAGATTTATAGCCTTCGAGTATATCACCAGGTTCATGAATGGATGGACTAATCATTAAATCCAGAGGTGTTGGGATGGGAAATATGTTGATTGCAGGCTGATTCATATTTAGACAGAAGCGGATCTTGCATCAAAATGTACCATGCTGTGTAAATGCAGGCGTCAAGGACTTGATTCAATCAGAGGCGTTTGTGCAAGCATGGCAGTAATATGGGTAGATGGCAGTGACAAAGACGTAGATACATGGCTTGGTCATGTCACCATTAACCATAACACACTCGTCACTCACTCTAGTAGTTTAAAATTGTCCCCATAGAATCCGGTGCATCAAAACCTTCAGAGGCTTCAAAATAAGGGCCACAACTCTATTTATTAGCGACTTCATATAATCACAGCTCGGATACATATTGCCTAAAGTAGCATATCTATCAAATTTGGTTTCAAATTATTAATATATGACGAAACGTGCTGGAAATATTTTTTTTCCATTATACTTTAATACTTTGAAAATCTAACAAGGCCCTTAACTCTGGTTTTTGTAAGCGTGGTCTGATAGATATTACCCGAAGGAAGATATCTGGTAAATTTACTTTTAATCCATCAACAAATGACGAAATGTGCCACAATAATATTTTCCCCATAGGCTTCAACACATTGAAAATTTAACAGGGGCCATAACTCTGGTTTTTGAAGGCATGGGCGCTTCATATTCACCGCTCCCATAGATATCAAATATAGGAACATGTCTACCAAATTTACTCGTACTCCATCAACCTATGTCCATAGGGGCCACAATTTTTGACATACGGTTAGACGACAGATGACGCCATTATATAATCTGAACCAAGTAAACTGAATTATATATATATATATATATATATATATATATATATATATATATATATATATATATATATATATATATATATATATATATATATATATATATATATATATATATATATATATATATATATATATATATATATATATATATATATATATATATATATATATATTAGTCGAATGAACAAAACCCCATGAATGATTACTATTGTAAATTGAACTGGGTCAAACTTTAAGTTGAGTGGACAGAGAGTGAAGGTGTGGTAATTAAATATAGTAGGATTATTATTGATGCAAGACCATTGGAGCCATGAAGCGCAGCCCCAGAACGACTATACAAAGTCCTTCTAGCGAGGGATATTTTATTCTCAATATGCAGAGATATATTTCATTTTTAGAGCTACGGATTAATCCGATGTAAGTAGCCTGTGATTAGAGAGTGAAATTTCAGTGTCACCAAGATGCCAGTCAGAGATCACGTCATTGTAATTTTTGGGTAGGTGTACATGCATTACAGAGGTTTTTTTCAGCGTGCGCAGTTCAACATACATTGTACCTCAATTGCCGTGTTGCTGACGAGAGTCACATCATCAGCAATGGTAGGATACCTGGTGTAGTTGATGCCGCTGAATGAACCAATTTGTGTCTTTTCTAGTTGCACAAGTTGGTTATTAATGCAGGTCTTGTAAATGTCAGGAGACAAGACACCACCTTGATGAACCCCTTGTAATATGGCAAATGGTGGACTTAAGCAGTATTTGCACTTGACTTTGGAAATAAGCCCAACGTACAGGAGATAAACAATTTGCAGAATTTGCAAATACTGCTTGCAGACACAAATCTCGGAGTACGGGTCAAGACAATAAAGTCTGCAGAGACGTCATTAGGCTGCCCACAGGGAGATGGACTATCCCATGTGGTCTTCACCTATTACCTTGCTGCTGCATTGAAAAATGTGCGGGAAAACTCCACAGGACCAAACCCCCAGTATCCATACTGGGCATGCCACTAGAGAAGGAATATGCGGATGGTGTGGACACCATAGACGAACTACTCCCTATAGCTACAAGCAAACTAAAAATGAGAATCTCTTTAGGAATGAATAGAAAACAGCGAAGTTCACCACATATATCTATCGACAACGCATGAAACTAAATAAAATGATAATCCACTCCATGGCCGGGAATCATAGAGGGAAAGGGAAAACCTGGGCTCACTTCTCTGCAGTACTACTGACAACACTGGTCGCTGCGTCATGGGGAACATAGCTTTCCAGTCCTTCTGGAAGCTATGGATTCGTAGATCAACGATGCCCTTGATAAACATGATGCCTACCACCGCAAACACCTCTGCACCATCACTGGCCAGACAGCATAATTTCCAATGATGCTATATGCAAGATGTATAATACATGGTCACTGTCTGTAAAAGACGCCCAGCAAAGATGGCGCATGCTTGGCCATGTGCTAAGGATGTCAGAAAACACACCAGCCCAGAGACGTGGAATTCGCCCTACTTATAACCAGCAAATATAAAGCCAGGAGCGGACGTCATTACATAAATCTGTTAAACGTGCTACGAGGTGACCTCAAGAAAACAGGCCTCGGTACACTCAGATCAAGAACGGACCTCAGGAAATTAAATATTTTGGCTGAGGACAAGAAACAGCGGTCAACTGCGAAGAAGGGCTGATAGCAGCATGTATACATGGACATTTCTCTCTATCTCTATCTGAGAGGACAAGGCTTGCCATTAGTGGTGGCACACCTTTAGTAAACTCATACTATAGTGTTGACTGACTATGAGGAAGCCGGTTTCCCTAAAAGATTTAAAATGGTGTGCTCGAAAACCTTTTCCATAACGAAGTCAACTTTAAAATCCACTGTAGTTACTGGGAGTTGTTGAGTCTTTGCCTTTCTTGAGAACTTGGGTAATCGTGCAGTCATAAATAGCTCCTGTATTTGCTTTGAGCTCCTTAATGAGATTCAATAGGTACGTTAGACATGGAGTAATGATATCCATTGCGTTGATCAGGTGTTCAGAATGTAGACCACATTCATCAGCGGACGTGCCTATATGCAAATTACGCATTGATGACATAACATCATTTTCACGAATAATTGGGCATTGGCGTCCATTGGAAGGATATAATTCCTGTATTAATTGGAGGTCTGAATCCAACTCATTCATATGATTAGGGTCACAGTGCGAGTAGTTTGAAGGAACAGCACCGTCTTCGTAGAAGGTGGCCAGAGATCGACACTGGCCCATGCGGTCACAGATAGCCATGCCTCTTAGTGGTAGATGGTGCGAGCTTTTACTATGTTGCCTAGGGTGGTTAATAACTTTCCGAAGTTGCTATTATTGTTGTCTCTCATGATGCCATTGTAAAATGAGTTCCTCTCACTGGCTACGGTTTTGCGAAGCTGAGAATCGGGTCTCTTTTTCACTTCTAACTTCAGCCATTGAACGTAAAGTGGTTTACCGTTGTCAATGAGATTGTTACGAGTTTGGTATGCTTTCCACTTGGGGCCATTAATTCAGACATGCGGAGAACTGCTTTCCGGGAGGCTTCTAGCAGTGTCTTCTGTACTGCAATCATGAGTGATTCGACATTTAATTAGCACGTTTAAAACTCTGTTGTATCGAACTTGCATACACAGATAGATAAACTTGCGTCCATAGTAGTCTGGAAGCACAAGTAGACGGCTGTTTTATAAATACAGCGAAGGCGTTCCTCTGGCATACGAATACTGCAAACTTTGACATGGCTAGACGTGTTACAACAGGTTTTGGTGATAGGTCCTGATCTATAGCTATTATACGACTGTTCCCCTGTAGGTATTACACTTTTCAGATATTTCAAAGTTACAGAGCCAGTGCCCCTGACAGCAGATAATATCAGAGTCCTGGGCAATTTGCTGTAGAAATGGGGCGTTACCACGAATGCCTTCAACACTAAATCTGCTAATGGTTAATGACTTCCAGATTCCACTATTGGCATTGCGAGATCCAATGATGCATTGCATGGATTTACCTCTACTGGAGGAGTCGACTTCATGTTTGCACGAGGATGTGTACCAGTTGGTATGCCCTTCTTAGAAACAACAGTAATTGGGGATACTGTGAATTTGAGCTCCAGTAGCAGTGTTGTGCTCTAAGAGGATGGATTATTTTCCTTGACCATACGCTCCTATAGGCATTCTTAAGTGAACTGTTAGCGTGGGTTTTCACAACGGGGATGTTCTGGTGGTTGTTAGAACCAGGTCAGAAATATTTGTTGTATGAGTTGAATTTGAAATATTGAATTTTGAAGGCCCACCACAACCTTGTGACTGCACAGGGATTATGTTACTAGGTTTAGCGTTGATCAGTTTATCATAAGTAGACGGTGGATGCTGAATATTAAGGCGATCTAATGATACATGGGGTCAATAGAGGTGGTGGTATTGGAAAAGATGGTTGTACTGGAAGAATGTTAGCATATGCAGCAATAAAGGTAGGTGATCTACTAAGAAGCGTGTGCGGTATCTCTGTATGTTTGAGTAATCCACCAATAGATTAACCTTACTTTCAATTTGACATAACCGGGGCCTCATTATGTATATACGACGTATAAACACTATTTACCGGAACTGTAGCCACCAGACTACAGGCCTGATACCGGATATTTAGCTACTGCCTAACTAACTGTTTATCACGGCTGTTTTAAGAAAATTAATCGACGTTAGAAACGCAGCTTGAACAGCGGCTAATTATTGTGGAGATATGCCAGTATAACTCATCCAAAACCCTTCAATCGCCAAATTTCTTAAAGAAAATTGAATTTTTCTCATTGAAATATGGTCTATTTGCAGACCAGGAGAAGACTATTTTAGACAATTTTGCACTTGAATTAGTGGTTAGTCTTTTCAGCGGTAAATTTGTGAAAGTATCTATTGGTCTGCAAATGGGCATTTCCAATATCACTGAAAAAGCCGTTTTTGTCAGCTTGAGCGTTAAAGGGTTAAATAAATAAATAAATAAATAATGCCTCCAGGGCGATAACAGAAATTAGGGCCTAATATTAACACGCGGAATGTGGCGTATCTATGCAGGCGTTGTGGCGTGTGCGTGCGTGCGTGTGCGTGCGTGCGTGTGCGTGCGTGCGTGCGTGAAGGTCCCCCTTCCAACCCCGCACCCCCCCCCCCCCCCCCCCCCACCCACCCTGCATACCCATGCACCCACCTCAATGTATCGAAAGGTTGACGTGGAATTGTACGACGATATTTGCAATAGCGAAGACTAAAATGTCGCGGAGACCTGGTTGAGAAGTTATTATATAATAGGGCTATTTGTGGGCGAAACAGAGATGTAGGCCTATGCGAGAGATGACGAAGGAATGTCCGGATAGCATATAATCATGCCTGATTTGATTTTAAATTAATACGTGCCATCCGTCAATCGTCTATTTGGCTTTAGATATCCAATGATCATGGGCGTTGTGTACGCCTAACCAAGCCACCGTAGGCAGCCAGTATATGGGTACCATAATGTGCAGAATACAGTACTCATTAACCATCAACTTAACCCTTTAATGGTCAAACTGACGAAAAAACAACTCTGCAGTGGTCTTGAGACATGTCTATCTGAAAGGCCAAGAGAAGAGTATTTTTGAATATTTTCCACTAGAATGACTGGCTCGGTAACCGAGCCAGTCATTCTAGTGGTAAATTTTTAAAAATACTCTTCTCTCGGCCTGCAGATAGACATTGGCTAAACAAAAACTTAAATTTTCTTTACCTTAATCCCTTTGATTTAATTCCAAGGCCTATAGTCTGGTAGCTACAGTTCCGGTAAATAGTGTTTATACGTCATATATACACAATGAGGACCCGGTTACGTCAAATTGAAAGTAAGGTAAATTTTTTGGTGGATTACTCAAACATACAGAGATACCTCACACGCTTCTTAGTAGACCAACTACCTTGATTGCTGCATATGCTAACATTCTTCCAGTACCACCATCTCAAAGGGACTTTGATTTTAAGCCCATCGAAACAAAAAATCAATGGTAAATTTACAAAAATAGTCTCCTAAAATTAAAATATCTTGAAAAATATTGACCATCAAAATGTTTAATTGATATATCAAGTATTATTTTGAGCGCTTTGAGGCGCTGTTGACACATGAGGGGTTAAAGATCTCGAAAATATGTATTAGTTTGAGCAGCATAGGCCAGTCTAAGCTGGTACCCGGCACCAATTGCTCATATCCTGAGCCACTGAATTGCCAGCGAGGGAATGAGGAGCCGGGTACCAGCCTAAGGCCAATCGTCATATAAACCGTTTTCATCCACAATCTTTTGGCCCCCAAATGGGAGAGTAATGGATGAATCCAGTTTTTCGATCAATCATATGACGTTATGATAGATAGCGTCACATGTAGGCTGACGTCATAATCAATTAAGTCGGTCATAAATTCGTCAAGTTGTACGAATTGTATGTCTTTACTATTTAATAAACATACTGTTGAATATGTTGAAACTAATTTTAGTGGGCGCTGTTGCTGCGTATGGCAGCTGATCTACAGCACCAAGTAGAATTATTTTCAAAATGTTCAATACCTTACCTGAATAGTTTTCTGGAAATTGAGAATCATGGAGTGCAGGGATCGATCGACCGCAACATTTGCAAAACGTGAGTGGAGCTTAACTAGAGATTGGCGGGCAATAGCTAACATTGGATTCATGGAATAGCGGGTATGGCTGTATGTTGGCCCTACACATATTTGCACGTCACTTTCTGACCTCCACTTCTATTTGTAGAATACCTACGATTAATCTTTTAATTCGGATGTATGCGTTATGTAATCAGTATTGCTTCCTTCTTTCGGACTAAATTAACCACGTACACTCTTAAAACTTTTACAGGCACAGACAGGAACAACTTTTCTGATGTAGGGAATATTCTGTTAAATATTTTGAAACTAATTTGACTGAGAGGTGTTGCTGCCCGGGACAACAACAACCGATTCCGGTCGAATTAGTTTCAAAATATTAAACATATTTCCTTAATAGTTTGCCTGGCAGTTCAATTGTTAAAGCGTAAAATAATACGGCATTGCCAATAACAACCCCCCCCCCACCCCGTTCTATACCATGTTCTATAACAGATACGATAAATTATTTATGAAGTAATTGCTGGATGTATTTAAACTAATTACAGGCCCCTTCTAATTATAGGCCCCTATCATTAATTAAAATTACAAATTTCGACAAGTTACCTATATGGCTGTTTATAGAGTAGCGTTGGCAGTGCTAATTAGATTCGACTTCCAACAGACCACCCACCTTATCTACTAGCTGATGATTTTCTTAAGACAGGTGGTCTTCTATGTCACCCCACTCATATGCATTCCTTATGGCAATGAAGGACATGATATGTCACTCAAGTATCTGACGTCATAATCAAAACGCGTCACTTGTTAGCTGAAGTCATAATCAAATGCGTAAGTATGTCACTAAGTGGCAATGGGCCTTTCCACTGCATCCATAATATGACGTCATAATCAACTACGTGACGTATAGAATGACATCACAATCAATGACGTCATGAATAACGTAGATAAGTACGTCACGAACGCGTAAGCTAGTTGAAGACGGACTATGCGTTGTTGTACGAATTGTATGTCTTTACTATTTAATAAATATCCTGTTGACTACTTTGAAACTAATTTGACTGGGCGCTGTCAAATTAGTTACAAAATATTCAACAGCTTAAAGTGTAGATTTCGGCTACCAAGAGTAATAGTTATTTTAGGTAAATAAACCTCCTCTACTCGAAAATTGTATTAGTTAATAATATAAATGCCGTATTAAAAAAATATAGGCAAATTATCATTAATTTCCGAGGATTGCCGAACAAAAACTCTGATTTCTGGGAAGCGGGAAATCCCTCGTACTTGTGACGTCACAAGTGGAACCCGTGAAAAAAGTAGACACGCCGTCGTTTCCCGATAGACTACTCGGTCTCAGACGTGACAGATTTGTATGGAAATTGGGAATATGATATTTGGATGTCGATTGGGGCTAATAAGCATATAGAATTTAAATATCGATCAATACTGCATCTGAAGCAGAGAATGTAATACACATTTCCGGACGATCGCTTAGCGAGGCCGCTCAAAGGCAATTGGCGGGTACTCGGGTACTGGTATATAAGAATCGGTTCCTCACGATGTTTATTTGTTTTTGTGAAAATTTTGTTTGTAAACACACATTTATAGGTTATAGAAAGTCAAAATGAAGAAATCCTGTGTACCGTAGAGCACTAAAAGTCACATTGGACGGAATATACCAATTAATTCTTTTGATAGTCCAACGATTGGAGTACACCTGAAAAGCTGGCTTGTAGCGATGAGCAAATGATTGACGAGCCATGACTGAGTCAGTGCAGGACAACGTGGGGCAAGAAATGATACTTTACACTCAGAGGTGTCAATTCGCTTTCAAGTTATAAAAGGTATAAACATAAATTTATTATTTACATATTGTAATTGTTGAAACAATTAGTTGTATTTTATTAATCCTATTAGAAGGTAATTAATTTCATTAATCTCACTCAACCAAACCAATCGTCAACTGTTTAGCATGCTGGAAATAGACATTAGTACGCCGATGGAGGTTTACTTTTGTTCACACAAATAAGCCTAATGGATATTTCCAATTTATCCATCCATCATATGACATCATAATCAACTACGTGACGCATAGTATGACGTCGTAATCAATTACAGCAAGAATGACTCAATTTAGTCCATTTAAATGTTTAACAGTCCGACACATTGCATGAATTGTATGTATTTGCTATTTAATAATAGTCACATTAGTTTCAAAATATTCAACAGCTTCCCTGAATAGTTTTCTGGAAATTGATAGTCAAGAAGTGCAGGGATCGATCGATCCCCACACAAGCATTGTGTTGGTGTAGCTTAGCTAGAGATGAGTGGGGCATAGCTAAAACTGGAAAGGTGTGTTGTAAGAAAACTATAATAATGATGTATATTGATTTAGTTACTGTTAAAACATCTTGCTGTTGTGTATGTTTGGTGTGCATTAGATTATTTTGCTACATGTACAAACCGGCATGAGAATTATCCGAGCAGTGTAATGATTACTACCGTCATAAATTAAAATTTCTTAAAAGAATCAATAGAGGACTTAAATAATATCAGATATATTGCACACAATCTTCTCTACGGCCAAAATAAAAAAAGTTATACCGCCAGTCTATACTGGCATCTGTCATGTTAGTTCTCTCTATTTTTAATGAGCAGGCATAGATAAAGACAATGACCACCACTAACTGGTCCCTTAGCCTCTTCGATGAATGGTTGAGTTTAGAATCGATGAATGGTTGAGTTTAGATTTCCATTTAATTTTGAAATGCCTCCAAGTTAATCAGTAATATTATCACAGAGTGGAAATTATATGCCTATGAAGAGACCACCTTATGGAACACAAACAAGTAGCCACTGTTTACAGTCTCCTCACCCTTTAACCATTGAATTTCTTTTAAATTTTGATTTACTGATGCAAGAGATTAATATTTGAAATTTTACCACTGGAATGACTGGCTCGTTTATCGAACCAGTTGTTCCAATGGTAAATTTTCTAAAATAGCCTTCTTGGTCTGCAAATGGACATTTCTCAAGACCACTGCAGAAGCCGTTTTTAAAGGTGACCTCACTGACCCTGAAGGTTTCATTGAAGTTAGAAAATGGGCTTTAACATAAACAAAGTAGTGGAATTAGTGTACAATCACTCCACACACACACCCCCCCCCCCCCACCCACACACACACACCTACCTGTGTTAACCCAAATCACACCAGTATCTTCTGGGATATCCGTAACGCCATTATTTGTTTTGTAGGCCATGTACATCTGAATTTTTCACGGGTGGCCGGATCGCGGCCAAAGTCTGAACGATCCTTTGTTTGTTGCTAACATTTGAGCCAAATCAGCTCAGTAGTAGATACACTTCTGGATACCAAATGCATTACCACCTATGGGATGAGGATTAAACTATGATTCCAGAATTGATTGTAGTACAAAGGTTTTGTTTATGTCAAGAGAGATATCGTCTGTCTGGATAAATGTTTGAATATTTAACACTTCAATGGTTAAATTTGGTAACAAAAATCAGCATATCTCCTTACTGCGTGCTCATCTGCAAGTCATGAGAATTATATTTTTTAAAATTTACCACTAGAATGACTGGCTCCATTATCAAGTCATCCAGTCCAGTGATAAGTTTAAAAAAATTAATCTCTTGACCATCATGCATGCTAGCACCCCATATTGATTCGGTTATTGCTGTACAAGAAACATGAACTTTCAGTCTGATAAGCAAACATTTGCTTACCGGTAAATATTAACTACAGAGCGAGCAAGATCACCCTCCACCTAATGACAGATTTTCCGTATGAAACATGGCCATGTTGTGGAAGCCTAATGTATGGTTACAAAATTTTCTATTAAAATTTTATCCAAATTGGTTGACTGATCACAGCCAACATCTGAAAATTCTCTTCACAGTATCAGCCTTTATTGTGTTAAAATTTTATCCAAATTTAATCAGTAATTTTTAGCACACCCATTCTGAAGGGACAAGTGACTAAGCGGGCTTATACCATGGTGACCTTTGCCTCTGTCGCCTGCCCATCTATAATTCTTTTTATGAAAATACTTCTGGCCATTAACCACCGATATTAATCAAATTGTGCTT
Source organism: Chaetoderma sp. LZ-2023a (assembly GCA_034401795.1). Lineage (NCBI taxonomy): Eukaryota > Metazoa > Mollusca > Caudofoveata > Chaetodermatida > Chaetodermatidae > Chaetoderma > Chaetoderma sp. LZ-2023a. Next base: position 585,717 of record CM067375.1, on the reverse strand, counting down.
AGATAGCTCTATGATAGTAGGCTTCCCAGAATTTATCCAGAAATTTGATTGGTAAATTTTCCAATAGCCACCTGAAGATTTGACCTGGACATCTTGGATTTTACTATAATTTTTTTTTAATCTTTCAAAACGTATAATTAAATCTTGTTAAAAATGACCAAATTTTAACCACGCTTGGCTGGCATGACCTTAAACCGCATGGAATTTTTTGATACAAACTTACTTGATTGGTTGATTTTTACAATGGCTATCTAGGATTTCAAAAATCTTTCAAAACACATTTTTGTCTTAAAGATGACAGTATGTTTCAACAAGACCTGTATGTAATTACCTCTAAGATGCTACATTATATGATCATGACTTATGGAGAGGCGAATGGTTGCTCTCCTCTTGCCTAAGGTTAATTCTAGGCGAACATCTCATAGATTGCCTATATTGTTTAGTAACGATGGTAGAATATAGAGGCGAGTACTAACACTACTCGCTTCACTGGTTTAAATTTAAATTCAGGAGAGCAGGTGATTACTCCGCTTCGAAATTCTCCTGGAGAGACATGTATGATTCTTGACATTTATACAGAATCTGGTTGTTAAATCTTTTGTGCTCATTTTGGATTTCTGAAATTAGGAATGAAATTTGGTGAAAAATACTTATCAGTAATTAATAAATTTTACTACTGGGCCGATTTCAATCAAACTTGGCTGCTATAGTGTTAGGCATCCGAATAGAATATACATAAAACTGATTGGTGGATTTATTTCAGCAGCTATCTTGGGTTTCCAGAAATCCTCCCAAAATTGTTTAACCCTTTAATGGTCATGCCAGCCAAAACCGGCCTCTGTTATGGGCTTGAGGAATGTCCATTTTTACAGACCAAGAAAATACAATTTTGAAAATTTACCACTGGAATGACTGGCTTTATACCCGAGCCAGTCATTCCAGTGATAAATTTTCAAAAGTTGTATTCTCTTGGCCTGTAAATAGACATTCAATAGGCAGATATTAAAGTTTTTTGACCAAATTTGACCATTAAAGGGTTAACAGGTTACTCTTACAAATGTCTGGCCACAATGTGTGCTTTTAAAACTAAAAACTATTGCTGACAACAGTACTCCAGGTGAGCGATACTGAGCTCCAGACACACTATCAGATCTGAATGCAATACCGTATTACCTCTACAGGGCAAGGGTAATGAGACAATCATGATAAGCCTACAGGTACAATAACTGAAGCACTAGTGTCTCCATATTTTGAAAGTAAAACGACTAAAGGTGACAAGATGATTAAATTCTGTGTAGTCAAAGCATAATAATTAGGATATTAATCCTTTATCTCTCACAGACCAGCTATTACCGATTTGTTATAATGTAGGGGAGATTCTGTTGAATATTTTGAAACTAATTTGACTGGGAACTTTTGCTCTCTATGGCAACAACAACTTCCAGTCAAATTATTAGCTTCAAAATATTCACAACATCATTATTGAATAGCTCTTGATATCGAGAGGCTGTAATTAAAAAGGTCAGATCTTTATGAAAGTAGATACACCGATGTATATTTTAGAAAGAATAATGCTGTAAGCTATTCAAGACAATAACAGTTTAAAAGCAGTATTATTTCAAAGTATGTCTCAGAATTCTTGTTCACTTAAATAGTAGACTTCTGAAAGTGATTCAATATCCTTCATATCAATTCAACAAACTCGGGGAACATTCTTCATACATGTATTTCAACATCTCTCTTTAACTGTCCTTTCTTTTGCAGGTCTGTGCTAGTCGTGTTACTCATGTACTGATGTCGTCTGTAGCAGAATGTCAGTCTTACCCTGAGAGTGACACTGCCCTTGAGGAAATCTGTGATTTTAGGTGGTTTAACCATTTATCTAGAGGACTAGACCCACTTTCTGAGATAACGACGTGTCATGTGCATAACTTTGCTCAGTTGAATATGTGATGTTATAGTGTGTGCTTTAGTAAGAACTGGTGTAATCCCCTGGCAGGATGAGAACTATCGCCATGTCGGACACTCAGTGTGGAGGCTTCCTTCAGTGACACACACCTATTATTGATAACCTACTGTGAACAATATGCAGTATTCACACATGCGGCTACATTTCACTCACTGTCTGCAGATTTGATTTATATGGGACAAAATTCGGTACATATTGTGCTTTAATCAACAGTCGGAATTCTACTGTCTATGACTCTATGTTCTGAGAATATTATCATATATATACTGTTGCGATACAACAGATTTAATAATCTTTCACAATAAAAACTTTTATTATTGCTTAAATGGTCAAATTTCGTTATTAGTCATTTGAAATTGTTGAAATTATCATTAATTTCAAAGATGTGTGTCAATCAACGCTACCTCCAGAACAGCCACCATAATATATTATAATTTAAAGAAAATGAAAAGATGAACATCGAAATGTTGTTGATTGCTACCATCATAGAGGAATAAACCTATTAACTCCAGTAAAATACCAGAGATGAGTCAGAATAACTTAAAACGATGTTTCTAAACATAGACATTAACCATGTATTTATCTGAATAATCGGAGCAATCATTTTACCCATATTGCAAACAATCAAAGATGTCAGTGGACGTAAGTGCCTATCAGTGGGGTTTAAGTGCCACGCAAATAGTATTCCATTTGTGCATTGATACCTATAACAGAGCTTATTTACTGGTGCAATACTGCTGATTATTTTGAAAACAATCTGACTGGAAGTAGTTGCTAGCAGCAGCAGGGATTCTCAGTCAAAATGTTTTCCAGTTGGCTAGTGTAATTTTCACTGATTGTTTCTATGGTCACAAAATGATGCAAGCGAATAATTTGAAACCATTTTCACTGAAATTCTTTGCTGCATATACCAGTGGCATGTCAAATTGTTTTCAGAATAGTTTCGGGTATTTTATATCGCTTTTACTAGCAGATATACTAGTAGATCACTGTTATATAACAAGTACAGTAATAACAGGACCGCTTGTAAAAAGGAACAGAATTAGATTTATCTCTCCTCGCGCATCTGAGCATTGGGAGGCATATTAAGGTAGTTTAGTTGCTTTAAGTTATTCTGATTCATTGTATCTTCTTTACTGGTCAACACCATTTGGAAGCTCCCTTTTCCTTTACCTTAACCACATGCATCAAGTGTGAGCCAGATTTATCCATGATGTTTTGTTGTCCATGATTCTCTTAATTCTTTTGGTTTTATCCATGAAACTCCAGTATCAGTCTGACAGTCTATAGCTTTTTCAAGGGGGTTAATACAATATAAGAAAGTTGTTGGATATTCAGCAAATAATTTTACTGGAAGGCAGTGTTAGTATAATCCTTTCATTGACAAATCCCTGAAAAAATAAATTCCGTACGACATAAAACTTATTCTGTTGAATATTTTGAAATTGATTTAACTGGAAGTTGTTGTTTCCTAAGGCAGCAACAGTTTCTAGTCAGATCAATTTCAAAATATTCAACAGTTTTCCTCTATGGTTGCCTTGAAAATTAGATATGGGGAATTCATCCGTGAAAGGGTTAAAGCAAACAGGGGTCAGAAAAGCATAAAAAAATGAAAGCGTGGGCCTTCACAGTACACTCAGGTATTAGTACAGTCATTCTATGTGAAATCATAGCACAATGAAAGCATGGGCCTTCACAGTACACTCAGGTATTAGTAGTCATTCTATGTGAAATCATAGCAGAATGAAAGCATGGGCCTTCACAGTACACTCGGGTATTAGTACAGCCATTCTATGTGAAATCATAGAAGATTGTTGTTGCATCAACTATTGAAATTACTATGATTCTTGTGCATGGCTAAATTTCTATAAACTGAGAATATTCGGAATATCAGATCATTATTAACTCGCCTGACCTGAAGGCCCAAGTGAGCCTATGCCATGGTGTTCGTCCGTCGGTCAAATTGCATATCCTGGGTCAGCTTATGCAATGGTAATTCGGTTGTAATGAATAACCTGGACAAATTTGCACAATATTCATGTCGTTGATACATGTATATTTTTCAATTGGGCCGCTATGACGTCAAAAGTGTCTGTTTTTGAAGCAATGTTGCCAACTGAAAGCTTTTACTGTTTGAGATTTAGCTTTGACCTCAAAACATATTCAGGACCCCATAGACAAACATTCGGCCAGTTGAACCAGAGTTATTCACAGTGTCCAATTTGTAGAAAATTGTTGCTGAAAGCTGTTGCATTGTGATTTTTACCCAGAAGAAGTCGAAGCACTCCATTCTCATATTAACCCTTGCGTCTGGCGATGCAGGTAAAAAATCATGACAGTTATGACCGATTATGAGATAAATGCTGACAAATTGAGCTTATGCCGTGGTGGTCGTGACTCAGCTGTCTGTAAAATCGCATCTTCTATGACCAATTTCAGGCAAATATGTCTGGGAGAATCTTATCGTGTTAGCAGGGCTCGATTATAAGACTAACCTGTTAACCCGAGGATAGTAGAATTTCATATGGGCTAGTAAAACTGCACCTGCACTAACCTGTCTGGGTTAGTTGCTCTCAAAAGAGGAAATACAAAAAATGCTATTCTAATGCCATTATGTTGAGTACCCACCAAAGGCAGCAACGGCTTTCCAGACAAACTAATTTCAAAATATTCAACTGCTCTGTATCAGTGATTGGATTAAAGAAGTGATCAGCTTTGAGCTTATAAACATTGGGTTAGTGAAGTTTGCTGCGGGATAGTAAAATCGATGATGCACTATCCTGTCTAGGTTAGTAGAACAAATACTTAAAATCTACCCCTGGGTGTTAGGCTCCAGAACATCTCTTCAGAATTCTGATTGATCCATAAATTGATCGGTGAAAATCTTAGATTTTGTAAATGATTTACTGGAAATTGTCAAAATGCATCTCCTTGGTGGATTTCAACAAAATTTGGCCATAAGAACCGTATGGTGCTACGCTTCTGAGTTCAGAACTTCGATTAGTCAGTTTTGGGGTGAAAATCTTGGATTCTATGAAAAAGTTCCCGGAAATTGTCAAAATGCATCTCCTCAGCCGCTTGATTGATTTTAACCAAGTTTAACTAGATGGACCCTATGGTGGTACGCTCCAGAAGTTCTATTCAGAAATTTGATTGGTCAGATGTCTCATCCATAACCATTTACCCCTCAAATTCTTCAAAATAAGTATCAATTTTCTCATAGAAAATGTCCATTTGCGGGTTGAGATTATTTTTGAAAATTTATCACTGGAATGACTGGCTTGATTATCGAGCCAGTCATTCCAGTAGTAAATTTACAAAATAGTATTCTACTGGAGTCCTGGTCTGAAAATGGACATTTCTCAGATCTACCACAGAAGCAATTTTTTGGGTGGTTAATCAATTCCCAGTTTTAACCAAATTCGGCCAGGAGTACCCCATATTGAGTGCCTGGAATTTTAACTGATCCATTTTCAGGTGAACATCTTGTTCTTGAAAATGACATCACAGGAAGTGCTTACGGTTCAGGCTGAAACTCCTGATATTTCATCGATAACTAAGGGTGATTAAAGTTTGTTCAAAAGAAATTGATCAGTGATAAAACATGGCTGTCATGGACCAATCATAATTTACTGTTTGGTGGCCATGTTGGTTCTTTATTGGTTCAATGGAACCTTTCATTCGATCTGATTGTGCATTATCAGTGTTCACTACAGGTAGGCAACTATTGGGTGCATGAGAGAAGAGTCAAGAAGATTGTCAATGTTTCCTCCTGTGGTAAGATAATCCACCTCTGAGCCGTGAACTGGGTTCGTCGTTTAAGTAATCCATTGTTGAGAACCATGCCACTCCCTTAAATTTGATTTTAAATTATTTGTTTGTTTGATATATTTATCATGTCGATATTTTCAAGGTAACATTCATGATTTATGCCAGGTTTACAATTCTATCAGTGTTCACTCAAGGCGCTTACACTTACATAAACCTATAGGCTCAGCTTTAGCCCATTTCCCAGATGTGTTGGCTTTCAAGATTCAAAATTATTATCATAACAGCTAAATTTTTTACATAGGCCTTTATCTTTAAAAAGGAAATAGTGTATGATTTCCAAAAATTTAAAAGCCAAATCATACTTGAGAAAGTTTTAAGTTTATGAAAAGTCAGTTATTGACCCATTCACTACTGGTAAGCAATTATCTCATTTAATTACTAAATGCCAATTTATCAATGTTCAAACAGTTTGGACACATTGACAAATTGACATTTAATAACTACATACTATTTTAATGGCAATTTGATATAAATGTGTTGCTGCCGATGATTTTGACAGATTTCATTTTTACAGAACCTCGAGAAAGTTAATTTCAGATAAAGGGGTTTCCTTCTTTCGTGTTTATTATTGCTCATTAATATGTATGAGCTGAAAGAATGCGGGTTTTATCCAATCATTATCGCGATTCCGGCATTCCTGTGAAGGAATCGTTTAGTGGACTCGATTTACCCGTTTGCGGCTGGAAAGAAGATACGACGAACCTTCGGTTCGCGCAATGCTAAATGCTAGCGGGATGGATTGGCGATTGAGCTGTCGCTAAAAATCGTTTAATATTAGAAAATATATTCTAATATGTACAGCGGGATTTTAGAACACGATTCGCAATTCTTTTTTTATATGAGAATCAATAGTATGACGCATTTTTCTCGCGTTGAATGTGAAAATTCATGTATTTTTAACACATGTATGCCTACCACCGAGACCCCCGAAATCTCAATACTATCGCTCGGCAAACATTGCCAAAGTTTAATCTGCTGGAAATTAATCAAAGGATAAATTATTCACGTGTGTTTCGATATCGTACTACGCATCATTGTGTCATTTAAAAAAAATTAATTGCATAAATATATCTAAATGCAACTCTTTTCTCCTTGCCAGTCGGACTAAATAACACGTTAACGACTAGAGGGGATTCCCTCGTCCCTTCCACTTGTGACGCGTGTCACGTGGTGCGTTTCACCGGTTTTACGGAACTTGCCGAGTGATATTAGGAAGCAGCAAAAGGCATAATTTTCAACATTTATAATCACGTTCTTCTAGCATACACGTTTTAAAAAGAATAAAAGTGCATGATAACATGTTAATCTAGCATCACTCTATCTGTTTTCAAAAGAAAATGCCAGCCATGATCTACACTTTAACTGTATAGTCTTCAGGAAATTGATAGTCAGGGCATTCGGGAATCGATCAATCCCAACACGGGGAAGGGTGGGTGGCGCGTAGCTAATGATGGGCGGGGCATAGCTAAAACTGGAAAGGTCCATTATCCGACAGTAAGTGTCAGATTGTAGATCTTTTGTGAGTATTCAATGTCATAGACATTCTGCCCAATATTTTGAAACTAATTTGACTGTCACTACATCGTCCAGTCAAATTAGTTTCAAAATATTCAACAGCATGTGTGTATAGCTACCGTGAAATTGAGATTTTCAGAAAGTAAAAATTGATTCATATCTGCGTGGGCGGGGCTTAGCTAGAAATGGGCAGTCACAGCTAGAAATGAATCACTCTATTGACTGGAAATAAAAAGAACACATATTTTGACGACCACATGGTTACGCTCACTGAGGTGGCCGATTAGGTGGAAATACACCGAGTGCGTGTACGCGTGCGTGTTGCGTTTCAATCAATATCATAGAAACAAGTAGGAGCATAAGGTGGAAATACACTGCTGCGTGTGCGTGAGCGTGCGTGAGGTCGCGTGCCTACACGCATGCGTGAGAGTGAATACATTGCTGCGTAAGATATTTATACCAGTTATATCCAAGACTAGCCCAATTGCATTCCATGTGTTCCTTGCTAATTGCTGATCTTTGTGGCGCTTATCAATAGAATTGTACAAGAAACTTTTTTCCCTAACAAATTCGATCAATTTTTCGGTGATGTTGTCGTCTACCTCTCCTTTCTTGCCCATTTTGTCAAAATTAGAGAATTTGATGTGATTTGCTATGATATGATCTAGAGAAAACATGTGCTCGCGAAATGTTGTGGATTTCACGTGCGCGAACTCATGCACGCGCAGGCTTTGCGCGCTCATAGGAGCGTGAGAAATGCCGCAATCGCAACACGCACACGAAACACGCGCACGCACACGCAGCAATGTATTATGCTCCTACTTGTTTCTATGATATTGATTGAAACGCACCCGCACACGCAACACGGACACGCAACACGCACGCGTACACGCACTCGGTGT
>CM067375.1:539000-577000 GCA_034401795.1 Chaetoderma sp. LZ-2023a | reverse complement strand
AACGAGCATCTCGAAGCAGGGGGTTTGCTTCTGTTTGCATAGTATGAAGTCTATTTGGTTGAAGACAGCTGTTGTAGCCTTAGAGTTTGTTAGAGCTTTGCGATCAGCAATTTGTCCTATCCATGTTGTCCGGTGACTGCATGGGTGTTCGAAAGCCGTGTTTGTGGCATATGAGCCATTGGAACTAAGAATGTCACTAGTTCCTCCCACGTGTGTTGTGTGTGCCCTCTCCATACGACTAGGCATGCATGCCATGTGCAAAATGGGCTCTGTATTTAGTGATCTCGAACTGTGCTTGTAATAGTCCTTATGGGCCCTATCACCCATATATAACACATCCACAATTTGGCAAGCTAAATGTTACTCGTGCGTCTAAAGTACACAGAGTCTGCGAATGTTGTATTGTGTACTAGCTGTGCAAAAAGAAATTACCGTCCCTTAGTATGTTTGTGGATAGCGCATTTGTGATGTAAAAGTATTTTCTATCTTTGTTCTTGATCCAAAAAACCGGAATGTGCAAAATCTGACAATCTCTGTTTGCTTCTGTTAGTTATTCGCATTAGTTTCATGTAATAGAACGCTGAATGTTTCATGTGTGTATATTTTTCAGATTAAGCTGCGCACCATACGCATCATGGTAGATAGTTGTAAAGGATTCCACATCGCATGTGCTTATGTAATCGTTTTCTGCTCAGGTATGGGTATCGTCTCTGTCGGATTATCATTATACCGTCAAAACTGTGTGCGTGCGTACGTGCATGCGTGCGTGTGTGTGAGGGGTGTGTGTGAGGGGGGTGTGTGTGTGTGTGCGTGCGTGCGTGCGTGCGTGCGTGCGTGCGTGCGTGCGTGCGTGCGTGCGTGGGGGGGGGGGGGGGGGGGGTGCGCGGCACACGAATTAAGATGACTCTTTAAGACACGTGATGATGGACATGTGATAGCCAAGCGCCACTCGTGTGTCAATGGAGAGATACCATCCATCTGATCCCCGCACTCTCTGAATCTCATGTTCCCGAAAACTATGCAGGTAAGCTGTTAAATATTTAGAAACTAATTTGGCTGGGTGCTGTTGCTGGCGATGACAGCAACATCGCCCAGGTAAATTAGTTTCTAAATATTCAACAGCATGTTTATTAAATAGTAAACACATACAATTCATGCAACTTGACGAACTATTTCAAGCGTTAATGACGGACATAATTACGTCATTCATGACATAATTTATTATGACAAAATGTTATTAATCGCCTTTGAAAACTCAGTGTGAGACAAAAAGTGCATATGTTTATGTGCTAAAAATAAAAATCTTGTCCTAAAGATAGAATTTTGGTCAAACGGTCAAGAGCTCTACGATATAGCTAAGACTACTTGAAAGATGTTGTTGTTGTTGTTGTTGTTGTTGTTGTTGTTGTTGTTGTTGTTGTGGTGGTGGTGGTGGTGGTGGTGGTGGTGGTGGTGGTGGTGGTGTGCTACTGCTGTTGCTGCTAGGTTTTTCACGTATAGTCACCGAGCTTGGTATATTGATGAATCATGGTCTAAATGTGTGTCATGTTTCAAAAGTACTGACCTACTTTTTACGGTTCACTGAACATCAGAGATTATTCTTGTCCGGGCTGTAGTCTCAAAAGCTTTTTTATATACAGTAATCAATCTTGGTATATAGATGCATTATGACCTAAAGGAGTGTCATGTATCAAAAGTAGGCCAGTGTGACACACTTTTCACTGTTCGCTGAACGTCATAGATTATTCTTGTTCAGGCTCTAGTTTCAATCATTTTTTGTATACAGTAACCGAACTTGGTGTATGGATGCATTATTGGTTACTATAGTGTCGCATATCAACAGTAGGTCAGCGTGACATACTTTTCATGATTCACTGAACATCATAGAAAACTGTATTTGTCTGGCTCCGATTTTTTTGTCAAACTTTTGTATACAGTAATCTAGCTTGGTGTATGGATGCATTGTAGCCTACCGGTTTGTCGTGTATCAAAAGTAGGTCAACCTGGCCTACTTTTCACGGAGCACCGAGAATAATATAACATTTTAACCGGGCTTTAGTTTTATGAGTCTTTCGTATGCAATAACCAATCTCGGTATAAGGATGCATTCTACATATCAATTCATGGTTCACCCAACTTCAAGATTAATTGCATGTGCTCAGCGGGAGGCGGGTTCAGTGGAAGGCGTGGGTGGGGGTGGGGGGGGGGCGTTATTGGGTGTGGGAGAAGTATCCTTTGAGATACATTGATCGCTAAAACTCTAGTTATTATTTATTATTATTATTATTATTATTATTATTATTATTATTATTATTATTATTATTATTATTATTAGCTTACCTGGCTTATGCTATGGCGACCGTCCGTCCGTTGTCCGTCAACATTTGCATTAAAACGCTACTCCTCATTAGCCGCTTGGGCGATTTCAACCAAATTTTACCATTTTAACCGATTTCAACCAAATTTGGTTGAAGGACCCAATGGTCATAGGCTCCAGAACGTCCATTCAAAATTTTGATTCCTCAATTTTTTGGGTCAAAATCTTAGATTTTATTAAAAATGTACCGGAAATTGTCAAATTGCTTCTTGTCCTTACCATTCTGAACGATTTCAACCAAATTTAGTTGAAAGGACACAATGGTAATAGGCTTCGGAACTTCCAGTCGGAATTTTGATTCCTCAATTTTTTGGGTCAAAATCTTAGATTTTATTAAAAATTTACCAGAAATTGTCAAAATGCTTTTTCTCCTTACCATTTTAACCTATTTCAACAAAATTTGGTTGAAAGGACCCAATTGTCATAGGCTCCAGAATTTCCATTCGGAATTTTGATTCCTCAATTTTTTTGGTCAAAATCTTAGATTTTATTAAAAATTTACTGGAAATTGTCAAAATGCGTCCTCTCCTTACCATTCTGAGCGATTTCACGCAAATTTGGTTGAAAGGACCCAATGGTCGTAGGCTCCAGAACCCATTCCGAATTTTGATTCATCAATGTTCTGGGTGAAAATCTGAGATTTTATGAAGAATATACCGGAAATTGTCAAAAATGCATCTTCTCCTTACCATTCTGAGCGATTTCAACCAAATTTGGCTCAAAGGACCCTATGGTCGTAGGCGCCAGAACTCCCATTCAGAATTTTAATTCATCAATTTATTTGATGAAAATCTGAGATTTTATGAAAAATGTACTGGAAATTGTCAAATTGCTTCTCCTTACCATCTTGACCGGTGTTAACCAAATTAGGCTGTAAGTATCATATGGCCATAGGCTCTAGAACATCCATTCAGAATTTTGATTCATCAACATTTTGCCTGAAAATCTGAGATTTTATGAAAAATTTACCGGAAATTGTCAAATTGCTACCCCTCTTTAGCTGCTTGACATATTAAAAAAAAATTCTCCAATGGAATGGGTTTTATGGGGGTAAGTTCTAGAAAATCTATTCAGAATTTTGATTGATCAATTTTTTGGGTGAAAATCCTAGATTTTATGAAATTTTTACCAGAAGTTGGCAAAACACTGCTTCTTAGTTGCTTGACATATTTCAAACAAATTTGGCTAGAGTGACGCTATCAAGGTGGACTAGAATTTCTATTCAGAATTTTGATTGTTAAATCTTTTGGGTGGCCATCTTGGATTTCCCGAAAATTATCCATCATATCTATTTAAATGCAAATGGTTCAAATGCTAGTGGTCCAGGTGAGCGCCACAGGCCCTTGGGCCTCTTGTTATTATTTTTATTATTATTATTATTATTATTATTATTATTTTAATTTTATTATTATTATTATTATTATTATTATTATTATTATTATTATTATTATTATTATTATTATTACTATTTAGTAATTCATACTGCCGGGCATGTGTTCAATGCAAAAAACTTCGGTACATACTATACAAGTTCCTACCCTAATCTGAACGGAGCTCATTACAAGGAAGAGGTATGTTTTACTCAATGCCATTCCCAGAAATCATTCATGGAACTAAATATATTACTGCCAGATAACTTAGAGTATTAGCATAATATAGAAGGAAATACGCTACAGCTCAGAAATAGCTTTAAATGTTCCAAAGCAAAAACAGAAAAGTGTTCATTAGTTCAATTTTGAACACGATGTAAGAAATGTTCTGTTGAATATTTTGAACATAATTGGATTGGAAGATATTGCTGCCTTAGGCAGCAATGTCTTCCAATCAATTATGTTCAAAATATTCAACCGTAATGGCCTACATTTTAAGTTATTTCGGAACTGTACTGTAGGCTACATGCCAATTTCTTATTTATAGCAAATAATCTGTTGCGTGTAGTAATATACAGTCAAATCTATCTTAGACGACCACTTCATAAAGCACCAAGACCAGGCCACGAATGATAGGTGGTCAGCTAATACAATTGACAAAATAATCCCTTCTGTGGCCAAAGGATGTTGGTTCATTAAGTAATTCGACCACCAGGCTTAAGGAACTGCCACCGTTTGGACACAAATGCAAATTTGTCTGCATAAATTGTAGACCTAGAGAAGATGACAGAATAACAATCACCATGTTCAATAATTAGTAAGAAATTTTCTTTTTAGGAACCAATCCTGGTAGCGCTCAGTTCAGGTGAGTATATGATATTAATAAGCCATGCCATCTTGACATGCCATCAATGACTTCCAGTCTAAAGATGACCAAAGTAGTCATCTGGGGTTAGCTATGCAGTAAAACTTATCTTTATCGACTAACGCATTTTGTATCCCAACCACTATCACCATCCCATCACCCAATAGAGGAATCCGGTTTTGGCTATAGCCTACCCAGGCCATCTATAGCTAAGCTCCACCCACGCTTCGCCAATGCTGGGATCTATCGGTCCCTGAACTACCTGACTATCAATTTCCAGAAAACTATACAGGTACGCTGTTGAATATTTTGAACCTAATTTGACTGGGTGCTGTTGCTGCCTGCAACAGCGCCCAGTCAAATTAGTTTCAAAATATTCAATAGAATGTTTATTAAATTGTACACATACAATTCGCACAACAACGCTTAGTCCGTCATCAATTAAGCGTTCGTGACGAACTTATCTGCGCCATTCATGACGTGATTTATTATGACGTCATCGTCCACGTCACTCAGTTGATTATGACGTCATATGACTGATGGATAAACTGGACTCCCCCATTGCCTGGATAAGAGTGTACTATTATATTGATAGTAGTAATTCGAATCACCTTATTGACAACAAAGGGCAGATACTGGTATATTTGTCAGCAGACACATTTTAATTTGTACAGTAACACGCTCTGCCCGTGTGGGCATTGATCGAACCATGAACTCCCCTGAATCTCAATTTCCAGAAAACTATACAGGTAAACTGTTCAATATTTTAAACTAATTTGACCAGGTGCAGTAAATTGCTGCCTCGGCAATATCGCACAGTCGAATTAATTTGAAAACATTCAACAGAATGTTTATTAAATAGTAAAGACATACAATTCGTACAACTGACGGACTTGTAAAATTTCACGACGGACTTAGCTACGTCATTCATTACGTATTGGATTGTGACGTAGCCTACATGTGACATAATTGATTATAACGTCACATACTTGAGTGACAGATTGGATTCATCAATTAATCACTAGACAGGTTGTCTCACTTAAGCTATATAATATGCCTTTTGGAGCAAAAGCATGGTGGTTCCTTAAGACAGACAGTCTTTCAACAACCTGCCCTAAAGAACCAGCATCTTTTGTCTACACAATACTGGTGATTACTGGAACAAGTTTTATTGCATTGTGTCTTTCAGTTCCAGGAATCACAGGCGTTCTTATGGTACTGGTCTTGTTTTTGATATATACATCAAGTGCAAGTGTTGTCAGGTAGGTTGGTAAATTTTAGCTAGTAATCCTTTCATGGCGAAGACCGCCAAAACACTGCTGTGGTCTTGAGGAATGTCCATTTGTAGGTCAAAAGAATACTATTTTTAAAATAGCATCCTCTTGGCCTGCAAATGGACATTCAATAAGGAAATATTTTGATTTTATTAACCAAATTTGGTCATTAAAAGGTTAAAACCATTTAGAAACATTTGTGTGATAAACATCAAGCATTAATCTAGAAGAAAAACATGTATCATATAAGCAATCAGCTACAACAGGTTAATATTAACGATATTACACGGGCGTAATAGGAACACGTTTTCATTGCTTGATGAACGCATTTGTTGGTATGTTATGATTAAACAACGTTCGCTAATTACCCTCTCTCACGTAAGAGGAATAGTGTATTGTATTCAGGTCTGAACGTGCGTGTGTGCGTGCGTGACTGTTCGTGCTTGCGGTCGGCGTGTCTGTCTGTCTGTCTGTCTGTCTGTCTGTGATATTTAATGTTCTCTCTTCTCTTTCAGAAGCTGCAATTATGACGTTTTCTGGTACTGTCATAAACTATTTGCCATCTTTTATCTTCTGTTCATTGTTCATGCAATCCAGTAAGTATGTGAGAAAACAACAAACAAACATCCTTCATAGAAAGTGCCATTAGTGCCTGTGGTTGGTTATAGTGGCGAATGATTGATGGAAGTATTATGAGGCACATATAGTTTGCCATCCCTTAATGATAGATCTAATAATTAGGTCATCTTTCTCAACTTTGGGTACACGCGTGAGAGGAAATTTGTGCACGTGATCCAGTCTTATCTTCTTGTAAGTTAGATATAGACATCTCATTCTTAGCATTGCACATTAAACAACTAATGAGTATAAAGATTATCAACATTTTCTTTTGCAATCTTTACAGGGGGCCAATAAAAAAACAGCTCAATTTATTACGTCACACTCCTGGATGTAATTATGCAAATGTGACCATGGATATAGCTTGGCCAGAAGGTGGTATGGCTGAAGCAGAACCAGAAGCAGAAATACTCGCAGGGCTGAGTTACAGATGTGATGAAGGGCCACAATTTGATCATATTGGTTGCGAAGTCAGTGAAACAGACAACTCCAATAATTCCTTCTTAAAACTATGACACTGTATTTTTTAATTGAAATTGAGTCTCGTAAAACAACGGAAATGTGTAACTATTGAACTTTGTTAGACAGTAGGCCCTATAGCATTATTACTGTTAACATTAATCCATTAGCAACATGGATTTCTGTTATTACTGCTCTTATTATCAGTGTCTAATTCACCTTTCCAAGTTTACCGTCGATCATATGACGTCATTTTCATCTAAGTGACGTGTAAGATGACATCATAATCATGACGTCATGAATGACTCTCTGGAAATTGATAGTCAGGGCGTTCGGGGGATCGATCGATTCCAAAACGATCGAGGCATGGGTGGAGCCTAGCTAGAGATGTGCGGGGCATAGCTAAAACTGGAAATGACCATTGATGCTGTGCTACTATTTTAACATATCACACCTTATCCTCGAATGCCATCACCAGCACCACGGTACAACTACTACTACTACTACTACTACTACTACTACTACTACTACTACTACTACTACTACTACTACTACTACTACTACTACTACTACTACTACTACTACTACTACTACTACTGCTGCTGCTGCAGCTATTGTTGTTGTTGTTGTTGTTGTTGTTGTTGTTGTTGTTGTTGTTGTCGTCGTTGCCGCCGCAGCCGCCGCCGCTGTTGCTGCTGCTGCTGTTGTTGCTTCTGCTGCTACTGCACAGCTAGATAAGTTCCCAAAAATGAACAGCCATATTAAATCTGTCTGACAACAAACATCTATATTGGCTTGTCAATGTACGACTAAATTGTCAAATTTTAAAAACCAGGTGCACTTCCATATATTTGAGTTTATTATTTATTTCAGTCATGGATGTGGGTGGCTGGTCCTCTAGTTTTCTACATGACTGACATGCTTTGGCGCATGTTTAGGCGATGGCCTCGAACATCCATCTTGAATGTGACATCATTGCCTGAAGGTGTACTAGAACTGCAACTAGAAAAGGAATGTTTCACAGCACGACCTGGCCAGGTGTGTTGTCCCACCCACAACTTTTCCAATCAGGCGCAATGCCCCCCCCCCCACTCCCCCTATATCACATGGACCATACTCAGCTCCATATGTGTAGTCACGTTGATAAACAGTTTATGTAGAGTTCACACAGATCTGTTTATACTAGAGCTGACTGCGGTACTTGATGGATGACGTGGAAAGCAACTTGAGTGAAACCAAAGCAATCCAAATTGTAACATTTTCTTCAGTGACATTTGACATCAAAATTTCATTCTTCGCTTGCTGAGGTCTAACACACTTTAACCAACGTCTCTTCCTCATTGTTGCACTGCACATTATCGGTACCAATCTTTTAATGTCAACTTCTACGGTCAAAGATCTTTTCCAGCATCACCATCGCGTGAACCGAAATATTTAGGCTGACGTCACAATCAAACATGTAATGAATGGCATATCTAAGTACATCGTAAACGCTTATAATATTCCGCTAAGTTGTACGAATTGTTTAATAAACATTCTGTTGAATATTTTGAATCTAATTTGACTAGGAGTTGTTGCTGCCGTGGGCAATAACATGACCCAGTGAAAAGAGTTTCAAAATTTTCAACAGCTTACATGCATAGTGGGGTTTTTTAATTGAGACCCGGGCAGTTCGATCGATTACAACGCGGACAAGGCGTGAGCGGAGCAAAGCTAGGAATGGGCGAGGCATAGCTAGAACTGGAATCATCCGTTTTGTACTGTTAACTTCGAAGTTGAGCAGAGCTTCCTGGATACCGCATAGCAAGAGTATAGTAGTTCAATACTAATTGTGCATTTCGTATGATGCAAGTGAAGGGTACAATGCTAAACATTTGAGAGCAATTTGGATGGAAATCGCTACTGCCTCTAGCAGTAACACATTTCCTTCAAATTGCTATTAAAATAATCAGTAGACAGTACAAGGGTCACTAGCTAAAGTTTTAACAACGATTTGACTGAAAATCGAAAACATTGTGAAATTGTTGTCAGAATAATCAGTAGGCTTTCAATATATTTAGCTAACAAAATAAACACACATCTAGGATTTTCAAACATCTAGAGTGGATCTCGATAACGTATGTGATAAATGCCTATCAAAGGGCCAAAACCCGCCAAACGCGGCGCGGCGCAACGAAGCGGCAACGCAACGCGTTTCACCGCGTTCCACCGCGATGTCGGTTTCCACCAAGCAGGCTTTTTGCGCGAGGAGAAAGTTAACGATGAGCGCTATTGCATAATAACTCCGTTTAGAAGGCGCTTCTCTTGATTTAGCATTTAGAGTTACTAAGTTAAAAAGTTAGGACAATATCATACAATGACAACTGAAGAACTTTTGCTACTATTGGTTCTCCATCATCATAGGCATCGCCGATGACATGGATTTTGGATACATCGCATCGTCCATGCCGAATTTCATCGGTTAATATTAGAGCTCTACTTAAATGATGCGCAATTTCATCAATAGGTTTGAACAGTTTTTAGGTCTGTTGGCTCCACAGATTGTAAGGATGCATACACCATATATAGAACCAATAGATGTGACCAGCAGCTGGTAATAGGCATATGCTTGAGGTAACTCGTACAGATAGACGCTTATGATGATGATGATGATGATGACGATGATGGTGGTGGTGGTGATGGCGGTGGTGGTGGTGGTGGTGGTGGTGGTGGTGGCGGCGGTGGCGGCTGCGGCGGCGCCGACGATGCTGCTGGTGCTGCTGGTGTTGCTGCTGCTGCTGATGATGATGATGATGAAGATGATGATGACGATTATGATGACGTCAGTATTGACCAGGTATCCGGTCTGGCAATAGAGGAATCCATTTCTAGCTATGCCCCACCTATATATAGCTCAGCTCTGCCCACGCTCCGTGCTTTAGGTGTGTTGGGGGTCGACGTATATATTTTGAACTCTGACTTCCCAAAATCACATTTTCAAGATAACTATTTAGGTAAGCTGTTGGATATTTTGACACCAATTTGACTGGGTGCTAATGCTATGGCAACAAGAGCGCCGATACAAATTAGTTTCAAAATATTCAACATAATACTTTTTAAATATTAAATCCATCAACGACATACAATAGAGTGATCCATTTCTAGCTATGCCCCGCCCATTTCTAGCTAAGCTATACCCACGCTCTGTCTGTGTTGAGATCGATTGAGACCTGAATTCCCTGAATCTCAATATCCCAATAAAAGTGTCGGGAACAAGAGAATAGACGAATTGTTTTGGTAAAACCAGGTATGTATGAAATGACGAGCGTACGTTCATGGACACTTCTAGCTCTTGTTGAAGAAAATATGCAGGTCAGTGGAGTAATCCGATCTCTCACTCACATATATGGCGTCATGGACAACAAGAGAGTCAGCTTCCTGACTATAGATAGAATTTCTCACGCACGCACCCAGGACTGGGTGTAGTATTGAGCAGTCTGTTAGATATGCCCCCACCCCACCACTCCTCTTAATCTGCATTGCTCGTAGTAAATATGAACCTTCAATAATTGTCTATGAATTCATTCTATTTTTACCCATTTCTCATGAAAATAATATGGTTGATCTCATTGAGCATGCAAAATGTGGTCAAGAAAAAATGAATATTTGCTCAGTGATTGGCCGTTTGCGGGGAGATTGGGGATGTTTCTGAAAATCTACCGCTGGAATGACAGACTCGGTTATTGAAGTAGTCATTCCAGTGGTGTGGTTCGGGGATTGTGTTCTCTTGACAACAGACTTCAGATATTCGATTTACACTTTCACGTTTTATCGAATTCGACAAATCTGTAGAATCATCAGATTCGACTTCAGATTTTATACTTACATGGTCAGATTTTATAGAATTCAACAATTCTGATCCGATTAAGCTGATCGTAAGAACCGGCCTTAAGATCATTTACATTGTGCATTTTGATTGTGACGTCAGCCTAAGTGACGTCTTATACTTGAGTTACAGATCTAAATCATCCAGTTATAAATCCTCTATAGACAATTCACCTTTCCAGAGTATCCATCTATCATTCTGACGTCATAATCAGCTAAGTGGTATATAGGATAATCACTACGTCATAAAAGATTCTATTTGGTCCGTCTTTAGCTCTTAATAGTCCAACACGTTGTACGAATTGTATGTCTCTACTATTTAATAAACATGCTGTTGAATATTTTGAAACTAATTTGACCAAATTAGTTCCAAAACATTAAATATCTTACCTGTATAGTTTTCTGGAAATTGATAGTCGGGGCGTTTGGGAACCGATCGATTCCAACTCGAGCGAAGCGTAGGTGGGGCTTAGCTAAACATGGGCGGGGCATAGCTGAAAATGGAAAGGTCCATTTTCATTGATGTCATCAAACGCAAGACGTATTACGTCATAATAGACAACTGACGTCACGTAATGACGCCGTGAAAAAATTGCGTCTTTATTACCCACCCACACACGCGCACATCAACGCGCGTGCACACTCGCACTCACACCATTGAAATTTCTATTGAAATAAAGTAAGAAATACTGATTTTTTTTGCCCAAACAGCCGCAAAAGGCTTTATGTCATGTTCATTACCTGTCTTACTTAAATATTGTGGTACATTAATTATATTACAGTATTCTCATAATTAGTATTTATTATGTTCGCTGTTTTCTTTGCTATCATGTATAGTGTGCATTATTTCTATTATACTGCTCTTGATAATGCTCAAGATGTGGTTGGACGGATGTAATTTGATTTTTGGAAACTCCATTTCCTTGCCTATACACTACGCTATGGACGCCGCAACTGCTTAATCCGGCACTGACTATTGGTAGTAAATTATATGAAAATTATGGCCATTATAAGTAGGATGATTTGATGAGAATGATGATAAATTTGGGCTGTGAAGAGTAAGCTGAGGATTAGTCGATTGATATGAATAATACTACTAATTAATTACGTTTGAGATTCAATTTCTTACTGATAGATGAGGACCAAGAATTCTCTCTGATGTAGGTGTTATGATAATCTCGGCAACTTCTATCATACAATTGTCGGTGCTTTTCTACGCCAATTATCCGTTTCTCCGAAGGAAAACACCAATTCAGAAAGGTAAATGTATGTCAGATGCAAATAGTAGGCCTATATATAAATTTAATGGAACTTTATTAGACTCGAATCACTTTTACATTGATACACAAGGGCTGAATATAAAATAATTAGTTTACACTATAGTCATAGGTTATAAGTAATTAAACTATCGTCGATATTATTATTATTATTATTATTATTATTATTATTATTATTATTATTATTATTATTATTATTATTATTATTATTATTATTATTATTAAGTAATCATCATCATCAGACGGTCTATCTTTATGAGTTACCTCAAGCATATTGACAGCCGCTGTTCCACATCTATTGGTTCTGTATATTCTGTATGCATCCTTGCATTATCATCATCCTTATTAGTCTCACCATTGCCGTTGTCGTCGTCGTCGTTATGTGGGAAACTGTTTTAAGATAAGTCTGTTAAAATTACAGACTTTGTTTAATAGTTTGTGTTTTTTGGATGTGAAAGGTTTTGAAATTTTATCTTAATTGCCCGGGTATAATATAAATTTTTGGAGTAGTTCCTTTCGTTGAAAAATTCACATGTAATATAATATTCATCACCTGACTATGGCCCGTATTTTAGAAGTTTCTTTTATTTTTGTCATAAGGCCTCCTTTCGTAAGGTAGCTTTATCTAAAGGAATCCTTTAATAAGGAGGCCATAAGTATTTTATATTTCAGAATCGACCGTATCCACTTCCTTTAAAAAGGAGTTCCTTCGCTAGCTGATCGGTGTAAAGGTGGCCTTTATTAAGGAAGTCCTTACAAAAGGATTTCCGTAGCCGATTATAAAGCGCTCATGTTCCAATAAAAATAGGCAATCATGGATTGCAAACTATAGCAAATCTCGCTTTTATATAGTTCCCTGGGCTCATATGCAAAAAGAAAGTGTAACTTTACACTAGTTTAAGCTAAACATAACCTCGCCTACTTTGCCCTCCCCAACCAACATACTCTACATACACTGCATCCTCCTCTTCCCCCCCCCCCCCGCCCACCATCTCCAACCACCTTTACTCCTCTTCACTCTCCCCTACCACCGTCATCTTTTGCATCCATCCTCCTTCCGCTTCCTCCTCCTCCATCCGCTCCTCCTCCACACTCATCCTCCGCCGCCTCCTTTCCCCCTCCTTCTACTGCTACCAAACTCTAGGCTCGACAGCTAATCGACCAAACAATCTGCCGGGCGACAGCGCCTTTCTGAAAATCTACCGCTGGAATGACAGACTCGGTTATTGAAGTAGTCATTCCAGTGGTGTGGTTCGGGGATTGTGTTCTCTTGACAACAGACTTCAGATATTCGATTTACACTTTCACGTTTTATCGAATTCGACAAATCTGTAGAATCATCAGATTCGACTTCAGATTTTATACTTACATGGTCAGATTTTATAGAATTCGACAATTCTGATCCGATTAAGCTGATCGTAAGAACCGGCCTTAAGATCATTTACATTGTGCATTTTGATTGTGACGTCAGCCTAAGTGACGTCTTATACTTGAGTTACAGATCAGAATCATCCAGTTATAAACCCTCTATAGACAATTCACCTTTCCAGAGTATCCATCTATCATTCTGACGTCATAATCAGCTAAGTGGTATATAGGATGGCGTCATAATCACGACGTCATAAAAGATTCTATTTGGTCCGTCTTTAGCTCTTAATAGTCCAACACGTTGTACGAATTGTATGTCTCTACTATTTAATAAACATGCTGTTGAATATTTTGAAACTAATTTGACCAAATTAGTTCCAAAACATTAAATATCTTACCTGTATAGTTTTCTGGAAATTGATAGTCAGGGCGTTTGGGAACCGATCAATTCCAACTCGAGCGAAGCGTAGGTGGGGCTTAGCTAAACATGGGCGGGGCATAGCTGAAAATGGAAAGGTCCATTTTCATTGATGTCATCAAACGCCAGACGTATTACGTCATAATAGACAACTGACGTCACGTAATGACGCTGTGAAAAAATTGCATCTTTATTACCCATCCACACACACGCACATCAACACGCGTGCACACTCGCACTCACACCAATGAAATTTCTATTGAAATAAACTAAGAAATACTAATTTTTTTTTGCCCAAACAGCCGCAAAAGGCTTTATGTCATGTTCATTACCTGTCTTACTTAAATATTGTGGTACATTAATTATATTACAGTATTCTCATAATTAGTATTTATTATATTCGCTGTTTTCTTTGCTATCATGTATAGTGTGCATTATTTCTATTATACTGCTCTTGATAATGCTCAAGATGTGGTTGGACGGATGTAATTTGATTTTTGGAAACTCCATTTCCTTGCCTATACACTACGCTATGGACACCGCAACTGCTTAATCCGGCACTGACTATTCGTAGTAAATTATATGAAAATTATGGCCATTATAAGTAGGATGATTTGATGAGAATGATGATAAATTTGGGCTGTGAAGAGTAAGCTGAGGATTAGTCGATTGATATGAATAATACTACTAATTAATTACGTTTGAGATTCAATTTCTTACTGATAGATGAGGACCAAGAATTCTCTCTGATGTAGGTGTTATGATAATCTCGGCAACTTCTATCATACAATTGTCGGTGCTTTTCTACGCCAATTATCCGTTTCTCCGAAGGAAAACACCAATTCAGAAAGGTAAATGTATGTCAGATGCAAATAGTAGGCCTATATATAAATTTAATGGAACTTTATTAGACTCGAATCACTTTTACATTGATACACAAGGGCTGAATATAAAATAATTAGTTTACACTATAGTCATAGGTTATAAGTAATTAAACTATCGTCGATATTATTATTATTATTATTATTATTATTATTATTATTATTATTATTATTATTATTATTATTATTATTATTAAGTAATCATCATCATCAGACGGTCTATCTTTATGAGTTACCTCAAGCATATTGACAGCCGCTGTTCCACATCTATTGGTTCTGTATATTCTGTATGCATCCTTGCATTATCATCATCCTTATTAGTCTCACCATTGCCGTTGTCGTCGTCGTCGTTATGTGGGAAACTGTTTTAAGATAAGTCTGTTAAAATTACAGACTTTGTTTAATAGTTTGTGTTTTTTGGATGGGAAAGGTTTTGAAATTTTATCTTAATTGCCCGGGTATAATATAAATTTTTGGAGTAGTTCCTTTCGTTGAAAAATTCACATGTAATATAATATTCATCACCTGACTATGGCCCGTATTTTAGAAGTTTCTTTTATTTTTGTCATAAGGCCTCCTTTCGTAAGGTAGCTTTATCTAAAGGAATCCTTTAATAAGGAGGCCATAAGTATTTTATATTTCAGAATCGACCGTATCCACTTCCTTTAAAAAGGAGTTCCTTCGCTAGCTGATCGGTGTAAAGGTGGCCTTTATTAAGGAAGTCCTTACAAAAGGATTTCCGTAGCCGATTATAAAGCGCTCATGTTCCAATAAAAATAGGCAATCATGGATTGCAAACTATAGCAAATCTCGCTTTTATATAGTTCCCTGGGCTCATATGCAAAAAGAAAGTGTAACTTTACACTAGTTTAAGCTAAACATAACCTCGCCTACTTTGCCCTCCCCAACCAACATACTCTACATACACTGCATCCTCCTCTTCCCCCCCCCCCCGCCCACCATCTCCAACCACCTTTACTCCTCTTCACTCTCCCCTACCACCGTCATCTTTTGCATCCATCCTCCTTCCGCTTCCTCCTCCTCCATCCGCTCCTCCTCCACACTCATCCTCCGCCGCCTCCTTTCCCCCTCCTTCTACTGCTACCAAACTCTAGGCTCGACAGCTAATCGACCAAACAATCTTCCGGGCGACAGCGCCTTTCTGAAAATCTACCGCTGGAATGACAGACTCGGTTATTGAAGTAGTCATTCCAGTGGTGTGGTTCGGGGATTGTGTTCTCTTGACAACAGACTTCAGATATTCGATTTACACTTTCACGTTTTATCGAATTCGACAAATCTGTAGAATCATCAGATTCGACTTCAGATTTTATACTTACATGGTCAGATTTTATAGAATTCGACAATTCTGATCCGATTAAGCTGATCGTAAGAACCGGCCTTAAGATCATTTACATTGTGCATTTTGATTGTGACGTCAGCCTAAGTGACGTCTTATACTTGAGTTACAGATCAGAATCATCCAGTTATAAACCCTCTATAGACAATTCACCTTTCCAGAGTATCCATCTATCATTCTGACGTCATAATCAGCTAAGTGGTATATAGGATGGCGTCATAATCACGACGTCATAAAAGATTCTATTTGGTCCGTCTTTAGCTCTTAATAGTCCAACACGTTGTACGAATTGTATGTCTCTACTATTTAATAAACATGCTGTTGAATATTTTGAAACTAATTTGACCAAATTAGTTCCAAAACATTAAATATCTTACCTGTATAGTTTTCTGGAAATTGATAGTCAGGGCGTTTGGGAACCGATCAATTCCAACTCGAGCGAAGCGTAGGTGGGGCTTAGCTAAACATGGGCGGGGCATAGCTGAAAATGGAAAGGTCCATTTTCATTGATGTCATCAAACGCCAGACGTATTACGTCATAATAGACAACTGACGTCACGTAATGACGCTGTGAAAAAATTGCATCTTTATTACCCATCCACACACACGCACATCAACACGCGTGCACACTCGCACTCACACCAATGAAATTTCTATTGAAATAAACTAAGAAATACTAATTTTTTTTTGCCCAAACAGCCGCAAAAGGCTTTATGTCATGTTCATTACCTGTCTTACTTAAATATTGTGGTACATTAATTATATTACAGTATTCTCATAATTAGTATTTATTATATTCGCTGTTTTCTTTGCTATCATGTATAGTGTGCATTATTTCTATTATACTGCTCTTGATAATGCTCAAGATGTGGTTGGACGGATGTAATTTGATTTTTGGAAACTCCATTTCCTTGCCTATACACTACGCTATGGACACCGCAACTGCTTAATCCGGCACTGACTATTCGTAGTAAATTATATGAAAATTATGGCCATTATAAGTAGGATGATTTGATGAGAATAATGATAAATTTGGGCTGTGAAGAGTAAGCTGAGGATTAGTCGATTGATATGAATAATACTACTAATTAATTACGTTTGAGATTCAATTTCCTGCTGATAGATGAGGACCAAGAATTCTCTCTGATGTAGGTGTTATGATAATCTCCGCAACTTCTATCATACAATTGTCGGTGCTTTTCTACGCCAATTATCCGTTTCTCCGAAGGAAAACACCAATTCAGAAAGGTAAATGTATGTCAGATGCAAATAGTAGGCCTATATATAAATTTAATAGAACTTTATTAGACTCGAATCACTTTTACATTGATACACGAGGGCTGAATATAAAATAATTAGTTTACACTATAGTCATAGGTTATAAGAAATTAAACTATCGTCGATATTATTATTATTATTATTATTATTATTATTATTATTATTATTATTATTATTATTATTATTATTATTATTATTATTAAGTAATCATCATCATCAGACGGTCTATCTTTATGAGTTACCTCAAGCCTATTGACAGCCGCTGTTCCACATCTATTGGTTCTGTATATTCTGTATGCATCCTTGCATTATCATCATCCTTATTAGTCTCACCATTGCCGTCGTCGTCGTCGTCGTCGTCGTCGTCGTCGTCGTTATGTGGGAAACTGTTTTAAGATAAGTCTGTTAAAATTACAGACTTTGTTTAATAGTTTGTGTTTTTTGGATGTGAAAGGTTTTGAGATTTTATCTTAATTGCCCGGGTATAATATAAATTTTTGGAGTAGTTCCTTTCGTTGAAAAATTCACACGTAATATAATATTCATCACCTGACTATGGCCCGTATTTTAGAAGTTTCCTTTATTTTTGTCATAAGGCCTCCTTTCGTAAGGTAGCTTTATCTAAAGGAATCCTTTAATAAGGAAGCCTTAAGTATTTTATATTTCAGAATCGACCGTATCCAATTCCTTTAAAAAGGAGTTCCTTCGCTAGCTGATCGGTGTAAAGGTGGCCTTTATTAAGGAAGTCCTTACAAAAGGATTTCCGTAGCCGATAATAATGCGCTCATGTTCCAATAAAAATAGGCAATCATGGATTGCAAACTATAGCAAATCTCGCTTTTATATAGTTCCCCGGGCTCATATGCAAAAAGAAAGTGTAACTTTACACTAGTTTAAGCTAAACATAACCTCGCCTACTTTGCCCTCCCCAACCAACATACTCTACATACACTGCATCCTCCTCTTCCCCCGCCCATCATCTCCAACCACCTTTACTCCTCTTCACTCTCCCCTACCACCGTCATCTTTTGCATCCATCCTCCTTCCGCTTCCTCCTCCTCCTCCGTCCCCTCCTCCTCTACACTCATCCTCCGCCGCCTCCTTTCCCCCTCCTTCTACTGCTACCAAATTCTATGCTCGACAGCTAATCGATCAACCAATCTGCCGGGCGACAGCGCCTTCGCTGCTACCTCAACAAATACAGCTACAAGCAGGGCCGCCTTCGTCGTCATCGTTGCCGCGCTACCAACACCAGCACTAGCACCATCATCATTATCATCATCACCACCACCGCCGCCGCCGCCACAACCACCACCACCACCACCACCACCACCACCACCACCACCACCACCACCACCACCACCATCTTCATCATCATCATCACCACCCCTCCACCACCAACCTCACCAACACCATCAACACCCTCACGACCACCACCACCACCACCACCACCACAGCCAGCACCACCACCACCACCACCACCACCACCACCACCACCACCACCATTGTCATCATCGTCGTCGTCGTCGTCGTTCCCGTGCCACCATCGTTGTCAATAAGACCAATAGCGCCAGTGTCAAGTAAGAACTTAATCTGGCAAATATCATTATTTTCTAGCTGCTTCACGGAATAGAATCAACCATCATATTGCTCCAAGAACGGAATTCGAATGAGTGATATCAGACCATCTTTGAAGTTACACCACGCTTAAACCTACTCCTGAGTAGGTTTAGTAAAACTGGCATATTTTGCGATTTTTACACCTTTGTTTAAGCTAAACCATCCGTATGCATATAATCTCTTAAGCTAAGTTTACTATTAAACCACAGTTTAGCTTAAACCACCTTTATGCATATGAACAGTGGTGTAAATGAAAAGTTACACCCGGTGTAAGCTAAACTCTTGCTAAACCACCTTTATGCATATGGGCCCCGGAGTTGTAGTTTTCCGAGAAGCTCGGAAAACAATAATATAACATATTCGGATTCGAACTCGTGTCTGAATATCTAGATCCGATTCACCATTCATGATAAACTCTGGGGGGGGGGGGTGCCTAGTCGACTGGAAACCCATTTCTGTTGCTAAAGTTTGGAGTAAGTTTGTGCAATAACTTCCGAGATCTGGAACATTATTTCATAATTAGGATCTATCCCATATTTTGTGAATTCTAGTTTAGTGTAACACCATTTCTAATCCAAAAATTTGAAGCAAATTTGTTTATTAGTTTACGAAAAATAGCTACACGCAGACAGACAGACGAGCTGGTGGGCAAGGTGGACAGACGGACGGACGGACGGACAGACAGACAGACTGAAGATGGGCATGTGTCATAAATGCATTCTGCAAAAAATAAGCTGGCTTTCAATATTTCTCCTAGGTAAGCTCTGGATATTCATATATGTTTTATTTAGATCGGTGATGTACATTTCAACCGATCATGTTCTTGTACGTTCATTATTTGCACATGTGACGGCATGCTATAGTTGTACAGCCATAACAGACAGTGAAATGAACATTTGTATGAATTGCAGTCTGTCTAAATTGATACACCCAATTCACGCTTGTACTAATGCTCAGGTACACTAGTCGATATACTGAAGGGGCCTTTGAAAGCTACGTTGAATTCCATAAACTATCTGACTGGTTGAGTGCATTCCAGCCAAATGTTGGTTGATTTTCACGCAGTTTTCATCACATGTGTTACATCGCATAGTATAGATGAGCATAGTAGACTGAACCAATGTGAGAATGAGAGTGGGAAATGGTTATCTCGTGCACATAGCACCTTGGGTAAATCGCATTTAATGCTAATCAACTACCTACAATTAGTTACTTCAACAGTTTACTATAGAAAGCTAAAGCGCGTCATGCATTAATCATTGCTTAATATGGATGAAACACGTTTTTCGATAAAGAGGAGGAGGGTGTTTTCAGAACTTGAAAAGCATTTACTGCTTCAGTTCATTGACAAGGAAAAAGCAGTTATTGAGCAAAGACAAAATAGTGCAAACATATTAAAAGCGAAAAGTGATGTCTGGGAACGTATTTTGATTACGTTCAAAGCCCAGAAAGGCATTGAATCAACTGGTCTAAAAACACTGCGTAAGTCTGGGTTAATATCAAAACTAAGGCTAAGAAGGATGTTAACAAAGAGAAGAAAGATCGGCATGCAACGGGCGGTGGTCCTGCGGATCCGGCATCAGCTGCTGATGACATGTCTCACATGGTTTCATCTATATGTAATGACGTATTAAGGCCATTGGATAACGACGTTGATGATGATACAGGGTATCATTTACAAGGTATTTTTACATTTACATTTTTACACTTGTTGCACCTCATTAAACAGGCCTAGTTTCCTACAGTACACTCTCAAGTCTAATATTACCTATAACTGTTACATCAAACGTATTAGGTCATAATAAGTTAGTGATATTGAGGTCAAATGTCAAGGTCACGGCATAAATTACAATTCTGGTTTAAGGTTCACATTTTGATAGATATATCTTACTAATTATTCCCACGAAAACATCATGTGGGGTATTGTAATTGTCTCCGATTGTCGATCTGTCAGTTACGCTAACTCCCCAAGTATTGGATGGAAATTAACCAAATTTGTACGTTCTGTAAGACGACATTTGGATTAGACTCCGCCCACATGGGTGAGTGGTGGTGGTGGTGGAGGGTGGGGGTGTCGGCGGTAAATTGCTTATAGTAAAATTAAGAAATCATCGGATGGAATTCAACCAAATTGATAATTTATGATTGCAGAGTGTGAAAGGCATTTGTGTGTGAGAGAGAGAGAGAGAGAGAGAGAGAGAGAGAGAGAGAGAGAGAGAGAGAGAGAGAGAGAGGGAGGGAGGGAGGGAGGGAGGGAGGGCCCATGCCAACCAATCTATCTATCTCTACAACCATTTATAATACACGTTCACAGTAAAATATTAATTTGATTGTCATTCTTGTTATTTTAGCTCCTGTGAACAATCCTGAAGATTCAGACGCTCTGTTGGCATCTACATCTAAGGTTGTACAGCAAAGTGAGTCTACTGAAATAAAGTCAGTAGAATCATCGGCTATGCGTGCTTCAATAAGGGGGAAGGGAAAACGGAAATCAACTGATGAACATGACACATGTACCTCTAATTCGTCTGCGTTGGACAGAGCATTAACGATGCAAGAGATCGAACATACGCTTCAAGTGAAACATCTGAAGCAGCAGATTATGTTCGACGAAGACGAGCATGTCGAACGGATGAAGTTGATTAAGTTGCAGCAACAGTTCATAACACGGCTCGATCAAAACATAGTAACAAGAACCGATGTACAAAATGAACAAGATTACTCTCTGTATAATATTTATCAACAAATGTCATAAATCTAATGAATAAAGAAAGTTATGTATGTGTTCACGAAAAATATTGTTGAACAATTGTTCGTCTCATAGCGTTCCCAAGCATATCATTTTGCAAGTTTACAGTTTCATCTTCACCACCATCTTCCATTCCGCGGTCAACTTCCTTTTCCAAAAATGCCCGTTCCCTGAGATCGATTGCAACATTGTGAAGCACAGCTGTCGCTACAATTACTGCCATAGCTTTAAGCACGGAAAGCGATGCTTCCATTCCCCAAACGTCCGTTCTACAATTGAACGTGCTCTCTTCTGAGATCGATTGTAATTATTTTCATCTGGGCC
Source organism: Chaetoderma sp. LZ-2023a (assembly GCA_034401795.1). Taxonomy (NCBI): domain Eukaryota; kingdom Metazoa; phylum Mollusca; class Caudofoveata; order Chaetodermatida; family Chaetodermatidae; genus Chaetoderma; species Chaetoderma sp. LZ-2023a. The sequence goes on along the minus strand of CM067375.1, from coordinate 554,898 downwards.
GTCGGGATTCCTGAAGGGCGTCAAAAGAAATGGTCGGCATGGGTAGCCTTGATCACCAAGTAACAAACCAGTGAGTTCGTTGTTTTTTAACCGAGTACAGATTAGACTGTTGTCGAAAATCCGTGAGTCATGTGTAGATCCTGGCGACGATATTAGTGAATTTTAAGTCAGCATCACATATACCTTGTACATTCAACGACATAAATGACTTTCTACACCGGTATATCTCATGATTCACTACACTTGGTGATTGTATAGGAACATGACTGCCATCCACACAGCCAACAACATGTGGGAATCCAGCAATTTCTCGGAATCTGTTCTGCATAGTTGGCACTATCTGTCCCTCCGGAAACGAATGAACTGAACACGTTTTCTAGCAATAGCCTTGGAAACTTTGGCAACAATCTTGCAAACGGAAGATGTGAAATATCCAGCAAATCACCAGCAACAATTTGAAAGCTTCCAGGAGCATAGAACCTCAAAGCAGCTTTAAGCTGAATACTTGGTGGCACTGGGTTTCCTCGGTTGTCAAGTGGTTCAGGCAAATCATTTTGCAATATCTCCATAAGCTCAGTAAATCCTTCATTAGTAAAGCGATATCGTTTTCTAAACTGTTCATCGTCTCTATCTTCATCTGGGTTCACATAAATCACATACCGAAATCGTCTTGGATGTATATCGTTCATATTATGAAGCCTCCTGATGTTAGCGAGTTGATTTAAGTAGTCAGCCATCCTACTGATTCAAAAGTTCGTATGGGAATTGAGGGCGATTTATGTGTAAGGAAGGTCTTAAGGGAGCGTCTGACCAACCTTAGGAATAAAGGAAATCCTAACCGAAAATAAAGGACTCCTTTGACTAAAGGTGCGTTCTAAAATCAACGCTACCTTTAGGTTAGGAAGCGATTTAAAGGACGCCTTTTCTACGCAATAAAGGTATGTTCTGGAATAGCATACGGTCACCTTAACATGGGAACAATAGACGTAAAGGAGACCTTAGTGTTAAAGGAAGCTTCTAAAATACGGGCCTATGTCATTCTGTGTGCATAAAGTACATCACGCGCAGACTGACAGCATATGCAACGGATGGTGATTACCACCACGGCATGTCATGTCAAGGTGGTAGAATCGTGCGAAGCGATAGACAGAAAGGAAGGCCTTGGCGGTGTTTCGTGCAATATCTTTGCCACGCTTCAACGCATTGTCGTTCCACGTTCGGTGCAAACGCCTTCATGACTTTGTACATGTTTTATTCCACGGTGGCGCTCTACCGCGCCGCACTGCATTTGGTGGGTTTGGGCCCTAGTCAGTAACGCCTATAAATTAAATCGCTTGAAATATGTTGTGTTACTACATTGAAATTCGTGCTGATTCTTTTGAGAAACAATTTGAAAATTGTCGCGGCAATGATGTTGAATCAACTCGCTATGAACATGATAGCTATTGGTACTTGCATTGTCTGCTGGTTATTTTTTAGAACAACATGATGGAAAGTTGTTGCTGCCATACAACAATTTTAAGTCAATTTGTCATAAGAATATTTAACATTGCATGTTTCACTAGTACTATAGGAAATGAATTGAACTACTACAACGCATTATCGAGGCAGCTCTGCTCACGTTGGACGCCAACAGGACAATAACCATGATTAACGTTACTGGAATGGTTTTCTATTTAACAGTGCGCGACAGACAGAACAATAGATTCCGAAATAATAGCAGCTGCTAATATCAAACTAAAGTGGAGGCTTCAAATGAGATGATCGTCCCAGCATTTTAGAAAGTTTCCTTCTAGTCTAAATGCTTTCGGATAGCTTAACTATTTTTGCTTTGCTCTAAAGAAATGTTATTGTTTGTTTCTTTTGTATGTTATTCAAAATGGGTATATTGCTTTGACTATTTGCCATAGACTTGAGCTAAGCATGGCATAAGTCACTAGTATAAGGCAGTTCAATGATGCACTATACAAGATGTGTAATACGTCGCCGCTGTCTGTAAAAGTCACCCAGCAAAGATGGTCCATGTTTGGCCATGTGCTAAGGATGCCAGAAGAGACACCAGCACAGAGAGCCTTGGAATTCGCCCTACTCGGAGACAGCAAATACAAAGCCAGAAAAGGACGTCATTGCATAAATCTGCTAAGCGTGCTACGAGGTGACCTCAAGAAAGCAGGACTCGGTACACTCAAGTCAAGAATGGACCTGAGGAAACTAAGGATTTTGGCTGAGGACAAGACACAGTGGGCAAAAGCGAAGAAGGACTGATTGCAGCTGTAGGATGTTTATACTACTACAGCCGTATAATACAGTAATCATACATACATAAGGCAATTATATATTACAAGATGATGGCACCCAGGGCCTGCAACATTCAATACCAACATTCTGTCTCAAGTGATACACATGTTTGGTTGCTATGGTACAAAGCAATTACTGTTTTCAAAATGAGGAGTATGTTGTTGCAGGCTTAGATATTCTATGCATGATGCACATGTATCCTATCACAGTCAAACAAATTGTTCACATATGGAACTATTTCGTTTTCTGTTTTCAGTTTGTTTTGCTCCAGTGCCCACGAGTGTCGGAATTTGAATGGCATCCATATTCTATAACACAGGTAAGCAATGGTCACATTTCTCATGATATACCCAATCATTTATTGAAAGAATTGACTAGAGAAATTGTGAAGAAGAGGCTCTGAAAAGAAGATAAGGGAAGAGACAGGAAAACACAAACAATGTTCCCTAGGCAGTGCCAAGTGTAATGGACCTTTCCAGCTTTAGCTATGCCCCGCCCATCTTTAGCTAAACTCCGCCCACACCTTGCTCGTGTTGGGATCGATCAATCTCCGAACTCACTGACTATCAATTTCCAGAAAACTGGGCGCTGTTGCTGCCTATGGCAATATCAGAGGTAATTAAAGAAAATGATACTTTTAGGCATCATCTGAAATGAGATAGTCACACATGTGAGAGAAAACAGAAATGGCGTCAAAGTAATTGATGCTATAGTTAAGGTGTAATGCTAAGCCATTGCGTGTCACAAACCAGCCCAACCGTGCTTTACAGTGGTCACAAGGAACCTCTACTGGGAGGGTAATGTTTTGAAGGTCTACCACTGGAATGTCTGGCTCGATAACAGAGCCAGCCATTCTAGTGGTGGATCGCTGGGAATAAATAGTCTTTTCTCGGCTTGCAAATGACATTCAATACGCAAATTTAATTGGCATGGTAAATCTTGACAATTGAAGGGTTAAATAAATAAAATTAGCTGACATAAACAATACACACATGTTCACTCATGTGTAATTGTTTGTATGTATGCGTGCTTGTGTTTGTTTTTGGTCTAGAGTGAAAGTATTTTGCTGCTCTATTATTGGTCGACAGCTGTCACATGAATCGTTTCTAACTCAACAACAGTGTGTGTGATAGATGTGCATTGTGATTGGTCGAGAGGGGTCACATTGTGACGTCGCAATGTATAGGTGTGGTTTAATCGCCTATATATGGAGTGTCCAAATATGGACACGTCTGGGTGCATCTATTCTACCTTACCCATCCAGCATGTCCATATTTGGACACTCCATATATGGGCATTTAGGTCACGGCCACCACATGTAGCACGCCATGTGGGTGGGTATTGTACACAAATCAGCCTAAAGTACAAGCACCCAAGAGGCAAAGTAAACGTATTTGTCATTCTCCTTGCAGTGTCCATCTTCCACCTCGCTGTCATTTACAGTACACCTACGCGACATGGGCGATTGGTCAGGTGACTACGTGGTAACTATGATATGTGTGTTGTGCTGCGTAAAACCTTCATGTCGCATACATGGGTGTAAATTAATAGGGTTGTCATAAAATGTAGGTGATTAATTAACTCCTTTACCCATTCATAGTATAACGCTTTTGTAAATACCCTTTCAAGTGTTTATAGCCTATTTGTAAAATGTATTGCACATTGGTTATGGACACTGGATGAGAATCATGGAAATAGTACAAATTACTTCTATAGCTATAGTGATGACCCCTCGTCTGTCATGCGCCTGTCGTAGACAATGATGGCATGTAAACCTCTTTATTCCCCCCAAGCCCCCTAAGGGGAAAAGGATATTGCATGTCTGTATGTCTGTCTGTCTGTCTGTGTCCGGAGTCGTACATAAAAAATATACTGATCCGTTTCAGCCCAAATTTTAACACAATTATGGAACTTACCGTGACAGATGATTTCCCGACTTTACCCATGATCCGGATAAAAGAAGGCAGATCTAGATATGATCAGATTATGTATCAATGGAAATCTTGGAAACTGCTTGTATGATTTGTGTCAAATTTGTACACAATAAAGGGCGTGACTATGCACAGGGATTCCACAACTTTTGGCATGATATAAACGATCTGGAAATTAAAAAAATATGGATTATCTGAAAACCTTTTGCATTGTGTCAAAGAAATTGGAGGGCTGCCATCTCTGATTGTTCTCGTTTCTGAATGAATTTATATAAAACCTGGCCAAATGATTATATTGACATCTAATATCTACATTGGGACAATACAGCTATAAAGTTATCCCCGCTTAGATCTTTTCTACAGCGTAGGAAGCAATGAGGAAATATATTTCTTTGGTGTCACGTTTCATCATATTTCGAGATATTGACTTCTAACTTGGTGAGTTTCGACAGAACCTACCGACCATCTAAGAACTAGGTTATTCTGACCTAGTTTCCTGAGAATATTGGTCAAATGTTGATATTGAAACAATATTAAACCATCTAATCAGTGCATTTTATATATTGAAATCACTGGGAAGTAAGCACAGTTTGGGTCAAGACCTTTAGGTGTTCAGCAGCTGAGTGTCAAGTCCCTTGGGCATATTGTATTCTTTTTACAGGTATGGTCCAAATATAACCATGATCATTTTACTTAGATGATCTGAGAAGCATTTTCCTTGTCTTTCGTTAAGAGAGGCTAACCTTCTTACGTCACCCTTCCATTGTCGGTGTATTTGTGATGTGTGTGTGTGTGTGTGCGTGCGTGCAGGTGGGCATAGGTGGGTTGGTGTGCGCGTGTGGGTGTAGCACGGATCGACCAGATGAGTATCGGCCGTCCCAGATTCGCTCCAGGCACGCTCCCCCCCCCCCCCCCTGAGTAGGATAGAATGCGTATATAAGCCCTATGAGAGGTTTTCGTTAAAAACGGCTGTTCGTTAGAACGCGTGGTGTGCATGCACGCGCGTCAGAGCTTCCCTGACAACCTGTGTCGGAATGGATGCCTATAGTGTACCGAGTTGGTACTTGTGATTTTCCTAAATTATACTATTCTCGTTGTTCTTGACACCGATCAGGACCGGAATAATACGAGGATCACAACACTTTTTAATATTTTAAAATCGGACCAGAAATGGCCGAGTTATCAGCGAACACCCCCCCCCCCCCCCCACCCCCGTTAAATTATTTACAAAATATTGCTTTTTGACGTCGTAATCGCGTGTATGCATGAATAAGTAATGTGCTGTGCACGTGATAGCCACGCCACAACTTCGAGCTGCACACTGATTGGCTACTGCTCGGCCGCTGATTGGCTGAGGTACCTACCTCTGACGTCACGAGTGGTATAAAAGGGGTGAAAAATCGAAGATCAAGCGCATCACTGGCGTGAAAGCCGACCCGTCAGGAGGACTGCTGGACCTGCGTGGACTAGACGTGTGTAACTGCTGACCTATGGTGATTCCATCATCACTGCAGTGCCATTCGGATTTCAGTTCACCTGCGCCAGTAGGCAGTTCTCGACTTTCCGTGATACAAGTTTTTGGACGCTCCCGGACGACCATCCAGGCGCAAAATAAATAAAGTAATAACTCCCGCATCCAGACTTTCCTAGTGGAGTTTTTCCGCGGACGGGCCGTGCTGGCCCAAATGTGATTCTACGGAATATAGAGCTGATGGTGATTCTTGGTGGATGACTCGCCGGATCTGCCACCCACACTGAAAAGTGGATTCAAACTTCCACGCTGCATGTCGCGTGTGATCATTAACTTTTAGACAACAGTCTGGTGGGACTTTGCTCTGTGCGCCGCAAGAGCTATGCGACGCCGCAAGAGCTATGCGACGCATCCCGCACCGTGTGCCAGTTATTGTACATGCATAATTAAATATAGCATTAGCCCTATCTGTTAATGGGCAACTTCCAACTTTCATACTATCGTCGCCGGACGGAAAGTTTTCAACGAACTGTTTAAATCCTGTATTAGTTAAAGGGACTATCTAATGGACATCACCTGAACCGTTCTGTTTTGCTGTCCTGAGAATGTGCCATATCCAACTTGCTTGCGGAAGCCTGCTTGCGGAAACCTGCTTGCGGAACCCTGTTTGCGGAAACCAGCCTGCAGAAATCTTTCCAGCATCAGAGATCGTGTCATCTCGCTCTTCTACGTATTGGTGCCTCAATTTCAGTAACTCATGAACTTTTACCGTACCGATGACTAATAGGTACTCAAGTAGCTATACTATTGAACATTTAATTATTTCCGTATATGGTACTGATGACTAATAGGTGCTTTACCGGTCCTAGGACCGCATTCTTATATTTTCTGTTTCTTACTGTGAATAGTATCCCTGTTTACTGTGTGTGCTCCCAACTAACAGCACCGTAAGGTCCAATGACCTGTGATACTTTAATCTCATCATATTCATTAATTGTGTATTAGTTAGTTGTGCATATGGCAAGTAGCCATCTAGTTAAAATGTTTTGTTTATTTGTGAAAACTCTAGACCGCAGTACGCTAGGAAATACTATACAGCAGCATATATATCCGCATCACTATATCCCCACCCGCATCAATTTTACACTTGGGTAGCTGATCATGCTCTAATTGCTTGAGCCTGACATGTTGCCGAGTAAACCTGGCTATTTCGCTCGATAGAATAGGTTTGAAGTGGTTAGGGACAATTTCTCCGTAAGAGACGCATAGTGTACACCTCTTTTCTGGCTGTAGTGGATATGTAGCACCACGCATCGGCTAGGCTGTGTAAAATTGGCCAATTACCTTAGGGCCTCATATATGTATAATTATATATATATATAGTTATTGTCTTTTTCCATGATCCACCAGCCGCAAGGCTTTATAATTGTCTGGATTCCCTATTGACACGTTGGCCGGATCGGACCCTGGGAAACTTTTGGACGTTTCCGAGCAGTGCTGATTCACATACATCTCCACCCCCCCCCCCCCCCCACCCCCCAATATCTTCGCATACTTGTTAGTTAGATACCCCTGCCAATGTAGGAAGCACTGCGAAGAGAAATAATATGATATGTGAATTAGTTAGTTGTATACCGACCTGCAGTGCAATTCTGGACATTCTGGAACTTAGCCCTAACATCGGGTCAAATGCTAACTCCATAGAACGTGGTGATGGACGAGATACGGATCTCCATCCAATTCGTTGTAGTGTCTGGGTGAGATCTTGGAATCTGCCACGCCCTCACGGGAAGAACACTAGCAATGGATATCCGTCTCTCTATCCCCGCCATAAATGGCATGGCACTTTCTAAACCTGCTTGTGTAAACTGTAACCCTTGTCCTGGTGATGTTGTATGTGGTTGCGGGACAAGGTAACCAGATTATTATCTGATTCAGGAGCCTTGCTTCGTAGCATGTATGCACGCTATCCTTCGGAGGTAGATGCTATGCAGGGCGACCTACGGGAAGCTGAGCATCCACGCCCATTGGATAAATGTATCTAAGGCTAGGTAGGAATCCCTGCCACTTGCGGCCAAAGCTTGTATTCGTTTCTAATAACTAACTGGTAAGTTAGAATGTAGCAGAAGGCCCGCATAACTAAAGTGGCAACTACCAATGCATTAGTTCATATTAAACTACCGAGTGACTTCGTTGCGGCGCTCTCTTGCGGCGATACCTCTGCGGATTCAGGGATTTGTGTGGTACCTTCGGCGAGACCACATGGAAAGGACACCGGATGGCTGTAGGTTTTGTATTATCGTGCTCATTACTGTCAAACGAGTGATATTGTTTGTATAGTATATAAATTTGTGACTGTTTAATTATTAACATATTGTCCGTTTCTCAAAATTAGAATGGACCGACATACCAATGATACCAACAGCCGGGATGAGACAGTGTGGTTCAATCTCGGCGGCAATGGTCGCATGGCCTCCACTGAAACATCAGTGTTCCACCGGCTCTAGAGGCTGGTCTTTGTACTTTCCGGAGAGACACGATACAGGATCCACAACCCCGAGAACTGCAGCTAATCAACCCTCCCGCACACCATGTATTTGCGGTGCAACGGAGTGGAGCAACACGGTGGACCAGCGCGTACCCCCGCGAGCTACATGTGTGTGCGTGCGTGCGTGCGTGCGTGCGTGCGTGCGTGCGTGCGTGCGTGCGTGCGTGCGTGCGTGCGTGCGTGCGTGCGTGCGAGCGTGCGTACGAGGTGGGAGAGTGTGTGTGTCCATTTTTAAGATTGTTTATCAATATGGATTACTTTACATAGTCCTTGTATTCTTTTTTTGAGAGATCAGGGGCATTTTGGATAGAATTTGGTGCTGTTAGTTGAAAGATTAGCTGTTGCCAAAGCACATTTCTTATGTCAACAGATAGGAATTAATACTCATGCTGCCAATGATTGAATGTTGATTGATGTATTTGTTTGCCACACGATTTAATGTATTGTTTAATTTCTAATGCTCTAAATTGTTTATTAATATACAAGTTGTTCTTGCTAACTTTCTCATTACTAACCAGTGCTACCAGAGCATGCATTTAATGTAAAACAAAGTTTAGTGAAAATGTATGGTCTTGACTAGTATGTGTTCTGGATTGACAAATCCGGTGGATTAGTAACAAGTTATATCTTAACCCTTATCTTAAGCTGTAACTTATGGCCATCAGGGGTTCGCACTCAGCCTACCCACAGCGCCACAGAGAAGGCAACGAGTCCAATGAGATATATTTTGTAGAAGCTGGTTGATGGCTTAACCTAGAACAATTTTCAAATTAGTGTTGCTGAAGGCTGTTCAAGCCTTAGGCAGCAAAATCTTACATCAACGTTTCAAAATTATACGGTGATCATTCACAATTGAACTGATTAAAACAAACGAATAACAGAGGGATCCAATCTATCACTCATTTATATGTCATACTGAATTACGTCACATGTAAGCTGACGTCACAATACATAGTTGCATATATTATCTCTGTCATGAACATTGAGGCGTCCATCAAATGTACGAATTGTATATCTTTGATGGATTTACTCTTTAATAAACATTCTGTTGAATATTTTAAAACTAATTTAACTGTTTGCTGTTGTTTCCATAGGCAGTAACATCACCCAATCAAATTAGTTTCAAAATATTCAACATCTTAACTACATCGTTAAAATTGTGATTCTGGGAATTCAGGATTCAAATGATGGAAATGGATCCTTCCATTGTGTATTAAAAGGCCTAGGGTAATAAATAATGTCGCTTATCTAGGTGATGTTATATCTAGCATGCCTTCCATATATATGATTGGTATTCCAAGCTGTGACTAACAAGCAGATAACACATGCTGTCATGCCTTAAAATTCTACATGCAATCCCTCTGATATCATCCATAGATTAATTTAAAAAAATAGATATATGTTATTAGAAATAGTATATTGTCATGTTTTGTGAGATATATTCCAAAGCTTACACACCATAAGTGTATGTTGTATTGACTGGTAATAGGTGTTAGCAAAGTATAACAATAGAGTATATTCTTCATCGGTCATCACATAGAATATACATTTCCTGAAACATGTCTGTGCTGCTAGATCTGTTGCTGATAGTATTTATTGGTCAACCGTGCACTGGAAATAGTCACATTATTTTTTAATGATGTAGCATTCTAGTCTGCATGTACATGCGCTTGATTATTTTGAAAGATAGAGTGCATCCAATTTCCTGTTACCTTAAGTGTCTCTATTTCTATGCTCACTTGACATGACCTACGTTTATCAAATGAAACTACTCCAGTTTTAATGTTAATTTTAAGTAGGAAATCATTAGCAAAATTTATTACATTTTAAACATGAAACTGTCTGAGATGAAATATATTACGAGAAATTTTTGCGCTTGTAGATCCCAGAATACAACTTTGCTAATCACTCCCCTCAAGAGAAGACCAAAGGCGTGGCTATTGCTACAAGCCAATTATCAAAAGAAAATTATTGGTTAGGCCAAAATTCTGTACTTTTAGAGATAAATGATTTTTCAACAACTGCTCTTAATGAAGCGGTCCCAACACTAGCACTTGTTAACGAGGACACGGAACAACCTTCCCATGGAGAGAGAGCTACTTCTAGGTATGGCATTCCCATTTCTAACTAAGATTCACCCACTCTGTATGCGTGTTGGAATCAATTTGAAACTTTGAAAGCTGAATTCTCAGAATCTAAATTTCAAGGTAACTGCAGGTAGGCTGTTGAATATTTGAAACTATGGCAGCAACAGCTCCCAGTTAAAGTAGTTTTAAAATATTCAACAGAACGTTTGTTAGATGGTAACAAAGACAGACAATTCATACACCTTTGTGACAGACCTATGGCATTTTGATATTAGTGTCATCTAATACGTGACATATTTGATTATAAAAAAGGATTGGGTGGTACCTTTTGTAGACTAACGTTATTTATTTTAGCAAGCATTCACACATTGATGTGCTTTATCAGCCCTGAAAAAGGACATTTATGTGTGAAAGCTTGTTAAAATAAATAGTTAGTCTACAAAAGGTACCACCTCTAATCCTTTTTATCCTTTCAAGACTAACACGTCTCCTCTCTTTAATTCATATTTGCTTATATCGTCATATATATGAGTGATATATCAGACCATTCTTTTCTAGTTCTATTGATAATTACATTTGAATTTGTTATTTATATATTACTGTCTTTATTGAACAGGAAAAGTTCATCAATTATTACAAAAGTTACCAACAGAAGGAAGCATGGAAGATAGCCAAAAGACATGGACAAACAGGTACACCATAAGCTGTTACATTATAGAGGATGTTTTAATTGTAGAACACAAATAATAAACACCCTGGTGATGATAAATCTGGATGACGATAAGAGCAACATATGTGAAGACTGAAGAATCCCATCAAAGTTATAACCTACTTACCTCACTGTTACCAGAGATGGAAAGACTCTGGTCAATGGATGAATCCACAGAATGTGACATTTAATGTTACTACTTCCATGCTTTCTGCTACAGCATTCAGACTTAGTTAACAAACCTTTAACCTACAGTACCCATTACTAATTTAATTTTTCAGCTTGTTGCGAGTGGATGGGCCTTTCTGCAGTGCCATGGAAGACATAGCTAAATTCAAAGTATTACTTTGTATTGCTGGTGGGATGGGCATCACACCGTTTGTTTCATATCTACACCAACTAAGGTACGGAAATCAATCTATTTGATAGATAACGTGTCATTTTTGAAACCAAAGGATTGTAATTATCTGATACTGTTTGTTTTTAAGAATCATCATTCTGCAAATGGTGTTTCACAAACAGTGTCAGATAATGGAACTTTCCAGTATATCCATTCATCATATGGCATCATAATACACTATGTGACATATAGGATGACGTCATAATCAATGACGTCACGAATTACATAGATAAGTTCGTCGTGAACACTTAATTGATGACGGACTAAGCGTTGTTGTACGAATTGTATGTCTTTACCTTTTAGTAAACATGCTGTTGAATATTTTGACTGGGCATGTATAGTTATCTAAAAATTGATAGTCAGAGAGTTCTGGGATCGATCGATCACAACACGGCGATGTGGGGGCGGAGCTTAGCTAGAGATATGCATTGGCATAGCTAAAACTGGAAACGTCCATTTCTGAAACCTTGTTCCAAAAACTCATTTTCTGTTTCTTTCACTAAGGTGATCATGGAAAATGGATTCATTCTGTTATGATAAGCGTAGGTCTAGTTAGGTGTTAAACTATAATAACTTGTGAACCAACCTGGCTGTTAAGTCTGCAAATCATACATCAAGGATCCCTAGATCAGAGATGCCAAATTGGATGACAATTCTGCAACATAAACATGGTTGAATTCGCTAAATTGACTCAAAACGTGAATTCTCTGGCATTATCAAGGGTTTCCTCTGTATACCTAGAGGTAGTCAGCTTCCCGCGATCAAGTAAGACATCTGTTAGTCTCTTTTATCAATAATAATAATAATAATAATAATAATAATAATAATAATAATATTTAATAATAATAATAATAATAATAATAATAATAATAATAATTTTGTTGCAGAAGAATGGAAAATATAGATAACAGCAAGGTTCAACGCTTATATTTGATATGGATGTGCCGAAAAGTAGATTGCTTCTTATGGTTTTCCAAGCTAATAGAAAATGTGCACTCCAAGGTAGGCTCTACTAGATGACAAATGACTAGTAGTTAAAACTCTTCTTCTAAAGAATTTCTTTTAGAAAATTATTGTGTTTAGATAACAATGGATCTTTCCGGTTTTAGCTATGCCCCGCCCATCTCCAGCTAAGCTCCACCAACACATCGCTCGTGTTTCTTGTATGGTAACTATACTTTTTCTAGAATACAATCGAAATGTCAGTGTCAATACAGCTCTTATCACTGGCTAGAAATGCTTGGTTTAGAGAAGTTTCCATTTACAGTGATTTCAAATATAAGAGTGAATATAGGAATAGATGAAAATACCTAGTGTAGGCCTACGAATGCATGAAAGGACACATATATGAATGGGTAGATGAATGGAAGGGTATGCATGTCGAATGTCGATGGGACAGACAGAAAGATGTTTGTATGAATAGATGCAAGGGTGGATGGGTGCATTTTACTTGAAATTGAATTTTCAGCTTCGCATGATGAATTTTCAGATCATCTTATTTACCTTTTCTTTACTAGATAATTATATTGACATATTTCACACAAGTTTATGTCTTCCAATTTCAGTTTGTGATGTGCAATAGATCTGGTGCCCTTGATGTTAGACTTTACTGGACAGGGCCATCCAATGATCTATCTATCTATCAGATACCAGTAAGATTACTTCTGCAATGGCGGTGTGTGTGTGTGTGTGCGTGCATTCGTGCATGTGTCAGTGTGCGTGTGTGCATGAGTGGATGTACCTGTCAGGGTGGGGTGGCCTTCCAAAAGGTGGCACGCCAGGAGAGGGTAAAAAAGGGAGGCCAAGTGAGCTTATGCCATGGGGCACATTCGTCACCAGTCTGTCTGTCCACTTTGGGATTAAAACGCTACTCCTTAACCATTAGCCAGATTTTAACCAAATAGGGGTCAAAGGATTCTATCATGTTCGGTTTCCAGACATCCAATCAGAATTTTGATTCATTAATCTTTTCGGTCAAATTTTAGATTTTATGAAAAATTTACCGGAAATTGTCAATTTACATCTTATCATTAACAGTTTGACCGATTTTAGCACAATTTGGCTGAAATGCTGCTCTAGTGCTAGGCTCTAGAACTCACATTCAGAAGTTTGGTTCATCAAATTTTGGGTGAAAATCGGGGCTTTATGAAAAATTTATGGCAAATTGTCAAATCTTGTTTTCTCCTTAAAATCATGATCGTTTTCAACCAAATGTATCTAAAGGATCATATGGTGATAGGCTATAGTTGGGTGAAAATCATCCTCAATCAATGGCCTGATTTTAACCAAATTTGACCAGAAGTACCTATGGTGTAGCTCATTTTTCTGCTAATGGTCCAGGTGAATGTCACAGGCCCTTGTGCCCCTTATTATTTTTATTATTATTATTATTATTATTATTATTATTATTATTTACAGCAAGAAGTGGGAAGGGCTGGCGAATTTATGACTAAAAGAATTCAACAGGGAAGACCTATATGGAAGGAAATACTTAAAGACATATTTGTCCACCATAAAAAGTGGGTGTTTCTATGTTGATATAAATTTGTGTCATTTTAAAGATTCATCCAATGTCTAATAAATAATATGCATCATAGATAACATATATGTGAAATTTTTAGCTCAAGTGCAAATTAATTCACTAGATGGTTTTATAGATGTCATGATAATGGACCTTCCCAAGTTTATCCATCATCATATGACGCCATAATCAACTGGGTGCCATGTAAGGTGATGTCATAATCATGAGGTCATGAATGACTCGATATGTATGATTACTTATTCTGCGGCTGTAGTAGTAGAAGCATCCTGCAGCTGCAATCAGTCCTTCGCTTTTGCCCACTGTGTCTTGTCCTCAGCTGAAATACTTAGCTTCCTCAGGTCCTTTGTTGACTTGAGTGTACCGAGTCCTGCTTTCTTGAGGTCACCTCATAGCACGCTTAGCAGATTTATGCAATGACATCCTCTCGTGGCTTTGGATTTGCTGGCTCTGAGTAGGGCGAATTCCAGGGCTCCCTGTGCTGGTGTCTCTTCTGGCATCCTTAGCACATGGCCAAACATTGACCATCTTTGATGGGTGACTTTTACAGACAGCGGCGTGGTATTACACATCTTGTATAGTGCATCGTTGGAAATTATGCTATCTGGCCATTGGTGTCCAGTGATGGTGCGTAGGTGTTTGCGGTGGCAGGGATCAAGAATGTCTAGAGTTGCCTTTGGAGCTGCCCAGCTGTTACAGTTGTACAGCATCAAGGATACACAGGTTGCATTGTATAAACGTATCCTCTTTATCAAGGGCATCTTTGATCTATGAATCCATAGCTTCCAGAAGGACTGGGAAGCTATGTTCCCCATGACGCAGCGTGCAGAAATGTCAGCAGTACTGCAAAGCAGTGAGCCCAGGATTTTACTTTTCCTCCATGGTTCGCCGCCACGGAGTGGGCCGTCATTTTCTATAGTTTCATGCTTTGTCGATTGGTATATGTGGGTGAACTCTGTTTTGGATTCATTCATAGAGATTCTCAATTTTTAGTTTGCTTGCAGCTATTGAGAGAAGTTCGTCAAGGGGTTTCCTTTCCTCGTCTATGAAGTCCACATCGTCGGCATATTCCATCTCTAGCGGTATGCCCAGTATTGACACTGGGGGTGGGGTTTGGTCTTGTGGAACTTCCCCGCACAGATTTCAATGCGGCAGCAAGGTAGCAGGTGAAAAGCACCCTGTGGGGAGCCAATTGATATCTCAAACTCTACAGACTTCACTGACTTGACTCGTACTCTCAGCTTGGTGTGTGCACGCTGTAGTCTCACTAGTCGTAGCTTATCTTCATTGCAACTGGCCTGGCGTAGTACATCTAGGATCTTTGAGCGTTTAATTGTGTCGAAGGATCATGACATGGCAATGCCCATTTTGTGGAAGTCTCAGTGTTTGGACATGACTACCGACACAGGCATGTGTTGAGCCTATACAATGTCTGCGCAGCTGCGTCCACATTTGAAGCCACTTTGATATGATCCGGTGAAGTAATCGATCTTGTCTCGGATGCGGCATAGAGTAACATTGGATAGGATTTTCCATATGCTGTTGAGGAGCACAATGGGCCGCCGATTGGCTGGTGCCCCAGGTGGCTTCTTGGGCTTGCGTAGTGCGATAAGGGTGCTTTGGCCTACAGCGTCGATGGGACGGTGGTGCATAAAAACTGAATTGATTAGATGCGTGATTGGTTTTGAGATAATGTCACTTGCATATTTGAATAGTTCATTGCTCATGCCATCAGGCCCAGATTCACGTCCATTTTTCAGGGCGGTAAGTGCCTTCTCAACTTCTGCTGTTTTAATTGGTGTTAGCAATGGCCTGGGGTCTCCTGAGAATGGGTGCAAGGGCGCATCATCATTGTCAGTGAACTGTTCCTTGAACCATTCTCGGATCGCCTCGGCTTTTCCCTGGTCAGTCCCGA
>CM067375.1:441500-538500 GCA_034401795.1 Chaetoderma sp. LZ-2023a | reverse complement strand
CTCATTACCACCACGTGTTTTGAAAAATGGTTGGAATATGGCAATCGCCTCTGGCCGACAATCCATCCGTCTGTCTGTCCGTCCGCCCATCTGGCTATTTACTCCGAAACCGTTTTGTGGAATTCAATCAAATTTGGTGGGTGGGGAAGGGTGGAGTTGTGTGGCAAAAAGTTAAAGTTTGCGGAATTCAACCAAATTTGGTTTGTTAGAACACCCGTATGATTACGGATTGTGAGACAATGTTTACATTAGACTCCGCCCCCACACCCTCCCCCACCTCCCCCACCCCAGGATGGAGTGGGGGTTAGGGTGGATGTGTGGGTGGGTGGGTGGGTGGCCCAGAACCTACATTTTTGGCGAACGTGTGGGATTTGCGAGGGCGTGCCATCGACTGCACTTTCTAGTATCTATTTGTTTGTTCTTTCATTTCTCGCTTGGTGCACAATATCTTGAAAGCACCACAATGCCACGTTGCTCCATGTTCTCTAAGTTCTAACTCAATTATCTGAACAAATCTAATTTTGATGGGTAAATAGCCCGGATCACCATTCAAAGCTTTTTCTTCAAGCAATGGAAGAAACTATGCAGGAGAGTTTGACCCCAATTTTCGTTCATATATCTAGCACCTGATACAACTTACGCCTATATGCGTCACACTTGCAATTGCAGTTACTATGTCATGAACGTGCCGTGGTATCGGTTAGGCAAACACGTACAAAAATATGGTTAGAATAAACAGGAGATAATATTCATATCATAATGTTTACACGTAAGAAAAAATGCGGTATCATGACTAATCAGGTCTATGATGCTCTCGCCAGGGTCGATGCCGCTTTTTCATATGTGTAAGTGCTTATTATTATATGTAATTTATATAATTTGAGAATTCACCTTTTTAGAGTATCCATCGATGGTTGATGTCACATGACGTAATAATCAGCTAAGCGGTGTGTAGGATGAAGTCATAATCATTACGTCATAAATTATTCTATTAGGCCGGTCTTTAACTCTTAATAGCTCGACACATTGTAAGAATTGTATGTCTCTACTATTTCATAAACATGCTGTTGAGTATTTTGAAACTAATTTCACTGGGCGCTGTTGCTGTCATAGGCTGCAACAGCACACAGTCAAATTAGTTCCAAAACATGTGACAGCTTACATGTATAGTTTTCTGGAAATTGATAGTCAGGATGTTCAGAGATCGATCGATCCCAACACGAGCGAGGTGTGGTAGCTACTTCTAGAATAGAATCAGGATAACGCATTGATCGGTCACTCAAGTATATTAGGTCATAATCAAATACGTCACTTGTTAACTGACGTCACAATCAAGATGACATAACTGTGTCAATAAAATAGAAAACTCCCTCTCGAATGTGTACGAATTGTACGACTTTGATAAATTTACAAATTACATGTAATAAACATTTTGTTGAATATTTTGAAACTAATTTGAATGAGAGCTTTTATGCAATAGACAACAACAGCCCCAGTCAAATTAGTTTCAAAATGTCAGACAGTTTACATGTAATGAAATCTAGATTCTGCGAATTCAGGTCTCAAAGTTTCGAATGAAGTCCACCAGGCATAAAAGTGGGCGGGCTTTAGAAATTGGCGGGGCATAGCTAGAAATAGATCCCTTTAAGTGTCTACATCAACACACGTGCTATATTAGCGTCGAAGTGCAATGGTTACATGTAGATCTTGTTTTTAAATTTTCACTTAGGAGACCAGCATGGGGTAAATCTGTAGATATTTATTTAGGATAAATTGAATGTATGGCCTCCACGTGTCGTCTGTATTATCAGTTTTCGCTTGCTCTTGTCCTTAGTACAATCTCTCAGGTGATGTAAAGTTCTGTAAAAACCTGGATGTGCATATGAATACCCTCCCATTGGATCGATCTTTGGGACTTACTGTGTAATATTTAAGATGCCAAAATAAGCCTCATTATAATTACCAGTCATCAAATTATACGTTCACCCGAGGTGGTACCATCGATACCGGTAACCCAGGTTACTGGACTGGTACTGGGCCAATGCCGGGCCGTATTGGCCCGACATTTTCCTAGTACCAGTGCAGTAACATGCGCTATGTTATCAGGGACATTTATTTTTAAACCGACATGGCCAATGCATCAGCTATGACGAAGGGTAATGCTATATTGATTCACGCGTACCAGGAAGAAGCATACCAGAAGGATGGTATTTGGTTACCGCGCAATATGATTGCTGGTATCATGACAGATCAAAGGCATTAATGCATTGAACAAAACATTCATTGCATTATTCTAAGGTCATCTATCCAATTTTATAGCTGATCCGTAAAGAGATATAAGTGGCAATAGGTAGAAAATGTAACAGACTAGGTTACATCGTCTTGTTTCTAGATAGTGCTGCAGTCACTGCTGACTAAGACACATTCTGTATCTGTATTAATACATTACAGAGACCCAAAATTGCATTTTTGCAATGGGGTGGTGTGCAGCAAATTTTCTGCTATGGTGGAACAAAATGCCTCTATTGTTGCAGCATGTACTTGGTGTTCACTGAGTTGGTTCCACGGTTCTAAAGAACTGGCTCCAGTTGTTGTGTTCTACAAGGTTGTACGTTGAAGTAACGGATGTTTTTTCTTCAAACTTCTGCACAATGTTACAGGAGACATGTTCGTATAGGAGATACAATGTTCGTATCTTTGGGCGTTAATTTGTCTCCCTTTTCGTTTGGGCATACGGAATTTATCAGGATGGATGGCTGGAATCAGACCTGTATTTACCTTATAGATGTAGGTCAACTATGCATGTTTCCGGCAGGGTTGGAGGGATGGGATACCTTCGTCGTCCAACATTTCTGTGCCACAACCAAGTGTAAGGGCCCTGTACTCACGGGTAATGAAATGGGCAGCCCGGTGTTGGATTCTTTCAAGACGTTCCATGTTTGCCTTGGTATATGGATCCCACACCACTGCAGAGTATTCCATGATTGGACGGACAAGTGTAATTTCGTCTGCATAACACTGGACCGTTTTTAAGGTTACGTCGTAGCAAGCCTAAGGAAGAGTTTGCTCTCTTACAGACATGGGTAATATGATTTTATCATTTCAAGTCTTCTGAAAATTTAACACCAAGGTAGGGGTTTTGTTGACCCTGTTTAAAAATGGTCCTGTCTAGACAATACGAATAGTCAGATTTGGATTTGACAGTAGCATTTTTGGGGCGTTAAATCGCATGCCCTCTTTGCTGCCCATTCTTCGAGTTGTTTTGGGTCATGGTGGAGGGTGACATGGTCCTGAAAAGCTCCTGATAACTCTGTATAGCTCTTATTTACCAACTATGTTAGTGGTTATTTGTTTGATTGGTGCATACCCAGTCCCGATTGCCTACGTTCCATTCACGATATATACCTATGTTGATATTATTTAAGTCTATTTCAGGTTGCTTACCTAGTTTTTATAATACAGCTCACAAATAACTTTACGTTTCCAAAATAAAATTGAATATTTTGAACATAATTGGATTGGGAGACATTGACGGTGTTCTCACTGCACAGTTAATCGGGAATAACGCCATACCTCAGTATTTCATTACGCCGATTAAGTATCTAGTGAGGACACGGCCATTATCTTCCAATCCAGTTATGTTCAAATATTCAACACACCATTTCTAACTAACATGCTTGTGTTTTTGGTTTGGGAAACATGTTAAGTTATTTCTTAGCTGTACTGCATACACAGCCTTGTTTACAGCGGAGTGAATAAAATTGACCATGTTTCCAATGATGTTGTCACAGTTAGCACTGAGACACGAACCAGGGAAGTCAATTTAAAAACTCAGGACTCTACTTGCTGCTGCCCCACCATCTTCGATGATAACATAGCCTACTGGGCCGATATGGTATCGGCCCGCCATCGGCCCAGTAAGCTGCGTTATCTGGGTTGTTTTATATCATAAGGCTTCTTATTGTCTATGTTGCAGTTATTGTGGGGAGCCACGTGCGGTGTTCTGTTTTGGCGCACGTATACTTACTACAAGTACGACCCAAGCTTCTACTATGTTCATCAGATACTGGGGGTATGTGTCTATATTTACATCATTAATTACTTTCACAGTTCGGATGATGCTTGAATAAATCATAAACTTAACACAAATCTTTAGACGCTGTTTCTGCTGCTGCTGCTGCTACTACTGATACTACTACTACTACTACTACTACTACTACTACTACTACTACTACTACTACTACTACTACTACTACTACTACTACTACTACTACGCTTCAGTGTTTCTTCTTCTTCTTCTTCTTCTTCTTCTTATTATTATTATTATTATTATTATTATTATTATTATTATTATTATTATTATTATTATTATATTATTATTTCCAGTCCTTCCTGTGTATATCACGCGGCTCCGCGGCTGTGCTTAACTTGAACTGTGGTATGATGCTTATCCCAATCAGCCGTACATTCATCACTCTCATCAGATATTGTAACGCTAAGGTGATCAATTCACTCAATAACAGTATTTTTCATTTTACTTTCTTAAAATGGGGCTATGAAATCTGCTGGGATGTGTTTTAAAACAGTTTGACTGAAAATCGTTTTCTAAGGTGATGATGGAAACGCACGTTACTGGGCCATTACCGGGTCAATACCGCCCGTATTGGCCCAGTACCAGCTCAGTCACCTGAGTTGTTAGGGTAGGTACTATGCCACTTATACCTTGCAGTTTATCGATCAATCATACGACGACACAATCAACTTCGTCACAATCTTAGCTGAGGTCATAATCAACTACGTCATGAAGGACGCGATTGAGTCTATAATGACCGCTTTATAGTCCGCCAAGTTGTACGAATTGTATGCCTTTACCATTTACTAACAGTCTGTTGAATATTTTTAAAATAATTTGACTATGTGCTGTTGCTGTCTCTGATCTTATCCAGTCAAATTAGTTTCAAAATATTCCACAGCTATGGTTTTCCGGAAATTGAGATTCAGGGAGTACATGGATCAATCAATCCCAACACCGGCAACGCGTGGGTGGAGCTTAGCTAGAGATGGACGGGGAATAGTTAAAACTGAATCCTCCATTAATGCTATTAAAGAAGAAGGCTATCGGCAAATATACATTGGGCATGCATGTATGATTATTGTATTCTGCGGCTGTAGTAGTAAGAACACCCCACAGCTGTAATCCTTCTTTCTTCGCTTTTGACCACTGTCCTGTCCTCAGCCAAAATCTTTAGCTTCCTCAGCTCCATTCTTGATCTGAGCGTACCTAGTCCTGCTTTCTTGAGGTCACCTAATAGCATGCTTAACATATTTATGCAATGACGTCCTCTCTTGGCTTTATATTTGCAGACACCCAGTAGGACGAATTCGAAGGCTCTCTGTGCTGGTGTGTCTTCTAGCATCCTTAGCACATGGCCGAACATGGACCGTCTTTGCCGGGCGATTTTACGGACAGCGGCGATGTGTTACACATCTTGTATAGTGCATCGTTGGAAATTATGCTGTCTGGCCATCGGTGCCCAGTGATGTTGCCCAGTGATGTTGCGGAGGTGTTTGCGGTGGCAGGCATGCCGTTTGTCGAGAGATGCCTTTGGAGTTGCCCAGCTGGTAACAGTTATACACCATCAAGGATACGCAGGTTGCGTTGTATAAACGTAGTCTTTTTGTCAATGGCATATTTGATCTACGAATCCATAACTTCCAGGAGGACTCGAAAGCTATGTTCCCCCCACGACAATTTCCGTGTGGATGACATGACTACTGACACAAGCATGGGTGAGCCCATATAATGTCTGCGCAGCTAGGTTCACGTTTAAAGCCACTTTGGCATGATCCAGTGAAGTCGTCGATCTTGTCTCGGATGCGGCATAGAGTAACATTGGATAGGATTCTCCATATGCTGTTAAGTAGCACAATGGGCCGCAGATTGGCTGGGTGGCTTCTTGGACTTGGGTAGACCTATAGCATCGATGGGAAGGTGGTGCATAAAAGTTGAATAGATTAGGTGCGTGGTTGGTTTTGAGATATGCCACTTGCGTATTTGAATAGTTCATTGTTCATGCAATCAGGTCCGGATGCGTGTCCATCTTTCAGGGCTTTAAGTGCCTTCTCAACTTCTGCTGTTTGAATTGATGTTAGTAATGACATGGGTCACCTGAGAACTGGTGCAAGGGCTCATCATCGTGGTCAGTGAACTGCTCCTTGAATCATTCTCGAATTGCGTCGGCTTTGCCCTGGTCAAACCCGATAAAGTGTCCTTTGGTGGTGTGTAGTCAGTAACTCAGAGGACATGGGCTGTCAGAAACATTTTGTGACAATCATCCGTGACAGGGATTATATCTGATAGGCAGTCTGCTTGTTCAATAGCAAGATCTTTTAAGTGTTCGCTGATGTTGCGCCAAATGTTAATGTGTTCCCCCCGTAGTTTTTTGCGGTCGTGATTTTGGCTACTTTAATAGACGCACAGCCATAATGCTTTCCGCTCTGCAGATAGTTTTACTACTACATGGTCGTCAGTATATCAAGTTAGGTTGTTGTTTTTGAGAACTTCTATGGTGCAGTTAGCTAATAATTCCATACATTTGAGTATTTGGGTTCAGGCTTCGTTTGGGACTTCGTTTGTATTCGAGCTGACGTCAATGTTAGCTATCTGCTCCCAGAGGGCCTTTTTGTATGACATTTGAGTGTCAGTGTCGCTGATGATCTTGAATGCGTTGTATGTGACTCTATCCTCTTGCCTGGTATGATGTTTATGCATTAGGTAGAGATGACTCGTCTATAGGCGTATAACGACTGGCTTATGGTTAGAATTGCGGTCTCCGCCTCGATAGGAACGAGCATCTCGAAGCAGGGGGTTTGCTTCTGTTTTGCATAGTATGAAGTCTATTTGGTTGAAGACTGCTGTTGTAGCCTTAGAGTTTGTTAGAGCTTTGCGATCAGCAATTTGTCCTATCCATGTTGTCCGGTGACTGCATGGGTGTTCGAAAGCCGTGTTTGTGGCATATGAGCCATTGGAACTAAGAATGTCACTAGTTCCTCCCACGTGTGTTGTGTGTGCCCTCTCCATACGACTAGGCATGCATGCCATGTGCAAAATGGGCTCTGTATTTAGTGATCTCGAACTGTGCTTGTAATAGTCCTTATGGGCCCTATCACCCATATATAACACATCCACAATTTGGCAAGCTAAATGTTACTCGTGCGTCTAAAGTACACAGAGTCTGCGAATGTTGTATTGTGTACTAGCTGTGCAAAAAGAAATTACCGTCCCTTAGTATGTTTGTGGATAGCGCATTTGTGATGTAAAAGTATTTTCTATCTTTGTTCTTGATCCAAAAAACCGGAATGTGCAAAATCCGACAATCTCTGTTTGCTTCTGTTAGTTATTCGCATTAGTTTCATGTAATAGAACGCTGAATGTTTCATGTGTGTATATTTTTCAGATTAAGCTGCGCACCATACGCATCATGGTAGATAGTTGTAAAGGATTCCACATCGCATGTGCTTATGTAATCGTTTTCTGCTCAGGTATGGGTATCGTCTCTGTCGGATTATCATTATACCGTCAAAACTGTGTGCGTGCGTACGTGCATGCGTGCGTGTGTGTGAGGGGTGTGTGTGAGGGGTGTGTGTGTGTGCGTGCGTGCGTGCGTGCGTGCGTGCGTGCGTGCGTGCGTGCGTGCGTGCGTGGGGGGGGGGGGGGGGGGGGTGCGCGGCACACGAATTAAGATGACTCTTTAAGACACGTGATGATGGACATGTGATAGCCAAGCGCCACTCGTGTGTCAATGGAGAGATACCATCCATCTGATCCCCGCACTCTCTGAATCTCATGTTCCCGAAAACTATGCAGGTAAGCTGTTAAATATTTAGAAACTAATTTGGCTGGGTGCTGTTGCAGCAACATCGCCCAGGTAAATTAGTTTCTAAATATTCAACAGCATGTTTATTAAATAGTAAACACATACAATTCATACAACTTGACGAACTATTTCAAGCGTTAATGACGGACATAATTACGTCATTCATGACATAATTTATTATGACAAAATGTTATTAATCGCCTTTGAAAACTCAGTGTGAGACAAAAAGTGCATATGTTTATGTGCTAAAAATAAAAATCTTGTCCTAAAGATAGAATTTTGGTCAAAAGGTCAAGAGCTCTACGATATAGCTAAGACTACTTGAAAGATGTTGTTGTTGTTGTTGTTGTTGTTGTTGTTGTTGTTGTTGTTGTTGTGGTGGTGGTGGTGGTGGTGGTGGTGGTGGTGGTGGTGGTGTGCTACTGCTGTTGCTGCTAGGTTTTTCACGTATAGTCACCGAGCTTGGTATATTGATGAATCATGGTCTAAATGTGTGTCATGTTTCAAAAGTACTGACCTACTTTTTACGGTTCACTGAACATCAGAGATTATTCTTGTCCGGGCTGTAGTCTCAAAAGTTTTTTTTATATACAGTAATCAATCTTGGTATATAGATGCATTATGACCTAATGGAGTGTCATGTATCAAAAGTAGGCCAGTGTGACACACTTTTCACTGTTCGCTGAACGTCATAGATTATTCTTGTTCAGGCTCTAGTTTCAATAATTTTTTGTATACAGTAACCGAACTTGGTGTATGGATGCATTATTGGTTACTATAGTGTCGCATATCAAAAGTAGGTCAGCGTGACATACTTTTCATGATTCACTGAACATCATAGAAAACTGTATTTGTCTGGCTCCGATTTTTTTGTCAAACTTTTGTATACAGTAATCTAGCTTGGTGTATGGATGCATTGTAGCCTACCGGTTTGTCGTGTATCAAAAGTAGGTCAACCTGGCCTACTTTTCACGGAGCACCGAGAATAATATAACATTTTAACCGGGCTTTAGTTTTATGAGTCTTTCGTATGCAATAACCAATCTCGGTATAAGGATGCATTCTACATATCAATTCATGGTTCACCCAACTTCAAGATTAATTGCATGTGCTCAGCGGGAGGCGGGTTCAGTGGAAGGCGTGGGTGGGGGTGGGGGGGGGGGCGTTATTGGGTGTGGGAGAAGTATCCTTTGAGATACATTGATCGCTAAAACTCTAGTTATTATTTATTATTATTATTATTATTATTATTATTATTATTATTATTATTATTATTATTATTATTATTAGCTTACCTGGCTTATGCTATGGCGACCGTCCGTCCGTTGTCCGTCAACATTTGCATTAAAACGCTACTCCTCATTAGCCGCTTGGGCGATTTCAACCAAATTTAGCTGAAAGTACCCTATGGTTGTAGGCTCCAGAACTGTCATCAGAACTTTGATTCCTCAATTTTTTGGGTCAAAATCTTAGATTTTATTACAAGTTTACTGGAAATTGTTAAAATGCTTCTTCTCCTTACCATTTTAACCGATTTCAACCAAATTTGGTTGAAGGACCCAATGGTCATAGGCTCCAGAACGTCCATTCAAAATTTTGATTCCTCAATTTTTTGGGTCAAAATCTTAGATTTTATTAAAAATGTACCGGAAATTGTCAAATTGCTTCTTGTCCTTACCATTCTGAATGATTTCAACCAAATTTAGTTGAAAGGACACAATGGTAATAGGCTTCGGAACTTCCAGTCGGAATTTTGATTCCTCAATTTTTTGGGTCAAAATCTTAGATTTTATTAAAAATTTACCAGAAATTGTCAAAATGCTTTTTCTCCTTACCATTTTAACCTATTTCAACAAAATTTGGTTGAAAGGACCCAATTGTCATAGGCTCCAGAATTTCCATTCGGAATTTTGATTCCTCAATTTTTTTGGTCAAAATCTTAGATTTTATTAAAAATTTACTGGAAATTGTCAAAATGCGTCCTCTCCTTACCATTCTGAGCGATTTCACGCAAATTTGGTTGAAAGGACCCAATGGTCGTAGGCTCCAGAACCCATTCCGAATTTTGATTCATCAATGTTCTGGGTGAAAATCTGAGATTTTATGAAGAATATACCGGAAATTGTCAAAAATGCATCTTCTCCTTACCATTCTGAGCGATTTCAACCAAATTTGGCTCAAAGGACCCTATGGTCGTAGGCGCCAGAACTCCCATTCAGAATTTTAATTCATCAATTTATTTGATGAAAATCTGAGATTTTATGAAAAATGTACTGGAAATTGTCAAATTGCTTCTCCTTACCATCTTGACCGGTGTTAACCAAATTAGGCTGTAAGTATCATATGGCCATAGGCTCTAGAACATCCATTCAGAATTTTGATTCATCAACATTTTGCCTGAAAATCTGAGATTTTATGAAAAATTTACCGGAAATTGTCAAATTGCTACCCCTCTTTAGCTGCTTGACATATTAAAAAAAAATTCTCCAATGGAATGGGTTTTATGGGGGTAAGTTCTAGAAAATCTATTCAGAATTTTGATTGATCAATTTTTTGGGTGAAAATCCTAGATTTTATGAAATTTTTACCAGAAGTTGGCAAAACACTGCTTCTTAGTTGCTTGACATATTTCAAACAAATTTGGCTAGAGTGACGCTATCAAGGTGGACTAGAATTTCTATTCAGAATTTTGATTGTTAAATCTTTTGGGTGGCCATCTTGGATTTTCCGAAAATTATCCATCATATCTATTTAAATGCAAATGGTTCAAATGCTAGTGGTCCAGGTGAGCGCCACAGGCCCTTGGGCCTCTTGTTATTATTTTTATTATTATTATTATTATTATTATTATTATTTTAATTTTATTATTATTATTATTATTATTATTATTATTATTATTATTATTATTATTATTATTATTATTACTATTTAGTAATTCATACTGCCGGGCATGTGTTCAATGCAAAAAACTTCGGTACATACTATACAAGTTCCTACCCTAATCTGAACGGAGCTCATTACAAGGAAGAGGTATGTTTTACTCAATGCCATTCCCAGAAATCATTCATGGAACTAAATATATTACTGCCAGATAACTTAGAGTATTAGCATAATATAGAAGGAAATACGCTACAGCTCAGAAATAGCTTTAAATGTTCTAAAGCAAAAACAGAAAAGTGTTCATTAGTTCAATTTTGAACACGATGTAAGAAATGTTCTGTTGAATATTTTGAACATAATTGGATTGGAAGATATTTCTGCCTTAGGCAGCAATGTCTTCCAATCAATTATGTTCAAAATATTCAACCGTAATGGCCTACATTTTAAGTTATTTCGGAACTGTACTGTAGGCTACATGCCAATTTCTTATTTATAGCAAATAATCTGTTGCGTGTAGTAATATACAGTCAAATCTATCTTAGACGACCACTTCATAAAGCACCAAGACCAGGCCACGAATGATAGGTGGTCAGCTAATACAATTGACAAAATAATCCCTTCTGTGGCCAAAGGATGTTGGTTCATTAAGTAATTCGACCACCAGGCTTAAGGAACTGCCACCGTTTGGACACAAATGCAAATTTGTCTGCATAAATTGTAGACCTAGAGAAGATGACAGAATAGCAATCACCATGTTCAATAATTAGTAAGAAATTTTCTTTTTAGGAACCAATCCTGGTAGCGCTCAGTTCAGGTGAGTATATGATATTAATAAGCCATGCCATCTTGACATGCCATCAATGACTTCCAGTCTAAAGATGACCAAAGTAGTCATCTGGGGTTAGCTATGCAGTAAAACTTATCTTTATCGACTAACGCATTTTGTATCCCAACCACTATCACCACCCCATCACCCAATAGAGGAATCCGGTTTTGGCTATAGCCTACCCAGGCCATCTATAGCTAAGCTCCACCCACGCTTCGCCAATGCTGGGATCTATCGGTCCCTGAACTACCTGACTATCAATTTCCAGAAAACTATACAGGTACGCTGTTGAATATTTTGAACCTAATTTGACTGGGTGCTGTTGCTGCCTGCAACAGCGCCCAGTCAAATTAGTTTCAAAATATTCAATAGAATGTTTATTAAATTGTACACATACAATTCGCACAACAACGCTTAGTCCGTCATCAATTAAGCGTTCGTGACGAACTTATCTGCGCCATTCATGACGTGATTTATTATGACGTCATCGTACACGTCACTCAGTTGATTATGACGTCATATGACTGATGGATAAACTGGACTCCCCCATTGCCTGGATAAGAGTGTACTATTATATTGATAGTAGTAATTCGAATCACCTTATTGACAACAAAGGGCAGATACTGGTCTATTTGTCAGCAGACACGTTTTAATTTGTACAGTAACACGCTCTGCCCGTGTGGGCATTGATCGAACCATGAACTCCCCTGAATCTCAATTTCCAGAAAACTATACAGGTAAACTGTTCAATATTTTAAACTAATTTGACCAGGTGCAGTAAATTGCTGCCTCGGCAATACCGCACAGTCGAATTAATTTGAAAACATTCAACAGAATGTTTATTAAATAGTAAAGACATACAATTCGTACAACTGACTGACTTGTAAAATTTCACGACGGACTTAGCTACGTCATTCATTACGCATTGGATTGTGACGTAGCCTACATGTGACATAATTGATTATAACGTCACATACTTGAGTGACAGATTGGATTCATCAATTAATCACTAGACAGGTTGTCTCACTTAAGCTATATAATATGCCTTTTGGAGCAAAAGCATGGTGGTTCCTTAAGACAGACAGTCTTTCAACAACCTGCCCTAAAGAACCAGCATCTTTTGTCTACACAATACGGGTGATTACTGGAACAAGTTTTATTGCATTGTGTCTTTCAGTTCCAGGAATCACAGGCGTTCTTATGGTGCTGGTCTTGTTTTTGATATATACATCAAGTGCAAGTGTTGTCAGGTAGGTTGGTAAATTTTAGCTAGTAGTCCTTTCATGGCGAAGACCGCCAAAAACACTGCTGTGGTCTTGAGGAATGTCCATTTGTAGGTCAAAAGAATACTATTTTTAAAATAGCATCCTCTTGGCCTGCAAATGGACATTCAATAAGGAAATATTTTGATTTTATTAACCAAATTTGGTCATTAAAAGGTTAAAACCATTTAGAAACATTTGTGTGATAAACATCAAGCATTAATTTAGAAGAAAAACATGTATCATATAAGCAATCAGCTACAACAGGTTAATATTAACGATATTACACGGGCGTAATAGGAACACGTTTTCATTGCTTGATGAACGCATTTGTTGCTATGTTATGATTAAACAACGTTCGCTAATTACCCTCTCTCACGTAAGAGGAATAGTGTATTGTATTCAGGTCTGAACGTGCGTGTGTGCGTGCGTGCGTGTTCGTGCTTGCGGTCGGCCTGTCTGTCTGTCTGTCTGTCTGTCTGTCTGCCTGTCTGTCTGTGATATTTAATGTTCTCTCTTCTCTTTCAGAAGCTGCAATTATGACGTTTTCTGGTACTGTCATAAACTATTTGCCATCTTTTATCTTCTGTTCATTGTTCATGCAATCCAGTAAGTATGTGAGAATACAACAAACAAACATCCTTCATAGAAAGTGCCATTAGTGCCTGTGGTTGGTTATAGTGGCGAATGATTGATGGAAGTATTATGAGGCACAAATAGTTTGCCATCCCTTAATGATAGATCTAATAATTAGGTCATCTTTCTCAACTTTGGGTACACGTGTGAGAGGAAATTTGTGCACGTGATCCAGTCTTATCTTCTTGTAAGTTAGATATAGACATCTCATTCTTAGCATTGCACATTAAACAACTAATGAGTATAAAGATTATCAACATTTTCTTTTGCAATCTTTACAGGGGGCCAATAAAAAAACAGCTCAATTTATTACGTCACACTCCTGGATGTAATTATGCAAATGTGACCATGGATATAGCTTGGCCAGAAGGTGGTATGGCTGAAGCAGAACCAGAAGCAGAAATACTCGCAGGGCTGAGTTACAGATGTGATGAAGGGCCACAATTTGATCATATTGGTTGCGAAGTCAGTGAAACAGACAACTCCAATAATTCCTTCTTAAAACTATGACACTGTATTTTTTAATTGAAATTGAGTCTCGTAAAACAACGGAAATGTGTAACTATTGAACTTTGTTAGACAGTAGGCCCTATAGCATTATTACTGTTAACATTAATCCATTAGCAACATGGATTTCTGTTATTACTGCTCTTATTATCAGTGTCTAATTCACCTTTCCAAGTTTACCGTCGATCATATGACGTCATTTTCATCTAAGTGACGTGTAAGATGACATCATAATCATGACGTCATGAATGACTCTCTGGAAATTGATAGTCAGGGCGTTCGGGGGATCGATCGATTCCAAAACGATCGAGGCATGGGTGGAGCCTAGCTAGAGATGTGCGGGGCATAGCTAAAACTGGAAATGACCATTGATGCTGTGCTACTATTTTAACATATCACACCTTATCCTCGAATGCCATCACCAGCACCACGGTACAACTACTACTACTACTGCTGCAGCTATTGTTGTTGTTGTTGTTGTTGTTGTTGTTGTTGTCGTCGTTGCCGCCGCAGCCGCCGCCGCTGTTGCTGCTGCTGCTGTTGTTGCTTCTGCTGCTACTGCACAGCTAGATAAGTTCCCAAAAATGAACAGCCATATTAAATCTGTCTGACAACAAACATCTATATTGGCTTGTCAATGTACGACTAAATTGTCAAATTTTAAAAACCAGGTGCACTTCCATATATTTGAGTTTATTATTTATTTCAGTCATGGATGTGGGTGGCTGGTCCTCTAGTTTTCTACATGACTGACATGCTTTGGCGCATGTTTAGGCGATGGCCTCGAACATCCATCTTGAATGTGACATCATTGCCTGAAGGTGTACTAGAACTGCAACTAGAAAAGGAATGTTTCACAGCACGACCTGGCCAGGTGTGTTGTCCCACCCACAACTTTTCCAATCAGGCGCAATGCCCCCCCCCCCCCCACTCCCCCTATATCACATGGACCATACTCAGCTCCATATGTGTAGTCACGTTGATAAACGGTTTATGTAGAGTTCACACAGATCTGTTTATACTAGAGCTGACTACGGTACTTGATGGATGACGTGGAAAGCAACTTGAGTGAAACCAAAGCAATCCAAATTGTAACATTTTCTTCAGTGACATTTGACATCAAAATTTCATTCTTCGCTTGCTGAGGTCTAACACACTTTAACCAACGTCTCTTCCTCATTGTTGCACTGCACATTATCGGTACCAATCTTTTAATGTCAACTTCTACGGTCAAAGATCTTTTCCAGCATCACCATCGCGTGAACCGAAATATTTAGGCTGACGTCACAATCAAACACGTAATGAATGGCATATCTAAGTACATCGTAAACGCTTATAATATTCCGCTAAGTTGTACGAATTGTTTAATAAACATTCTGTTGAATATTTTGAATCTAATTTGACTAGGAGTTGTTGCTGCCGTGGGCAACAACATGACCCAGTGAAAAGAGTTTCAAAATATTCAACAGCATAGTGGGGTTTTTTAATTGAGACCCGGGCAGTTCGATCGATTACAACGCGGACAAGGCGTGAGCGGAGCGAAGCTAGGAATGGGCGAGGCATAGCTAGAACTGGAATCATCCGTTTTGTACTGATAACTTCGAAGTTGAGCAGAGCTTCCTGGATACCGCATAGCAAGAGTATAGTAGTTCAATACTAATTGTGCATTTCGTATGATGCAAGTGAAGGGTACAATGCTAAACATTTGAGAGCAATTTGGATGGAAATCGCTACTGCCTCTAGCAGTAACACATTTCCTTCAAATTGCTATTAAAATAATCAGTAGACAGTACAAGTGTCACTAGCTAAAGTTTTAACAACGATTTGACTGAAAATCGAAAACATTGTGAAATTGTTGTCAGAATAATCAGTAGGCTTTCAATATATTTAGCTAACAAAATAAACACACATCTAGGATTTTCAAACATCTAGAGTGGATCTCGATAACGTATGTGATAAATGCCTATCAAAGGGCCAAAACCCGCCAAACGCGGCGCGGCGCAACGAAGCGGCAACGCAACGCGTTTCACCGCGTTCCACCGCGATGTCGGTTTCCACCAAGCAGGCTTTTTGCGCGAGGAGAAAGTTAACGATGAGCGCTATTGCATAATAACTCCGTTTAGAAGGCGCTTCTCTTGATTTAGCATTTAGAGTTACTAAGTTAAAAAGTTAGGACAATATCATACAATGACAACTGAAGAACTTTTGCTACTATTGGTTCTCCATCATCATAGGCATCGCCGATGACATGGATTTTGGATACATCGCATCGTCCATGCCGAATTTCATCGGTTAATATTAGAGCTCTACTTAAATGATGCGCAATTTCATCAATAGGTTTGAACAGTTTTTAGGTCTGTTGGCTCCACAGATTGTAAGGATGCATACACCATATATAGAACCAATAGATGTGACCAGCAGCTGGTAATAGGCATATGCTTGAGGTAACTCGTACAGATAGACGCTTATGATGATGATGATGATGATGACGATGATGGTGGTGGTGGTGATGGCGGTGGTGGTGGTGGTGGTGGTGGTGGCGGCGGTGGCGGCTGCGGCGGCGCCGACGATGCTGCTGGTGCTGCTGGTGTTGCTGCTGCTGCTGCTGCTGATGATGATGATGATGATGATGATGATGAAGATGATGATGACGATTATGATGACGTCAGTATTGACCAGGTATCCGGTCTGGCAATAGAGGAATCCATTTCTAGCTATGCCCCACCTATATATAGCTCAGCTCTGCCCACGCTCCGTGCTTTAG
Source organism: Chaetoderma sp. LZ-2023a (assembly GCA_034401795.1). Lineage (NCBI taxonomy): Eukaryota > Metazoa > Mollusca > Caudofoveata > Chaetodermatida > Chaetodermatidae > Chaetoderma > Chaetoderma sp. LZ-2023a. The sequence continues at coordinate 521,748 of CM067375.1, read as the reverse complement.
GTGTGTTGGGGGTCCACGTATATATTTTGAACTCTGACTTCCCAAAATCACATTTTCAAGATAACTGTTTAGGTAAGTTGTTGGATATTTTGACACCAATTTGACTGGGTGCTAATGCTATGGCAACAAGAGCGCCGATACAAATTAGTTTCAAAATATTCAACATAATACTTTTTAAATATTAAATCCATCAACGACATACAATAGAGTGATCCATTTCTAGCTATGCCCCGCCCATTTCTAGCTAAGCTATACCCACGCTCTGTCTGTGTTGAGATCGATTGAGACCTGAATTCCCTGAATCTCAATATCCCAATAAAAGTGTCGGGAACAAGAGAATAGACGAATTGTTTTGGTAAAACCCGGTATGTATGAAATGACGAGCGTACGTTCATGGACACTTCTAGCTCTTGTTGAAGAAAATATGCAGGTCAGTGGAGTAATCCGATCTCTCACTCACATATATGGCGTCATGGACAACAAGAGAGTCAGCTTCCTGACTATAGATAGAATTTCTCACGCACGCACCCAGGACTGGGTGTAGTATTGAGCAGTCTGTTAGATATGCCCCCACCCCACCACTCCTCTTAATCTGCATTGCTCGTAGTAAATATGAACCTTCAATAATTGTCTATGAATTCATTCTATTTTTACCCATTTCTCATGAAAATAATATGGTTGATCTCATTGAGCATGCAAAATGTGGTCAAGAAAAAATGAATATTTGCTCAGTGATTGGCCGTTTGCGGGAGATTGGGGATGTTTCTGAAAATCTACCGCTGGAATGACAGACTCGGTTATTGAAGTAGTCATTCCAGTGGTGTGGTTCGGGGATTGTGTTCTCTTGACAACAGACTTCAGATATTCGATTTACACTTTCACGTTTTATCGAATTCGACAAATCTGTAGAATCATCAGATTCGACGTCAGATTTTATACTTACATGGTCAGATTTTATAGAATTCGACAATTCTGATCCGATTAAGCTGATCGTAAGAACCGGCCTTAAGATCATTTACACTGTGCATTTTGATTGTGACGTCAGCCTAAGTGACGTCTTATACTTGAGTTACAGATCTGAATCATCCAGTTATAAATCCTCTATAGACAATTCACCTTTCCAGAGTATCCATCTATCATTCTGACGTCATAATCAGCTAAGTGGTATATAGGATAATCACGACGTCATAAAAGATTCTATTTGGTCCGTCTTTAGCTCTTAATAGTCCAACACGTTGTACGAATTGTATGTCTCTACTATTTAATAAACATGCTGTTGAATATTTTTGAAACTAATTTGACCAAATTAGTTCCAAAACATTAAATATCTTACCTGTATAGTTTTCTGGAAATTGATAGTCAGGGCGTTTGGGAACCGATCGATTCCAACTCGAGCGAAGCGTAGGTGGGGCTTAGCTAAACATGGGCGGGGCATAGCTGAAAATGGAAAGGTCCATTTTCATTGATGTCATCAAATGCCAGACGTATTACGTCATAATAGACAACTGACGTCACGTAATGACGCTGTGAAAAAATTGCGTCTTTATTACCCATCCACACACACGCACATCAACGCGCGTGCACACTCGCACTCACACCATTGAAATTTCTATTGAAATAAACTAAGAAATACTGATTTTTTTTTTGCCCAAACAGCCGCAAAAGGCTTTATGTCATGTTCATTACCTGTCTTACTTAAATATTGTGGTACATTAATTATATTACAGTATTCTCATAATTAGTATTTATTATGTTCGTTGTTTTCTTTGCTATCATGTATAGTGTGCATTATTTCTATTATACTGCTCTTGATAATGCTCAAGATGTGGTTGGACGGATGTAATTTGATTTTTGGAAACTCCATTTCCTTGCCTATACACTACGCTATGGACGCCGCAACTGCTTAATCCGGCACTGACTATTGGTAGTAAATTATATGAAAATTATGGCCATTATAAGTAGGATGATTTGATGAGAATAATGATAAATTTGGGCTGTGAAGAGTAAGCTGAGGATTAGTCGATTGATATGAATACTACTACTAATTAATTACGTTTGAGATTCAATTTCTTGCTGATAGATGAGGACCAAGAATTCTCTCTGATGTAGGTGTTATGATAATCTCGGCAACTTCTATCATACAATTCTCGGTGCTTTTCTACGCCAATTATCCGTTTCTCCGAAGGAAAACACCAATTCAGAAAGGTAAATGTATGTCAGATGCAAATAGTAGGCCTATATATAAATTTAATGGAACTTTATTAGACTCGAATCACTTTTACATTGATACACAAGGGCTGAATATAAAATAATTAGTTTACACTATAGTCATAGGTTATAAGTAATTAAACTATCGTCGATATTATTATTATTATTATTATTATTATTATTATTATTATTATTATTATTATTATTATTATTATTATTAAGTAATCATCATCATCAGACGGTCTATCTTTATGAGTTACCTCAAGCCTATTGACAGCCGCTGTTCCACATCTATTGGTTCTGTATATTCTGTATGCATCCTTGCATTATCATCATCCTTATTAGTCTCACCATTGCCGTCGTCGTCGTTGTCGTCGTCGTCGTCGTTATGTGGGAAACTGTTTTAAGATAAGTCTGTTAAAATTACAGACTTTGTTTAATAGTTTGTGTTTTTTGGATGTGAAAGGTTTTGAGATTTTATCTTAATTGCCCGGGTATAATATAAATTTTTGGAGTAGTTCCTTTCGTTGAAAAATTCACACGTAATATAATATTCATCACCTGACTATGGCCCGTATTTTAGAAGTTTCCTTTATTTTTGTCATAAGGCCTCCTTTCGTAAGGTAGCTTTATCTAAAGGAATCCTTTAATAAGGAGGCCTTAAGTATTTTATATTTCAGAATCGACCGTATCCACTTCCTTTAAAAAGGAGTTCCTTCGCTAGCTGATCGGTGTAAAGGTGGCCTTTATTAAGGAAGTCCTTACAAAAGGATTTCCGTAGCCGATAATAAAGCGCTCATGTTCCAATAAAAATAGGCAATCATGGATTGCAAACTATAGCAAATCTCGCTTTTATATAGTTCCCCGGGCTCATATGCAAAAAGAAAGTGTAACTTTACACTAGTTTAAGCTAAACATAACCTCGCCTACTTTGCCCTCCCCAACCAACATACTCTACATACACTGCATCCTCCTCTTCCCCCGCCCATCATCTCCAACCACCTTTACTCCTCTTCACTCTCCCCTACCACCGTCATCTTTTGCATCCATCCTCCTTCCGCTTCCTCCTCCTCCTCCATCCCCTCCTCCTCTACACTCATCCTCTGCCGCCTCCTTTCCCCCTCCTTCTACTGCTACCAAATTCTATGCTCGACAGCTAATCGATCAACCAATCTGCCGGGCGACAGCGCCTTCGCTGCTACCTCAACAAATACATCTACAAGCAGGGCCGCCTTCGTCGTCATCGTTGCCGCGCTACCAACACCAGCACTAGCACCATCATCATTATCATCATCACCGCCGCCGCCGCCGCCACAACCACCACCACCACCACCACCACCACCACCACCACCATCTTCATCATCATCATCACCACCCCTCCACCACCAACCTCACCAACACCATCAACACCCTCACCACCACCACCACCACCACCACAGCCACCACCACCACCACCACCACCACCACCATTGTCATCATCGTCGTCGTCGTCGTCGTTCCGTGCCACCATCGTTGTCAATAAGACCAATAGCGCCAGTGTCAAGTAAGAACTTAATCTGGCAAATATCATTATTTTCTAGCTGCTTCACGGAATAGAATCAACCATCATATTGCTCCAAGAACGGAATTCGAATGAGTGATATCAGACCATCTTTGAAGTTACACCACGCTTAAACCTACTCCTGAGTAGGTTTAGTAAAACTGGCATATTTTGCGATTTTTACACCTTTGTTTAAGCTAAACCATCCGTATGCATATAATCTCTTAAGCTAAGTTTACTATTAAACCACAGTTTAGCTTAAACCACCTTTATGCATATGAACAGTGGTGTAAATGAAAAGTTACACCCGGTGTAAGCTAAACTCTTGCTAAACCACCTTTATGCATATGGGCCCCGGAGTTGTAGTTTTCCGAGAAGCTCGGAAAACAATAATATAACATATTCGGATTCGAACTCGTGTCTGAATATCTAGATCCGATTCACCATTCATGATAAACTCTGGGGGGGGGGGGGGGGGGCCTAGTCGACTGGAAACCCATTTCTGTTGCTAAAGTTTGGTGTAAGTTTGTGTAATAACTTCCGAGATCTGGAACATTATTTCATAATTAGGATCTATCCCATATTTTGTGAATTCTAGTTTAGTGTAACACCATTTCTAATCCAAAAATTTGAAGCAAATTTGTTTATTAGTTTACGAAAAATAGCTACACGCAGACAGACAGACGAGCTGGTGGGCAAGGTGGACAGACGGACGGACGGACGGACAGACAGACAGACTGAAGATGGGCATGTGTCATAAATGCATTCTGCAAAAAATAAGCTGGCTTTCAATATTTCTCCTAGGTAAGCTCTGGATATTCATATATGTTTTATTTAGATCGGTGATGTACATTTCAACCGATCATGTTCTTGTACGTTCATTATTTGCACATGTGACGGCATGCTATAGTTGTACAGCCATAACAGACAGTGAAATGAACATTTGTATGAATTGCAGTCTGTCTAAATTGATACACCCAATTCACGCTTGTACTAATGCTCAGGTACACTAGTCGATATACTGAAGGGGCCTATGAAAGCTACGTTGAATTCCATAAACTATCTGACTGGTTGAGTGCATTCCAGCCAAATGTTGGTTGATTTTCACGCAGTTTTCATCACATGTGTTACATCGCATAGTATAGATGAGCATAGTAGACTGAACCAATGTGAGAATGAGAGTGGGAAATGGTTATCTCGTGCACATAGCACCTTGGGTAAATCGCATTTAATGCTAATCAACTACCTACAATTAGTTACTTCAACAGTTTACTATAGAAAGCTAAAGCGCGTCATGCATTAATCATTGCTTAATATGGATGAAACACGTTTTTCGATAAAGAGGAGGAGGGTGTTTTCAGAACTTGAAAAAGCATTTACTGCTTCAGTTAATTGACAAGGAAAAAGCAGTTATTGAGCAAAGACAAAATAGTGCAAACATATTAAAAGCGAAAAGTGATGTCTGGGAACGTATTTTGATTACGTTCAAAGCCCAGAAAGGCATTGAATCAACTGATCTAAAAACACTGCGTAAGTCTGGGTTAATATCAAAACTAAGGCTAAGAAGGATGTTAACAAAGAGAAGAAAGATCGGCATGCAACGGGCGGTGGTCCTGCGGATCCGGCATCAGCTGCTGATGACATGTCTCACATGGTTTCATCTATATGTAATGACGTATTAAGGCCATTGGATAACGACGTTGATGATGATACAGGGTATCATTTACAAGGTATTTTTACATTTACATTTTTACACTTGTTGCACCTCATTAAACAGGCCTAGTTTCCTACAGTACACTCTCAAGTCTTATATTACCTATAACAGTTACATCAAACGTATTAGGTCATAATAAGTTAGTGATATTGAGGTCAAATGTCAAGGTCACGGCATAAATTACAATTCTGGTTTAAGGTTCACATTTTGATAGATATATCTTACTAATTATTCCCACGAAAACATCATGTGCGGTATTGTAATTGTCTCCGATTGTCGATCTGTCAGTTACGCTAACTCCCCAAGTATTGGATGGAAATTAACCAAATTTGTACGTTCTGTAAGACGACATTTGGATTAGACTCCGCCCACATGGGTGAGTGGTGGTGGTGGTGGTGGGTGGGGGTGTCGGCGGTAAATTGCTTATAGTAAAATTAAGAAATCATCGGATGGAATTCAACCAAATTGATAATTTATGATTGCAGAGTGTGAAAGGCATTTGTGTGTGAGAGAGAGAGAGAGAGAGAGAGAGAGAGAGGGAGGGAGGGAGGGAGGGAGGGAGGGAGGGCCCATGCCAACCAATCTATCTATCTCTACAACCATTTATAATACACGTTCACAGTAAAATATTAATTTGATTGTCATTCTTGTTATTTTAGCTCCGGTGAACAATCCTGAAGATTCAGACGCTCTGTTGGCATCTACATCTAAGGTTGTACAGCAAAGTGAGTCTACTGAAATAAAGTCAGTAGAATCATCGGCTATGCGTGCTTCAATAAGGGGGAAGGGAAAACGTAAATCAACTGATGAACATGACACATGTACCTCTAATTCGTCTGCGTTGGACAGAGCATTAACGATGCAGGAGATCGAACATACGCTTCAAGTGAAACATCTGAAGCAGCAGATTATGTTCGACGAAGACGAGCATGTCGAACGGATGAAGTTGATTAAGTTGCAGCAACAGTTCATAACACGGCTCGATCAAAACATAGTAACAAGAACCGATGTACAAAATGAACAAGATTACTCTCTGTATAATATTTATCAACAAATGTCATAAATCTAATGAATAAAGAAAGTTATGTATGTGTTCACGAAAAATATTGTTGAACAATTGTTCATCTCATAGCGTTCCCAAGCATATCATTTTGCAAGTTTACAGTTTCATCTTCACCACCATCTTCCATTCCGCGGTCAACTTCCTCTTCCAAAAATGCCCGTTCCCAGAGATCGATTGCAACATTGTGAAGCACAGCTGTCGCTATAATTACTGCCATAGCTTTAAGCACGGAAAGCGATGCTTCCATTCCCCAAACGTCCGTTCTACAATTGAATGTGCTCTCTTCTGAGATCGATTGTAATTATTTTCATCTGGGCCGTCGGGATTTCTGAAGGGCGTCAAAAGAAATGGTCGGCATGGGTAGCCTTGATCACCAAGTAACAAACCAGTGAGTTCGTTGTTTTTTAACCGAGTACAGATTAGACTGTTGTCGAAAATCCGTGAGTCATGTGTAGATCCTGGCCACGATATTAGTGAATTTTAAGTCAGCATCACATATACCTTGTACATTCAACGACATAAATGACTTTCTACACCGGTATATCTCATGATTCACTACACTTGGTGATTGTATAGGAACATGACTGCCATCCACACAGCCAACAACATGTGGGAATCCAGCAATTTCTCGGAATCTGTTCTGCATAGTTGGCACTATCTGTCCCTCCGGAAACGAATGAACTGAACACGTTTTCTAGCAATAGCCTTGGAAACTTTGGCAACAATCTTGCAAACGGAAGATGTGAAATATCCAGCAAATCACCAGCAACAATTTGAAAGCTTCCAGGAGCATAGAACCTCAAAGCAGCTTTAAGCTGAATACTTGGTGGCACTGGGTTTCCTCGGTTGTCAAGTGGTTCAGGCAAATCATTTTGCAATATCTCCATAAGCTCAGTAAATCCTTCATTAGTAAAGCGATATCGTTTTCTAAACTGTTCATCGTCTCTATCTTCATCTGGGTTCACATAAATCACATACCGAAATCGTCTTGGATGTATATCGTTCATATTATGAAGCCTCCTGATGTTAGCGAGTTGATTTAAGTAGTCAGCCATCCTACTGATTCAAAAGTTCGTATGGGAATTGAGGGCGATTTATGTGTAAGGAAGGTCTTAAGGGAGCGTCTGACCAACCTTAGGAATAAAGGAAATCCTAACCGAAAATAAAGGACTCCTTTAACTAAAGGTGCGTTCTAAAATCAACGCTACCTTTAGGTTAGGAAGCGATTTAAAGGAGGCCTTTTCTACGCAATAAAGGTATGTTCTGGAATAGCATAAGGTCACCTTAACATGGGAACAATAGACGTAAAGGAGACCTTAGTGTTAAAGGAAGCTTCTAAAATACGGGCCTATGTCATTCTGTGTGCATAAAGTACATCACGCGCAGACTGACAGCATATGCAACGGATGGTGATCACCACCACGGCATGTCATGTCAAGGCGGTAGAATCGTGCGAAGCGATAGACAGAAAGGAAGGCCTTGGCGGTGTTTCGTGCAATATCTTTGCCACACTTCAACGCATTGTCGTTCCACGTTCGGTGCAAACACCATTATGACTTTGTACATGTTTTATTCCACGGTGGCGCTCTACCGCGCCGCACTGCATTTGGTGGGTTTGGGCCCTAGTCAGTAACGCCTATAAATTAAATCGCTTGAAATATGTTGTGTTACTACATTGAAATTCGTGCTGATTCTTTTGAGAAACAATTTGAAAATTGTCGCCGCAATGATGTTGAATCAACTCGCTATGAACATGATAGCTATTGGTACTTGCATTGTCTGCTGGTTATTTATTAGAACAACATGATGGAAAGTTGTTGCTGCCATACAACACTTTTAAGTCAATTTGTCATAAGAATATTTAACATTGCATGTTTCACTAGTACTATAGGAAATGAATTGAACTACTACAACGCATTATCGAGGCAGCTCTGCTCACGTTGGACGCCAACAGGACAATAACCATGATTAACGTTACTGGAATGGTTTTCTATTTAACAGTGCGCGACAGACAGAACAATAGATTCCGAAATAATAGCAGCTGCTAATATCAAACTAAAGTGGAGGCTTCAAATGAGATGATCGTCACAGCATTTTAGAAAGTTTCCTTCTAGTCTAAATGCTTTCGGATAGCTTAACTATTTTTGCTTTGCTCTAAAGAAATGTTATTGTTTGTTTCTTTTGTATGTTATTCAAAATGGGTATATTGCTTTGACTATTTGCCCTAGACTTGAGCTAAGCATGGCATAAGTCACTAGTATAAGGCAGTTCAATGATGCACTATACAAGATGTGTAATACGTCGCCGCTGTCTGTAAAAGTCACCCAGCAAAGATGGTCCATGTTTGGCCATGTGCTAAGGATGCCAGAAGAGACACCAGCACAGAGAGCCTTGGAATTCGCCCTACTCGGAGACAGCAAATACAAAGCCAGAAAAGGACGTCATTGCATAAATCTGCTAAGCGTGCTACGAGGTGACCTCAAGAAAGCAGGACTTGGTACACTCAAGTCAAGAATGGACCTGAGGAAACTAAGGATTTTGGCTGAGGACAAGACACAGTGGGCAAAAGCGAAGAAGGACTGATTGCAGCTGTAGGATGTTTATACTACTACAGCCGTATAATACAGTAATCATACATACATAAGGCAATTATATATTACAAGATGATGGCACCCAGGGCCTGCAACATTCAATACCAACATTCTGTCTCAAGTGATACACATGTTTGGTTGCTATGGTACAAAGCAATTACTGTTTTCAAAATGAGGAGTATGTTGTTGCAGGCTTAGATATTCTATGCATGATGCACATGTATCCTATCACAGTCAAACAAATTGTTCACATATGGAACTATTTCGTTTTCTGTTTTCAGTTTGTTTTGCTCCAGTGCCCACGAGTGTCGGAATTTGAATGGCATCCATATTCTATAACACAGGTAAGCAATGGTCACATTTCTCATGATATACCCAATCATTTATTGAAAGAATTGACTAGAGAAATTGTGAAGAAGAGGCTCTGAAAAGAAGATAAGGGAAGAGACAGGAAAACACAAACAATGTTCCCTAGGCAGTGCCAAGTGTAATGGACCTTTCCAGCTTTAGCTATGCCCCGCCAATCTTTAGCTAAACTCCGCCCACACCTTGCTCGTGTTGGGATCGATCAATCTCCGAACTCACTGACTATCAATTTCCAGAAAACTGGGCGCTGTTGCTGCCTATGGCAATATCAGAGGTAATTAAAGAAAATGATACTTTTAGGCATCATCTGAAATGAGATGGTCACACATGTGAGAGAAAACAGAAATGGCGTCAAAGTAATTGATGCTATAGTTAAGGTGTAATGCTAAGCCATTGCGTGTCACAAACCAGCCCAACCGTGCTTTACAGTGGTGACAAGGAACCTCTACTGGGAGGGTAATGTTTTGAAGGTCTACCACTGGAATGTCTGGCTCGATAACAGAGCCAGCCATTCCAGTGGTGGATCGCTGGGAATAAATAGTCTTTTCTCGGCTTGCAAATGACATTCAATACGCAAATTTAATTGGCATGGTAAATCTTGACAATTGAAGGGTTAAATAAATAAAATTAGCTGACATGAACAATACACACATGTTCACTCATGTGTAATTGTTTGTATGTATGCGTGCTTGTGTTTGTTTTTGGTCTAGAGTGAAAGTATTTTGCTGCTCTATTATTGGTCGACAGCTGTTACACGAATCGACAGCTGTCACATGAATCGTTTCTAACTCAACAACAGTGTGTGTGATAGATGTGCATTGTGATTGGTCGAGAGGGATCACATTGTGACGTCGCAATGTATAGGTGTGGTTTAATCGCCTATATATGGAGTGTCCAAATATGGACACGTCTGGGTGCATCTATTCTACCTTACCCATCCAGCATGTCCATATTTGGACACTCCATATATGGGCATTTAGGTCACGGCCACCACATGTAGCACGCCATGTGGGTGGGTATTGTACACAAATCAGCCTAAAGTACAAGCACCCAAGAGGCAAAGTAAACTTATTTGTCATTCTCCTTGCAGTGTCCATCTTCCACCTCGCTGTCATTTACAGTACACCTACGCGACATGGGCGATTGGTCAGGTGACTACGTGGTAACTATGATATGTGTGTTGTGCTGCGTAAAACCTTCATGTCGCATACATGGGTGTAAATTAATAGGGTTGTCATAAAATGTAGGTGATTAATTAACTCCTTTACCCATTCATAGTATAACGCTTTTGTAAATACCCTTTCAAGTGTTTATAGCCTATTTGTACAATGTATTGCACATTGGTTATGGACACTGGATGAGAATCATGGAAATAGTACAAATTACTTCTATAGCTATAGTGATGACCCCTCGTCTGTCATGCGCCTGTCGTAGACAATGATGGCATGTAAACCTCTTTATTCCCCCCAAGCCCCCTAAGGGGAAAAGGATATTGCATGTCTGTCTGTCTGTCTGTCTGTGTCCGGAGTCGTACATAAAAAATATACTGATCCGTTTCAGCCCAAATTTTAACACAATTATGGAACTTACCGTGACAGATGATTTCCCGACTTTACCCATGATCCGGATAAAAGAAGGCAGATCTAGATATGATCAGATTATGTATCAATGGAAATCTTGGAAACTGCTTGTATGATTTGTGTCAAATTTGTACACAATAAAGGGCGTGACTATGCACAGGGATTCCACAACTTTTGGCATGATATAAACGATCTGGAAATTAAAAAAATATGGATTATCTGAAAACCTTTTGCATTGTGTCAAAGAAATTGGAGGGCTGCCATCTCTGATTGTTCTCGTTTCTGAATGAATTTATATAAAACCTGGCCAAATGATTATATTGACATCTAATATCTACATTGGGACAATACAGCTATAAAGTTATCCCCGCTTAGATCTTTTCTACAGCGTAGGAAGGAAGCAATGAGGAAATATATTTCTTTGGTGTCACGTTTCATCATATTTCGAGATATTGACTTCTAACTTGGTGAGTTTCGACAGAACCTACCGACCATCTAAGAACTAGGTTATTCTGACCTAGTTTCCTGAGAATATTGGTCAAATGTTGATATTGAAACAATATTAAACCATCTAATCAGTGCATTTTATATATTGAAATCACTGGGAAGTAAGCACAGTTTGGGTCAAGACCTTTAGGTGTTCAGCAGCTGAGTGTCAAGTCCCTTGGGCATATAGTATTCTTTTTACAGGTATGGTCCAAATATAACCATGATCATTTTACTTAGATGATCTGAGAAGCATTTTCCTTGTCTTTCGTTAAGAGAGGCTAACCTTCTTACGTCACCCTTCCATTGTCGGTGTATTTTGTGATGTGTGTGTGTGTGTGCGTGCGTGCAGGTGGGCATAGGTGGGTTGGTGTGCGCGTGTGGGTGTAGCACGGATCGACCAGATGGGTACCGGCCGTCCCAGATTTGCTCCAGGCACGCTCCCCCCCCCCCCCCCCCCCTGAGTAGGATAGAATGCGTATATAAGCCCTATGAGAGAGGTTTTCGTTAAAAACGGCTGTCCGTTAGAACGCGTGGTGTGCATGCACGCGCGTCAGAGCTTCCCTGACAACCTGTGTCGGAATGGATGCCTATAGTGTACCGAGTTGGTACTTGTGATTTTCCTAAATTATACTATTCTCGTTGTTCTTGACACCGATCAGGACCGGAATAATACGAGGATCACAACACTTTTTAATATTTTAAAATCGGACCAGAAATGGCCGAGTTATCAGCGAAACCCCCCCCCCCCCCACCCCCGTTAAATTATTTACAAAATATTGCTTTTTGACGTCGTAATCGCGTGTATGCATGAATAAGTAATGTGCTGTGCACGTGATAGCCACGCCACAACTTCGAGCTGCACACTGATTGGCTACTGCTCGGCCGCTGATTGGCTGAGGTACCTACCTCTGACGTCACGAGTGGTATAAAAGGGGTGAAAAATCGAAGATCAAGCGCATCACTGGCGTGAAAGCCGACCCGTCAGGAGGACTGCTGGACCTGCGTGGACTAGACGTGTGTAACTGCTGACCTATGGTGATTCCATCATCACTGCAGTGCCATTCGGATTTCAGTTCACCCGCGCCAGTAGGCAGTTCTCGACTTTCCGTGATACAAGTTTTTGGACGCTCCCGGACGACCATCCAGGCGCAAAATAAATAAAGTAATAACTCCCGCATCCAGACTTTCCTAGTGGAGTTTTTCCGCGGACGGGCCGTGCTGGCCCAAATGTGATTCTACGGAATATAGAGCTGATGGTGATTCTTGGTGGATGACTCGCCGGATCTGCCACCCACACTGAAAAGTGGATTCAAACTTCCACGCTGCATGTCGCGTGTGATCATTAACTTTTAGACAACAGTCTGGTGGGACTTTGCTCTGTGCGCCGCAAGAGCTATGCGACGCCGCAAGAGCTATGCGACGCATCCCGCACCGTGTGCCAGTTATTGTACATGCATAATTAAATATAGCATTAGCCCTATCTGTTAATGGGCAACTTCCAACTTTCATACTATCGTCGCCGGACGGAAAGTTTTCAACGAACTGTTTAAATCCTGTATTAGTTAAAGGGACTATCTAATGGACATCACCTGAACCGTTCTGTTTTGCTGTCCTGAGAATGTGCCATATCCAACTTGCTTGCGGAAGCCTGCTTGCGGAAACCTGCTTGCGGAACCCTGTTTGCGGAAACCAGCCTGCAGAAATCTTTCCAGCATCAGAGATCGTGTCATCTCGCTCTTCTACGTATTGGTGCCTCAATTTCAGTAACTCATGAACTTTTACCGTACCGATGACTAATAGGTACTCAAGTAGCTATACTATTGAACATTTAATTATTTCCGTATATGGTACTGATGACTAATAGGTGCTTTACCGGTCCTAGGACCGCATTCTTATATTTTCTGTTTCTTACTGTGAATAGTATCCCTGTTTACTGTGTGTGCTCCCAACTAACAGCACCGTAAGGTCCAATGACCTGTGATACTTTAATCTCATCATATTCATTAATTGTGTATTAGTTAGTTGTGCATATGGCAAGTAGCCATCTAGTTAAAATGTTTTGTTTATTTGTGAAAACTCTAGACCGCAGTACGCTAGGAAATACTATACAGCAGCATATATATCCGCATGACTATATCCCCACCCGCATAAATTTTACACTTGGGTAGCTGATCATGCTCTAATTGCTTGAGCCTGACATGTTGCCGAGTAAACCTGGCTATTTCGCTCGATAGAATAGGTTTGAAGTGGTTAGGGACAATTTCTCTGTAAGAGACGCATAGTGTACACCTCTTTTCTGGCTGTAGTGGATATGTAGCACCACGCATCGGCTAGGCTGTGTGAAATTGGCCAATTACCTTAGGGCCTCATATATGTATAATTATATATATATATATATAGTTATTGTCTTTTTCCATGATCCACCAGCCGCAAGGATTTATAATTGTCTGGATTCCCTATTGACACGTTGGCCGGATCGGACCCTGGGAAACTTTTGGACGTTTCCGAGCAGTGCTGATTCACATACATCTCCACCCCCCCCCCCCCCCCCCAATATCTTCGCATACTTGTTAGTTAGATACCCCTGCCAATGTAGGAAGCACTGCGAAGAGAAATAATATGATATGTGAATTAGTTAGTTGTATACCGACCTGCAGTGCAATTCTGGACATTCTGGAACTTAGCCCTAACAACGGGTCAAATGCTAACTCCATAGAACGTGGTGATGGACGAGATACGGATCTCCATCCAATTCGTTGTAGTGTCTGGGTGAGATCTTGGAATCTGCCACGCCCTCACGGGAAGAACACTAGCAATGGATATCCGTCTCTCTATCCCCGCCATAAATGGCATGGCACTTTCTAAACCTGCTTGTGTAAACTGTAACCCTTGTCCTGGTGATGTTGTATGTGGTTGCGGGACAAGGTAACCAGATTATTATCTGATTCAGGAGCCTTGCTTCGTAGCATGTATGCACGCTATCCTTCGGAGGTAGATGCTATGCAGGGCGACCTACGGGAAGCTGAGCATCCACGCCCATTGGATAAATGTATCTAAGGCTAGGTAGGAATCCCTGCCACTTGCGGCCAAAGCTTGTATTCGTTTCTAATAACTAACTGGTAAGTTAGAATGTAGCAGAAGGCCCGCATAACTAAAGTGGCAACTACCAATGCATTAGTTCATATTAAACTACCGAGTGACTTCGTTGCGGCGCTCTCTTGCGGCGATACCTCTGCGGATTCAGGGATTTGTGTGGTACCTTCGGCGAGACCACATGGAAAGGACACCGGATGGCTGTAGGTTTTGTATTATCGTGCTCATTACTGTCAAACGAGTGATATTGTTTGTATAGTATATAAATTTGTGACTGTTTAATTATTAACATATTGTCCGTTTCTCAAAATTAGAATGGACCGACATACCAATGATACCAACAGCCGGGATGAGACAGTGTGGTTCAATCTCGGCGGCAATGGTCGCATGGCCTCCACTGAAACATCAGTGTTCCACCGGCTCTAGAGGCTGGTCTTTGTACTTTCCGGAGAGACACGATACAGGATCCACAACCCCGAGAACTGCAGCTAATCAACCCTCCCGCACACCATGTATTTGCGGTGCAACGGAGTGGAGCAACACGGTGGACCAGCGCGTACCCCCGCGAGCTACATGTGTGTGTGTGTGTGTGCGTGCGTGCGTGCGTGCGTGCGTGCGTGCGTGCGTGCGTGCGTGCGTGCGTGCGTGCGTGCGTGCGTGCGTGCGTGCGTGCGTGCGTGCGTGCGTGCGTGCGTGCGTGCGTGCGTGCGTGCGTGCGTGCGTGCGTGCGTGCGTGCGTGCGTGCGTGCGAGCGTGCGTACGAGGTGGGAGAGTGTGTGTGTCCATTTTTAAGATTGTTTATCAATATGGATTACTTTACATAGTCCTTGTATTCTTTTTTTGAGAGATCAGGGGCATTTTGGATAGAATTTGGTGCTGTTAGTTGAAAGATTAGCTGTTGCCAAAGCACATTTCTTATGTCAACAGATAGGAATTAATACTCATGCTGCCAATGATTGAATGTTGATTGATGTATTTGTTTGCCACACGATTTAATGTATTGTTTAATTTCTAATGCTCTAAATTGTTTATTAATATACAAGTTGTTCTTGCTAACTTTCTCATTACTAACCAGTGCTACCAGAGCATGCATTTAATGTAAAACAAAGTTTAGTGAAAATGTATGGTCTTGACTAGTATGTGTTCTGGATTGACAAATCCGGTGGATTAGTAACAAGTTATATCTTAACCCTTATCTTAAGCTGTAACTTATGGCCATCAGGGGTTCGCACTCAGCCTACCCACAGCGCCACAGAGAAGGCAACGAGTCCAATGAGATATATTTTGTAGAAGCTGGTTGATGGCTTAACCTAGAACAATTTTCAAATTAGTGTTGCTGAAGGCTGTTCAAGCCTTAGGCAGCAAAATCTTACATCAACGTTTCAAAATTATACGGTGATCATTCACAATTGAACTGATTAAAACAAACGAATAACAGAGGGATCCAATCTATCACTCATTTATATGTCATACTGAATTACGTCACATGTAAGCTGACGTCACAATACATAGTTGCATATATTATCTCTGTCATGAACATTGAGGCGTCCATCAAATGTACGAATTGTATATCTTTGATGGATTTACTCTTTAATAAACATTCTGTTGAATATTTTAAAACTAATTTAACTGTTTGCTGTTGTTTCCATAGGCAGTAACATCACCCAATCAAATTAGTTTCAAAATATTCAACATCTTAACTACATCGTTAAAATTGTGATTCTGGGAATTCAGGATTCAAATGATGGAAATGGATCCTTCCATTGTGTATTAAAAGGCCTAGGGTAATAAATAATGTCGCTTATCTAGGTGATGTTATATCTAGCATGCCTTCCATATATATGATTGGTATTCCAAGCTGTGACTAACAAGCAGATAACACATGCTGTCATGCCTTAAAATTCTACATGCAATCCCTCTGATATCATCCATAGATTAATTTAAAAAAATAGATATATGTTATTAGAAATAGTATATTGTCATGTTTTGTGAGATATATTCCAAAGCTTACACACCATAAGTGTATGTTGTATTGACTGGTAATAGGTGTTAGCAAAGTATAACAATAGAGTATATTCTTCATCGGTCATCACATAGAATATACATTTCCTGAAACATGTCTGTGCTGCTAGATCTGTTGCTGATAGTATTTATTGGTCAACCGTGCACTGGAAATAGTCACATTATTTTTTAATGATGTAGCATTCTAGTCTGCATGTACATGCGCTTGATTATTTTGAAAGATAGAGTGCATCCAATTTCCTGTTACCTTAAGTGTCTCTATTTCTATGCTCACTTGACATGACCTACGTTTATCAAATGAAACTACTCCAGTTTTAATGTTAATTTTAAGTAGGAAATCATTAGCAAAATTTATTACATTTTAAACATGAAACTGTCTGAGATGAAATATATTACGAGAAATTTTTGCGCTTGTAGATCCCAGAATACAACTTTGCTAATCACTCCCCTCAAGAGAAGACCAAAGGCGTGGCTATTGCTACAAGCCAATTATCAAAAGAAAATTATTGGTTAGGCCAAAATTCTGTACTTTTAGAGATAAATGATTTTTCAACAACTGCTCTTAATGAAGCGGTCCCAACACTAGCACTTGTTAACGAGGACACGGAACAACCTTCCCATGGAGAGAGAGCTACTTCTAGGTATGGCATTCCCATTTCTAACTAAGATTCACCCACTCTGTATGCGTGTTGGAATCAATTTGAAACTTTGAAAGCTGAATTCTCAGAATCTAAATTTCAAGGTAACTGCAGGTAGGCTGTTGAATATTTGAAACTATGGCAGCAACAGCTCCCAGTTAAAGTAGTTTTAAAATATTCAACAGAACGTTTGTTAGATGGTAACAAAGACAGACAATTCATACACCTTTGTGACAGACCTATGGCATTTTGATATTAGTGTCATCTAATACGTGACATATTTGATTATAAAAAAGGATTAGGTGGTACCTTTTGTAGACTAACGTTATTTATTTTAGCAAGCATTCACACATTGATGTGCTTTATCAGCCCTGAAAAAGGACATTTATGTGTGAAAGCTTGTTAAAATAAATAGTTAGTCTACAAAAGGTACCACCTCTAATCCTTTTTATCCTTTCAAGACTAACACGTCTCCTCTCTTTAATTCATATTTGCTTATATCGTCATATATATGAGTGATATATCAGACCATTCTTTTCTAGTTCTATTGATAATTACATTTGAATTTGTTATTTATATATTACTGTCTTTATTGAACAGGAAAAGTTCATCAATTATTACAAAAGTTGCCAACAGAAGGAAGCATGGAAGATAGCCAAAAGACATGGACAAACAGGTACACCATAAGCTGTTACATTATAGAGGATGTTTTAATTGTAGAACACAAATAATAAACACCCTGGTGATGATAAATCTGGATGACGATAAGAGCAACATATGTGAAGACTGAAGAATCCCATCAAAGTTATAACCTACTTACCTCACTGTTACCAGAGATGGAAAGACTCTGGTCAATGGATGAATCCACAGAATGTGACATTTAATGTTCCTAGTTCCATGCTTTCTGCTACAGCATTCAGACTTAGTTAACAAACCTTTAACCTACAGTACCCATTACTAATTTAATTTTTCAGCTTGTTGCGAGTGGATGGGCCTTTCTGCAGTGCCATGGAAGACATAGCTAAATTCAAAGTATTACTTTGTATTGCTGGTGGGATGGGCATCACACCGTTTGTTTCATATCTACACCAACTAAGGTATGGAAATCAATCTATTTGATAGATAACGTGTCATTTTTGAAACCAAAGGATTGTAATTATCTGATACTGTTTGTTTTTAAGAATCATCATTCTGCAAATGGTGTTTCACAAACAGTGTCAGATAATGGAACTTTCCAGTATATCCATTCATCATATGGCATCATAATAAACTATGTGACATATAGGATGACGTCATAATCAATGACGTCACGAATTACATAGATAAGTTCGTCGTGAACACTTAATTGATGACGGACTAAGCGTTGTTGTACGAATTGTATGTCTTTACCTTTTAGTAAACATGCTGTTGAATATTTTGACTGGGCATGTATAGTTATCTAAAAATTGATAGTCAGAGAGTTCTGGGATCGATCGATCACAACACGGCGATGTGGGGCGGAGATTAGCTAGAGATATGCATTGGCATAGCTAAAACTGGAAACGTCCATTTCTGAAACCTTGTTCCAAAAACTCATTTTCTGTTTCTTTCACTAAGGTGATCATGGAAAATGGGTTCATTCTGTTATGATAAGCGTAGGTCTAGTTAGGTGTTAAACTATAATAACTTGTGAACCAACCTGGCTGTTAAGTCTGCAAATCATACATCAAGGATCCCTAGATCAGAGATGCCAAATTGGATGACAATTCTGCAACATAAACATGGTTGAATTCGCTAAATTGACTCAAAACGTGAATTCTCTGGCATTATCAAGGGTTTCCTCTGTATACCTAGAGGTAGTCAGCTTCCCGCGATCAAGTAAGACATCTGTTAGTCTCTTTTATCAATAATAATAATAATAATAATAATAATAATAATAATAATAATAATAATAATATTTAATAATAATAATAATAATAATAATAATAATAATAATAATAATAATAATTTTGTTGCAGAAGAATGGAAAATATAGATAACAGCAAGGTTCAACGCTTATATTTGATATGGATGTGCCGAAAAGTAGATTGCTTCTTATGGTTTTCCAAGCTAATAGAAAATGTGCACTCCAAGGTAGGCTCTACTAGATGACAAATGACTAGTAGTTAAAACTCTTCTTCTAAAGAATTTCTTTTAGAAAATTATTGTGTTTAGATAACAATGGATCTTTCCGGTTTTAGCTATGCCCCGCCCATCTCCAGCTAAGCTCCACCAACACATCGCTCGTGTTTCTTGTATGGTAACTATACTTTTTCTAGAATACAATCGAAATGTCAGTGTCAATACAGCTCTTATCACTGGCTAGAAATGCTTGGTTTAGAGAAGTTTCCATTTACAGTGATTTCAAATATAAGAGTGAATATAGGAATAGATGAAAATACCTAGTGTAGGCCTACGAATGCATGAAAGGACACAGATATGAATGGGTAGATGAATGGAAGGGTATGCATGTCGAATGTCGATGGGACAGACAGAAATATGTTTGTATGAATAGATGCAAGGGTGGATGGGTGCATTTTACTTGAAATTGAATTTTCAGCTTCGCATGATGAATTTTCAGATCATCTTATTTACCTTTTCTTTACTAGATAATTATATTGACATATTTCACACAAGTTTGTCTTCCAATTTCAGTTTGTGATGTGCAATAGATCTGGTGCCCTTGATGTTAGACTTTACTGGACAGGGCCATCCAATGGTCTATCTATCTATCAGATACCAGTAAGATTACTTCTGCAATGACATCACATGACAAGAAAGGCACACTAAGGCTGGCATCTATAGGGCTGGGCTACACCTTAATGGAATATGGGAGGGCGGTGTGTGTGTGTGTGTGCGTGCATTCGTGCATGTGTCAGTGTGCGTGTGTGCATGAGTGGATGTACCTGTCAGGGTGGGGTGGCCTTCCAAAAGGTGGCACGCCAGGAGAGGGTAAAAAAGGGAGGCCAAGTGAGCTTATGCCATGGGGCACATTCGTCACCAGTCTGTCTGTCCACTTTGGGATTAAAACGCTACTCCTTAACCATTAGCCAGATTTTAACCAAATAGGGGTCAAAGGATTCTATCATGTTCGGTTTCCAGACATCCAATCAGAATTTTGATTCATTAATCTTTTCGGTCAAATTTTAGATTTTATGAAAAATGTACCGGAAATTGTCAATTTACATCTTATCATTAACAGTTTGACCGATTTTAGCACAATTTGGCTGAAATGCTGCTCTAGTGCTAGGCTCTAGAACTCACATTTAGAAGTTTGGTTCATCAAATTTTGGGTGAAAATCGGGGCTTTATGAAAAATTTATGGGAAATTGTCAAATCTTGTTTTCTCCTTAAAATCATGATCGTTTTCAACCAAATGTATCTAAAGGATCATATGGTGATAGGCTATAGTTGGGTGAAAGTCATCCTCAATCAATGGCTTGATTTTAACCAAATTTGACCAGAAGTACCTATGGTGTAGCTCATTTTTCTGCTAATGGTCCAGGTGAATGTCACAGGCCCTTGTGCCCCTTATTATTTTTATTATTATTATTATTATTATTATTATTATTTACAGCAAGAAGTGGGAAGGGCTGGCGAATTTATGACTAAAAGAATTCAACAGGGAAGACCTATATGGAAGGAAATACTTAAAGACATATTTGTCCACCATAAAAAGTGGGTGTTTCTATGTTGATATAAATTTGTGTCATTTTAAAGATTCATCCAATGTCTAATAAATAATATGCATCATAGATAACATATATGTGAAATTTTTAGCTCAAGTGCAAATTAATTCACTAGATGGTTTTATAGATGTCATGATAATGGACCTTCCCAAGTTTATCCATCATCATATGACGCCATAATCAACTGGGTGCCATGTAAGGTGATGTCATAATCATGAGGTCATGAATGACTCGATATGTATGATTACTTATTCTGCGGCTGTAGTAGTAGAAGCATCCTACAGCTGCAATCAGTCCTTCGCTTTTGCCCACTGTGTCTTGTCCTCAGCTGAAATACTTAGCTTCCTCAGGTCCTTTCTTGACTTGAGTGTACCGAGTCCTGCTTTCTTGAGGTCACCTCATAGCACGCTTAGCAGATTTATGCAATGACATCCTCTCGTGGCTTTGGATTTGCTGGCTCTGAGTAGGGCGAATTCCAGGGCTCCCTGTGCTGGTGTCTCTTCTGGCATCTTTAGCACATGGCCAAACATTGACCATCTTTGATGGGCGACTTTTACAGACAGCGGCGTGGTATTACACATCTTGTATAGTGCATCGTTGGAAATTATGCTATCTGGCCATTGGTGTCCAGTGATGGTGCGTAGGTGTTTGCAGTGGCAGGGATCAAGAATGTCTAGAGTTGCCTTTGGAGCTGCCCAGCTGTTACAGTTGTACAGCATCAAGGATACACAGGTTGCATTGTATAAACGTATCCTCTTTATCAAGGGAATCTTTGATCTATGAATCCATAGCTTCCAGAAGGACTGGGAAGCTATGTTCCCCATGACGCAGCGTGCAGAAATGTCAGCAGTACTGCAAAGCAGTGAGCCCAGGATTTTACTTTTCCTCCATGGTTCGCCGCCACGGAGTGGGCCGTCATTTTCTATAGTTTCATGCTTTGTCGATTGGTATATGTGGGTGAACTCTGTTTTGGATTCATTCATAGAGATTCTCAATTTTTAGTTTGCTTGCAGCTATTGAGAGAAGTTCGTCAAGGGGTTTCCTTTCCTCGTCTATAAAGTCCACATCGTCGGCATATTCCATCTCTAGCGGTATGCCCAGTATTGACACTGGGGGTGGGGTTTGGTCTTGTGGAACTTCCCCGCACAGATTTCAATGCGGCAGCAAGGTAGCAGGTGAAAAGCACCGGAGATAGACCATCTCCCTGTGGGGAGCCGATTGATATCTCAAACTCTACAGACTTCACTGACTTGACTCGTACTCTCAGCTTGGTGTGTGCATGCTGTAGTCTCACTAGTCGTAGCTTATCTTCATTGCAACTGGCCTGGCGTAGTACATCTAGGATCTTTGAACGTTTAATTGTGTCGAAGGATCATGACATGGCAATGCCCATTTTGTGGAAGTCTCAGTGTTTGGACATGACTACCGACACAGGCATGTGTTGAGCCTATACAATGTCTGCGCAGCTGCGTCCACATTTGAAGCCACTTTGATATGATCCGGTGAAGTAATCGATCTTGTCTCAGATGCGGCATAGAGTAACATTGGATAGGATTTTCCATATGCTGTTGAGGAGCACAATGGGCCGCCGATTGGCTGGTGCCCCAGGTGGCTTCTTGGGCTTGCGTAGTGCGATAAGGGTGCCTTGGCCTACAGCGTCGATGGGACGGTGGTGCATAAAAACTGAATTGATTAGATGCATGATTGGTTTTGAGATAATGTCACTTGCATATTTGAATAGTTCATTGCTCATGCCATCAGGCCCAGACTCACGTCCATTTTTCAGGGCGGTAAGTGCCTTCTCAACTTCTGCTGTTTTAATTGGTGTTAGCAATGGCCTGGGGTCTCCTGAGAATGGGTGCAAGGGCGCATCATCATTGTCAGTGAACTGTTCCTTGAACCATTCTCGGATCGCCTCGGCTTTTCCCTGGTCAGTCCCGATAAAGTTGTCCTTCAGAGTTGTGTACAGGAGTGGTGGTGTGTAGTCAGTAAGTCTCAGGGCTCGGGCTGTCTGAAACATTTTGTGACAGTCATCCGTGGCAGTGATTTCATCTGCTAGGGAGTCTGCCTGTTGAATAGCAAGATCTTTTAAACGTTCTCTAATGTGGCGCAGAATAATATTTTGCTCTCGGCGTTTGGTGCGGTCTTCACTTTGGCCACTTTGATAGATGCGCAGCCGTAACGCTTTCTGCTCTGCTGACAGTTTTACTACCAGAGGGTTGTCAGTATACCTAGTTTGGTTGTTTTTAAGAACACCTATGGTGCTGGTAGCGGATGATTCCATAGATTTCAGTATTTTGGTTAGGGCTTCGTTTGGATCGGAGCTCACATCGATGTTAGCTATCTGCTCCCCGAGGGCTTTTTGCATGACATTTGAGTGTCAGTGTCGCTGATGAGCTTGGGGAGGTTGTAGGTGACTCTACCCTCTTGCCTGGTATGGGGTTTACATATGAGGTAGAGATCGTTCATCTGAAGGCGTGTAATGACTAGCTTATGGTCAGAATTGGGGTCTGTGCCTCCATACGAACGAGCGTTCCGGAGCAAGGGTTTTCCTTCTGTCTTGCATAGTATGAAGTCTATTTGGTTGAAGACAGCTGTTGTAGCCTTAGAACCTTTTGGGGCTTTGTGATCAGTAATGTGTCCAGTCCATGTTGTCCGGTGACGGCATGGGTATTTGAAAGCCGTATTTGTGACAAATAGGCCATTGGAACTAAGGAATGCCACCAGTGCATCTCCATTGCGTTTACGTGTGCCTTCTCCATAGGATCCCATGCATAAGCCAAGTCCTGAACTTTTGTCTGCAATTCCGAGTTTACCCAGCTTGGAGTTGAAATCTCCACACACGAACAGTTGCCATCTAGCTGGGATTGTAATGCTGGAGCTCAGTTCTGCATAGAAGGAATCTAATATTGCTGGATTCGCTTTGGCTTTTTCGGTAGTTGGGCCGTATGCGTTGACAATTCGACACTTAGTGGTGGTGTGTTTTCGCGTAGGTATAGCCAGGTCAATGAATGCAACGCGATCACTGACATATCCCAAACTAATGACATGATCCAAGACCCTTGGTCCGATTATGAAGCCTAAGCCCTGGTATGTGGCCTGTTTTTGCTCCATGAGCACTAGCTTATGGCCTGTCTGTAGTTGCTGCTCTGAGTGTTTAGCTACTTTAGTCTCTTGAATTCATGCAATATCGATGTTATAGTTTTCACAGTCTGCAGCTAAGATTTGCCTCTTTGATGTTGCACTCAGACCATGTACATTCCATGTAGCTATGGTAAGCTCCTGGGACGATTGCGTCGTCCGAGGATGTCGAGCAGTTTCTTGTTTGAAGAAGGGTAGACATAATCAGAGTTGCCTCTGTATGCGGATGTCAGCCCGCAATCCTTAATGACTTAGTTTCTCAACAAAGTTGGTACTTATGGAGGAGACCGGCATGAAGGTGTCATCTTTCTCTCCCATGACTCGATATAGTCCGTCTTTAATGCTTAATAGTCTGACACACTGCACGAATTGTATCTCTACCATTTAATAATTATTGTTGAATATTTTGAAACTAATTTGACTGGACGCTGTTATTGAGAGCAACAGAGCCCAGTCAAATTAGTTTCAAAATATTTAACAGCTTTCCTGTCTAGTTTGCTGGAAATTGATAGTCAGGGAGGTCAGAAATCCATCGATCCCGACATGGACGAGGTGTGGATGGAGATTAGCTAGAGATGGGCTGGGCATAGCAACAACTGGAAAGGGCCATTGAAAGTTTGTGAGCACTATCCTAGTTGACCCTATGGTCTTTGGCAGGGCTGCATGATTTGACTATACATTCATATATAAGATCAGTGTCACTCCTGTATTTGTCATTCAACTGTAGGATTGCGACGAATAGACATGTGCAGGGTTGAATTTACAATACAATCCATAGCTTACTCAGAATGCAGGAATCCAGTTTATCGATAAATAATATGATGTCATAATCAACACCATCACATGTAGGCTGACGTCATAGTCAATTAGTAAATGACGTGATTTACTCGGTCTTAAACGCTTAATAGTCTGTCTAGTTGTACAAATTGTATGTCTTTACCATTTAATAAACATTTTGTTGAATATTTTTAAAATAATTTGACTGGTCTGCCATAGAGCCGCATCTCAAATGCATGTTTTTGTCTACTGCTTTGATAATATATATATTACTATCGAACTTATCAGATTAGCTAAATGGTAGTTGATTCTAAGTCATCTAGCAAATGCTAGTTGATTCTAAGTCATCTAGCAAATGGTAGTTGATTCTAAGTCATCTAGCAAATGGTAGTTGATTCTAAGTCATCTAGCAAATGGTAGTTGATTCTAAGTCATCTAGCAAATGCTAGTTGATTCTAAGTCATCTAGCAAATGGTAGTTGATTCCAAGTCATCTAGCAAATGGTAGTTGATTCTAAGTCATCTAGCAAATGCTAGTTGATTCTAAGTCATCTAGCAAATGGTAGTTGATTCTAAGTCATCTAGCAAATGCTAGTTGATTCTAAGTCATCTAGCAAATGCTAGTTGATTCTAAGTCATCTAGCAAATGCTAGTTGATTCTAAGTCATCTAGCAAATGCTAGTTGATTCTAAGTCATCTAGCAAATGCTAGTTGATTCTAAGTCATCTAGCAAATGCTAGTTGATTCTAAGTCATCTAGCAAATGCTAGTTGATTCTAAGTCATCTAGCAAATGCTAGTTGATTCTAAGTCATCTAGCACCATTATAATTGATACCTAGATCATTAACCCAGTCTTAGAGGACACAAAAAGATGCCAATAAAATGTGGGCTTTTAACCTTTAACACTCTGATGTCAATATTCTATATTTTATTGTGTCAATAGCAGACAGCACCATCTTCCACCAAATTTGTTGAAAAATTAACACCAGGTCATCTTTTAATTTAATTTGAAAATTAAAAAATTTGATATCAGAGTGGTGTACGGGTTAATACAGTACATATCCTAAAACAATTTTCCAGGTGAGAGTCAAATAACTATGGCTCTGCAAGACAGATCACCACAAAGGCATTTGATGTTTAAAACTGGTTCAAATTTGCGTGTGCGCATGCATTTTTGGGTACGTGCGTGGGTGTGAATCTACAGGGCAACAAAAACTCTTTTTTTTAAAATTTACTGCATGACTGGCTTGGTAACCGAGCCAGTCATTCCATGAGTGTTTTCAAAAATAATATTCTTTTGACCTGCCAATGGGAATTTTTTGTCCTCAGTTCATGATCTGACTAAACCTCTTCACCGACAAATCACTGAAAAAGTATCTTCCTTATGATTAAAAACTTAGCAGCAATGTCTTCCAGTCAAATTAATTTCAAATAATTCAAGTTTTCCTGTATAGTAGTGTTGAAAATCAGATAAGGACATTTTAATGACTGAACTAAATTTTACTGCATTCTGTTTCCTGACCGTTGATAATTGGTGGTACTTAGTTACATATTTTTCATGTATCGATTATAGGGCATGGCAGGTAGGCAGGTGACTTGGTACATGACTCCATCCACCACAAACTGTTATGGTTGCTAATTTCTTATTTTCATTGAAATAAGTATTAAATTAATTGATGTTTAAAAGACTAGTTTTCTTTTTGCAGGAAGAACATTGGTGTGTTTACCTGTGGACCACGTGGTCTGATCCATGACGTCAGAAAGGCGTGTCGGAAACACAGATCATCAAAAGCAAATGTACATTTATACAGTGAGACTTATTGATACATGTGCTTATTAGAAATTTATATCTTAATTTTTAAATTATAACAATTTTATATGCACCATAATAATTTGTATTATTATATAAGTTCTATTATATAAGTCTTTGTCTGTAAATAAAATCAGCCGATAATAATATATCTATCTGTATTGCATTTATATGTGTCCACTACAATACATTACTTTTATAATTTCATTTTTAAAGAGAAACCGTTTGTTACAAAAGCTTGTGCTATTTCACTTCTTCCAAAATAATGAGAGGATAAATTACTAATCGGTGTATGTACTACAGGCAGTGGGTAGCTGTTTCTCAAGTTAAAACTATGTACAATCCTCCACTCTTTCTTTACATACAGTCCCATACACTGGATGCATATTCAGGTGATCGTCTGATGGTGGCTAGGTAGGATGTTATTCTGATGTTAGGCTTAGTACCACGCAGACTCGACTGGATGTATCCAAGCTTGGCTGGTGATGTTATTTATGTGGCCCATTGAAATGTCTGGCCGCTGATGACACTTAGCTACTTGTTGTTTGCCACATAGTTGCTATTTGAATGTGGTTTTGCGGCAGAGTTTAGTTATGTGCAGAATGGCATATTTGTCAGGATGAACTGTTTCCCATTCTTCCAGGGCTGAAAGGTCTTCCTATAGTATAATTAAATATGATGGTTTCATGATGGTCTGAAAAAGTAATGAGATATCTGCCAATAATCGGACTGTGGACTATTTTACTTCAGGCATGCCATTTCACCCTTGACTAGATTGGCAGTAAGGCGGTCCTTGCTATGAGAAAAGAATTTGCAGATTCTTTTGACATGTGTGTCACAGTTGTCTGAATATTTTATGATGCTATCAATATCACAATTCCTAAATCTGCACAACAAACATATTCAACAAATGTTAAAAAGTAATGCCCAACTTCGTCTTTTTTCAAGCGACAACTGCAGATATAGCTCCGGCATGGTCAGTCAGAGATACCTTTGATAGGTCAAGCATCGTGATGAATTGCACATTGACAATTTTATCAATACTGTTGTCGATCCATGGAATCAGATAGCTATCATGACTGTCAAGCAGTGTGACAGTGTTGCCGCGCTAACCTGTTATAATGTACTAACGAGAACTGTAGCCAACCGCACCCATATAATTAACAAGGAAATTAATTTCATATGAGATTCCCACTGCCAGACTCAATAAAACACTCTCCCTCCTCTTAGCTCGATATAGCTCTTACTCCTGTTTAGCACTCATACCAGTAACATGTATCTTTAATAGTAGCTATAGTCAAATTCTAATAATCATTTAATTTCAACCAAGTTATTTGTTTTGCATAGTTTGAAGTTACATAATTTACAAACCGTATATATGGCGAGATGCTAAAAGTAATGTAGAATTGCGAATTCATTTTTTTTAAAGTTAAGCTAAATCAGTTTGACTAGGTTAATGGGCCCCAAGCAGTTCAGATATACCAGTGTTGGACAATGTCTATTATAGCTATGTGACGGGACTTTGCCTACATTCAATGCAGATGCATGGTCCGAAGTGGAAAGCGTGGAGGGACTGGTCTTACTAAAGCTGGCCCTACACATGAAAGAAATGTGTTGTGACGCATGGTTCTAGAAACGTAACTCCACACACTCATGCAACATGTGCCAGCAACTAGGTGGGCATCGTACGGGTCTTTCTATTGCCATTTCTCAACATGGCTTCCAGCAAGATCAAACTGCAGAGGAACTAATAGCCGATTATGTGCAGTTGCTTTAACTGCAGTTATCATCATGTGTAGTCGACGCATTAGCATTTAAATCATTTGCATTTAAAATAGATATGATAGATTATTTTTCAGAAAAACCGTTGGCCACCCAAAAAAATTACCAATCAAAATTCTGAATAGAAGTTCTAGAGACTACCAGCCTCTACTAGTCTACCAGTCAACTCTGGTTGAAATATGTCTATCAACTAAGGAGAAGCAGCGTTTTGACAATTTCTGGTAAATTTTTCATAAAATCTAAGATTTTCACCCCAAAAAATGATGAATCAAAATTCTGAATGGAAGTTCCAGAGCCCATCACCACAGGATCCTTGACAATTTTACAATTTCCAGTACATTTAAAATAAAATCTAAGATTTCACCCCCAAAAATTGATGAATCAAAATTCTGTATGGAAATTATAGAGGTCACCACCACAGGATCCTTTCAGCCAAATTTGGTTGAAATCGCTCAGAATGGTATGGAGAAATAGCAATTTGACAATTTCCGGTATATTTTCCACAAAATCTGAGATTGTTACGCAAAAAATTGATGAATCAGAATTCTGAATGGAAGTTCCAGAGCCCATCACCATAGGATCCTTGACAATTTTACAATTTCCAGTACATTTAAAATAAAATCTAAGATTTCACCCCCAAAAATTGATGAATCAAAATTCTGTATGGAAATTATAGAGGTCACCACCACAGGATCCTTTCAGCCAAATTTGGTTGAAATCGCTCAGAATGGTATGGAGAAATAGCAATTTGACAATTTCCGGTATATTTTTCACAAAATCTGAGATTGTTACGCAAAAAATTGATGAATCAAAATTCGGAATGGACGTTCTAGAGCCTATGACCACAGGATCCTTTCAGCCTAATTTGGTTAATACCCGTCAAGAGGGTAAGAAGCAATTTGACAATTTCAAGCACATTTAAAACAAGAGGCCCAAGGGGCCCCGTGTCGCTCACCTGGAGCACCATCAATTTTTATCAAAATTGTTGGTGGGTGGTTTAGCAGTCTATTAAATGAGTTTGTGGACATTTTTGCAAGTGCAATATGGCTGACAGACACACTACATTTTGATTGGCCTACGGCGCCCATGTTTTTTTGATGGATCAACTTCCCTTGGACAAATTTCGGCCTGATGCCTTCAGCGGTTCTGGAAGAGTAATTTCCGTAAAAACCAGGTCATCCAAGATGGTCGCCGAACCATTTGGTCAATCAAGTCCTCTTGAACAAAATTGGTGTAACTCTTGGCCTAGATGAAGATTCCCCAAGTGGTTTCGGAGAAGATTTTTAAAGACATTTCCTGAAATTGGCCGAAATCCAAAATGGCCGCTGGGCAAATTTGCCGATCGGGTTCATTTGAACAAACTTGAATCTCTACACCCTAAGGATGCTTCCTGCCAAATATAATCGAAACTAGCCAGGTAGTTCTCAAGAAGATATTTTAAATTTCCCATTGCATTAGCATGGGAGCTTTTGACGAGAAAATTATGCAAGATGGCCGCCGAACCATTTATCCGACAGTTTCAAAAATTGCAAATTTGAGCTCAGAATACCCAAAAACAGATATAGAACCAATTTTGGCCTCAGAATCCATCAAATAAAAAAATCCAATATGTCCGCCAAACACGCTACATTTTGATTGGCCCACGGCGGCCATGTTTTTTGACGGAGCAACTTCCCTTGACGAAACTTTAATGGCCCTTAGTCCCTAATCATATCTCCCAAATTTTGGCATGATCCATTCAGCGGCTCTGGAGGTCGTTTTCGGGAAAACTAGGTCATCCAAGATGGCTGCCGAACCATTCGGTCAATCAAGTTGTCTTGAACAAACTTGGCTTACCTCGTTGCCTAGATGAGGTTTCATAAGTTTTGAATCGATTCCCCTAGCCGTTTCAGAGAACGAGATTTTTAGACATTTCTAAAAATCTGCCGAAATCCAAGATGGCCACCGGCCAAATTGGCCGATCGGCTTCGTTTGAACAAAATGAAATCTTTATCCCATAAAGATGATCCTGCCAAATATAATTCAAATCGGGCCAGTAGTTCTCGAGAAGCATTGCTTTAGTATGGGAGCTTTTGGCGGGAAATTGATCCAAGATGGCTGCCAAACCGTTTATACGACAGTTTCGAAAATCGCAAATTTGAGATCAAAATACCCAAAAACCTATATAAAACGAATTTCGGCCTCAAAATCCATCAAATAAAAAAATCCAATATGGCTGCCAAACACACTATATTTTGATTGGTCCACCGTGCCCATGTTTTTTGGCGAATCAACTTCTCTTGAACAAACATTAATCGCACTTAGTTGCTAATTATATCACAAATTTCGGCCTGATCGCTTCAGCGGTTCTTGTGAAAACTAGATCATCCAAGATGGCCGCTGAACCATTTGGTCAATCACGTTCCCTTGAACAAACTTGATTCAGCGCTTACCCTAGATCATATTTCGTGAGTTTTGAATTGATCCCTCAAATGGTTTGGGAGGAGATTTTTAAAGACATTTCTAAAAATCCGCAGAAATCCAAGATGGTCACCGGCTGGCCGATCGGGTTCGTTTGAACAAACTTGAATCTCTATGCCGTAAGGATGCTTCATGCCAAATATAATTGAAATCGGCCCAGCAGTTCTTGAGAAGATATTTTAAATTTCCCATTGCTTTAGTATGGGAGCTTTTGGCGAGAAAATGATCCAAGATGGCCGCCAAACCGTTTATCCGACAGATTCGAAAAATTGCAAATTTGAGATCAGAATAGCCAAAAACCTATATAAAACCAATTTTGGCCTCAAAATCCATCAAATAAAAAAATCCAATATGGCCGACAAACATGCTATATTTTGATTGGACCACAGCGGCCATGTTTTTTGATGGATCAACTTCTCTTGAACAAACTTTACTGGCCCTTAGTCCCTAATCATATCTGCCAAATTTCGGCCTGATCCCCTCAGCGGTTCTGGAGAAGTTGTTTTCGCTAAAACTAGGTCAACCAAGATGGCCGCCAAACTATTTGACCAATTAAGTTCGCTTGAACAAATTTAGTTGAGCTCTTGCCCTAGATCATATTTCATGAGGTTTCCTTCAATCCCTCAAGCGGTTTCGGAGATTTTTAGATGTTTCTAAAAATCGGCCAAAATCCAATCAGCTTCATTTGAACAAAGGAAGCTTCCTGCCAAATATAATTGAAATTTGCCCAGCTGTTCTTGAGAAGTCGTTTAAAGGAAAAGTTGACAGACGGTCGCCATGACATAAGCTCACTTGGACTTTCAGGCCAGGTGAGCTAATAAAATCTTAGATGGTCACTTAAAAAAATTAAAATTCCATATAGAAGTTCTACAACCATAGCGTCCTTTCAGCCAAATTTGGTTGAAATCGCTCAGAATGGTAAGAAGCAATTTGACAATTTCCGGTACATTTTTCATAAAATCTAAGATTTTCACCCCAAAAAAATGATGAATCAAAATTCTGAATGGATGTTCTGGAGCCTATGACCATAGTGTCGTTCCAGCCAAATTTGGTTGCAAATGAAGATTTATAAACCATTGCAGATGCCGTTTTGGTCAGCGTGACCATTATAGGGTTAAGTTGACACAAGAGGTCTAAAGCTTGTTTACAGACTTGACAAAAACTCGTATTTGGCCCCTGTCTGGGACATATCAACGGCAAGCAACAATAATTCAACCTTTGATGGTCAAGATTGGCTAAGAAAAATCGAAATTTGACATTACTGAATGTCGATTTGCGGGAAAAGATTTTTTGACTTTTTGAAAATTTACCACTCAGATGACTGGCTCGCTAAATGCAAATAGACTTTCAATAATGACATATTCCTCAAGACCACTATAGAGACAGTTTTGGTCGGCTTGGCTGAGTTGGCCATTAATGAGTTGACCAAAGGCTGGTGGCGATCGGTCCACTGTGAGCTTAGATAAGTACCACATGCAACGGCATTCGTAGCGATAATCGGTGTTGATAAGATCACCCTTTTACAGTAATTCACACCTATATGTTGTTGGTTATTCAAAGGAATACTTACGAGCTGACGCCGCTGCTACATGCGGATAATTAGTTAACGTCGTAGACTCTCAAAGTTGTTCAAGAAAATTTGAATTTTCTCATAAAAATCCCCCATGAGCAGACCAAGAGATGATTGTTTTTGAAAATTTAACATCAATGACTGGCTCTGTTATTGAGCCAGCCATTCCAATGGTAAAATTTAAACGACAAAACCTGTCTCCTCTAGGTCTGCAAATTAACATTTCTCAAAACAAATGTAGGAGGCGGGGATTTTGACAGGGTTGAGTGTTAAAGGGTTAATTCGGAAATCAGGCAGCATTGACAGATAGAGCGTAGCGGAAAATTCTGAGAATTAATTAGTCAAAAAAGTATATGCATTTTCTTTGAGGGCTATCTTACTTATTCCACATAAATACATATATTTTATAAATTTCCCCGTGTACATGTCACCTGAACACGCGCCTAGCCCTAGGTGCAACCAACTTCTGGAACCTAATGGTTAAAATCAAACTCCATAGATGGAATTCATTAGGTAAGGTCATTCAGACCAAACTTGGTGGAAAGGTGTGGTAGAAGTTCTGTATCTGTAAGAATACTAGACAAAATCCTATTGGACATCACGCCTAGGTGAAGGAGAATTACTCTCTGTTTTCCGGAATGGTTATTGCTACCAAGTCACACACTTACATGACTGCGATTGATAGGAAAGATGCTGTTAACATGTACAAACTATCAGTAGTTAGCTCTTTGTTTGCATTAAATGGCACGATTCTGACTTGTAATGACAAAAGCTAATTATCTCACAAGAACTTGCTACTGCGAACCGTGTATCCAAGACAGCCAACAAAGTGTCTGAGTCCTATACAGAATATTAAGACCTCAGTTGTAGATGGAATGGCCTTTGTGCATCAAATTTTCATGATACGCTGCAATGCCGAGAAAGTGTGTTATCAAGGACAAGACACTATATGTGTAGATTCAACGCCACATCACTCTATGCTTTTCTCAGCTATTCCAAGACAGGCTAGCCTTACAGAATTCCTCTTATCCCAGAAAGTGTTGCAAAATCTAATCACTCGAATGTAGACCATCTGATCACTTCTCAAGCAGAAGCAGATATTGCCCTCATTCTACACGCTTTGAATGCCAGTCAATCGCAATATGCCGTAATTACACATCCTTTCTCCAGATACAGAGTATTTTGAACTTGCGCTGAAACATGTTCCAGAGCTAGGTCATGGTGCCTGGATTGATTTAGAAACAGGAAATAAACAAACTTGTGCCATTAACTCCAACTTATGACTGCTTAAACAATAAGACAGCTGCAGCTTTACCTGGATTTCAATGTTTCACCGGCTGTAACACAACTGCAAGGCTCGTTGGAAAAGGAAAATAGTCCTTCTGGCATGTCTTCCATAAGCCTCTTGCAAGTTGGGTAAAACAGAAATGAATTAATTACTACGTAGGTAGACCATTTATTGACAATCTCATCCCGCTTGATTGATGCCTACTGGGGCCATACAATGAAGTTGATGTATCCAATGGCTTTCCTGCGCTTTTCTCCAGACTGTGGAGTTCTCGTCATCGGGATCTGATGAAAGGACGTGGGATAATCGTGTATTTTATGTCACTTGTTGAGTGGTTTTCTAGTGTAAAATGTCTAGATACTGGTGTGTCGTATCTGATGTGTTTTTGGAAATTGACGATGGAGTGTAGGTGCTCCTGCATTCTTATATTAAAGGTGCGTTTTGTTTCTCCCACATATAGTTTTTTGCACCTCTTGCATGGGATGAGGTAGATGACATTCCTTGACTGGCAGTTTCCTGCAATCTTAGCTCTATAGGTGAGATTCGTGTGGCTGCTTTTGAACCATTTGCTCGGGTCCATGATATTAAAGAAATCACATTTGCCTTTGGGGCATGGCTGGAACACGTTCTTGTGGGGCAGTCTGATCTCATCCGAGTTTGGTAGACGAGCCCTATCGATCTGGTCCTTGATGGTGGAATTTCGTCTGTAGCCGAAAAGCGGGTTCTCTGGAAAAGCTAGTCTACATCTTTCACTGCTTTCTAAGATGTGCCAAAATTTTAAGATATGTTTCTGTACGAATTGACTGGATTCGTGAAATTCACTGATGAATATGGGTCTGTTGTTTTTGTTGAGTTCTTGTTATTTGTAGATTCGTAGAGAATAATGTCGCTGTCTTTTGAGGCCTTTTCTTGTGCTAGTGTCACTAATTTGTGTGGCTAGCCTCTGGCCACGTAGTGGGATATTAGGTCCATGCTGTTTTATGTAATCTTTGTGCAGATTCTGCAAAGGCATAGGCATTGTCCATACGGTCCTGCGTTCTTGCAGGAATTTGGATGCGCTGATGTGTAATGTGTCTGTCAGTTTAGTGAAAAGTGGGAAATGGATGAGGTCATCTTCTGCTTTTAAGACTCTTGTATGCAAGAAAGTTACATCCGAGTGCGAGTATTCTGTCAATTTTATGGTGTTATGTGCCGCATTCATGTATGCTAAAAACTCGGAAAGCACATCCTCACCTTGTTCCCATATCATGAAGATGTCATCTCTGTATATGACGTACATGGAGGGCTGGTGCGGGGCTTTCTCTAGTAACCTAGTTTCTAGATTGTCCATGAACATGCATGCGTATGTGCATGCTGAATTGCTGCCCATTGCCGAGTCACCCATTTGCAGATAGTATTTGCCCTAGAATTCGAAATTATTGAGTTCTAGTACCAATTCCAGTAGGTTTAGTAGGCCTCTGATGGAGAGTGGTCATGGTAAACCATGTTTTCGCACAAATCTGCCAGTGGCTTGTAGTCCCTCTGTTTAGGATACATGTACATAAGCTGCTGACATCCATTGTGCATAGTAGTATATTGTCATTGATGACTTTTTGTCAACAAACGAGTAGTAGACGTCAGGCTAATCGTCGCATAAGTAGTTATTACAGTTGGTAAAACAGAAATGCCATCTGAATGTGTATTACTTGTAGAATCATTACAGACATTCACCTGCAATTTATACCGACCAAAGAGAAGACTGGGGATGGGGTGGGGTGGGTAAGGGGCTGACATGATAGCTGTTTAAGCCGAAGCAGAAACACTTCCAACAACAAGGGACATACTCAGGTATCACATATTACATGCTCATTATCGGTGTCATGAAACTATTGCGCAGCCAATTCTGCCATTACCAGAATTGTATGGACGGAAGAAAGAAAATGGTCAGCTAAAAACTTCATAGCAATACAGAAACCTGAGTCAAATGCATACTAGAACTGATTAGATGTGTATGCGGTGCTGGCAAGTGTAAGATCAGCAACTGTTCGGGTCGTAGGCAAAATGTGGTTTGCACGGAAATGTGCTTGTGTGATCGATCGGATGACAGCTGTGTCATTGTTGTGCTCATAGCTCAGGGGACACAATGACGACGATGATGCGTGTAGTGACGAAAGACGCTGAGTTTTAATGAGGATTTTCAAATGTGTTACTTACTCTTAAAATGAATATTGGCCATGCTTTGCTTAACCGAACAATGCGACCCAGATTTAATAGTCAAATAGAGAACATGATACATACAACAGCCTACAGTCCATATTCACAGAGCGGGCATTGAGGTAACTAGCTTTCTAGCACCATGGGGATCATTTTGACATGCAACATGTTATACTTTTTTTTAACTTTGGCTTTAGCAAAATGATTGACACCAGCTCACTATTTCCGCTGAAAAATCACCTTTAATGTTCTAGAAAACAAGAGGCCCAAGGGGCCCGTGTCACTCACCTGGAGCACTATGCACTTTTGTCAAAATTGTTGGTGGGTAATTTAGTGGTCCTTTAAATGAGGTTGTGGACATTTTTGCAAGTCCAATATGGCCGCCAAACATGCTACATTTTGATTGGTCCAATGCGGCCATGTTTTTGATGTAGCTCCTTCCCTTGAACAAACTTTAATGGCACTCAGTGCCTACTCATATCTCGCAAATTGCGGCCCAATAAGTTCAGTGGTTCTGGAGTTCTTTTGGCAAAAAATAGGCTATCCAAGATGGCCGCCAAACTTGGTGCAGCTCTTGCCTTAGATGATATTTCATGCATTTAGAATTGATCCCCCAAGTGGTTTCAGAGATTTTTAGACATTTCTAAAAATCGACCAAAATCGAAGATGGCCACCAACCAAATTGGCCGATCGGTTTTGTTTGAACAAACATGGACCTTTATGCCCTAAGAATGCTTCCTGGCAAATATACTTGAAATCTGTCCTGTGGTTCTCGAGAAAACATTAAAAAATTTCCCATTGCTTTAAGCATGAGAGTTTTTGGTAGGAAAAATAGTCCGGGAGCCAATTTTCGAAAGGGGTCTAGAAGAATGGTTTCGTAGCACACCCAGTATTCAGAAGGTTTGTCTCTATATTATGCTAGACCGATGTCTTGGGTATATTCTGAGCCGTGTTGTACAAGAAAATTGTGGTATCACTAACCCGTGAGAAGCCCATTTACAATAGGTGTTGAATGTAGCTCTCAAACAATTTTCACAATGGTAAATTTTTCACAAACTTAAGCGCATGTTATATCAATACAATCTTAACCAAAATGGAAAGGAGTGATCGTATATCGCAGATTTATACATAATCAACCTCGTTTAAGACACCCGTATGTTGCTTTGTACATATTGGGGCACTTAGGTCTTCTTGTGACTAGCAATACCTTAGCTACAATAATGCCCATGTTTTCTACATTTTTCATAATTAAACTTTTAACTGACATGCAGTGCATGTCTACACAAGCTGGCAGGACATATTTATCACGTGAGCAAATGAGAGAATGTTACTCATCCGTGTCAGTCATCGTCGACAATTGTATGCTGAACATTGTCACACATTTCACCTCCCATACAAAGGCATGCTTCAGTGCAGAGTAGATTGTTAGCCTTGCATTGACAGAGATCTGTTCTTTTGCAGGCAGACTTTTGACATCTACATGATGTGAGTTCAATTAATCCAAATGGAGCAGGATCCTTTGACATTAGAACAGGCTTGAGTAGACCATCCACTATACTCCAGCCATGTCCATTTGGAGATGGAAGATTCTGAACAGCTTGCAATGAACGTCTCCAAACAAGAGCTTGAAAATTGGCCCTTTCGGTGTGATGCTTTAGACTATTCGATGTAGGTGGAAGATTTTCATTTCTTTGTCTCTTTTGACAAAAGAGCCAATAACGGGTTTCCTCCCACATCCCTGGTGGTATACAACTCACAGACAAATTTCTCACATAGAATTGCAGTATTCGGTGATAAGTCAACATGTTCGCCGAGTTGGGCTAAGCTAAGCTGATGACATTCAGATGACTTTAAGAGATTGAATGCTTTTCTCTTAGCGACTCCAAATAATGCACTAGTGCTATCACAACCTGTAAGAGAATGAAACCCAGGCAAAGACAGACAGATAGCTGGGCCCAGTACTTGAGCAACTGTATGTATTGGTATGTATCGCAATTTGTCCTTTGTGCCCGTACGGAACCATAGTTCAGAACAGTGAAGCGAACGATATACGTATATATACTAAGTACTGCCACGTCTGTATCAGGAGACTGTATAACAACACGCATGTGGTCTTTTGAAGCGTGTGCAACATCATACGCGTATCTGCTTCCTCGTGATCTGATCGAAGTTCTTCCAAATACGACAAATTGTTCGCTGAAATGACAACAACATCCATTCCATCGTTAAAGCCACCAGCAAGAATGACGCAATTGTCGGCAGATAGCATATTTGGACCAGTATCACGCCACCGCTTGCTGAGAAATGCAACCAGGTTACTTTTGTTGCTTGGATTGCTGATGTACTTGGCCCATTGCTTTGGAACGGGAGTATTTTCTCCAGCAATCTTTACTTCCAATGCTGTTGATGACCCACATTTTAGCCGCTCTTCCACTTTGAGAGATTCCAGTCTATCATATCTGTCAAAAACTATATCTACTCTGTTGCAGTCTTCTTGATTCAGTGGAACTGTAAAGATGTGCCAGTATTTATCAGCCAATTCTCCAAATGTAGACGTACCTCCAGTTTTAACCATTTGCACAATTGCCATGCCATCTACTACATAAGCTGTTGCGCCTGTCTTGTCAACAGGTGGAAGCCGTCCATCAACATTTACTTCCTTTTCTAGTTCACTTAACAAAACACTTTTCACATTCTTTCTTAGAGTCCCATCCGTATGTGACAATGATAGTGGAACAGCAGACAGTTCATACGTCATCACTAGTTTTAAATCAACATCTCTGGACCTTGCGGCAATAATTAATCGACCAAATAGTTCGCGGTCAGATCTCACATTGTGAATTTTTTCATCATTTGTTTTGAGTTTTTTCTTCTGTGCTAGGCTGGCAAATGTTTTAAGTTTTAAGTGTGGCAACGTGTCCCAAAAGCTTCTCGTGTTAGTGTCCAGCCGCTCCTGAACAAAATTTTCCATAATCTCCTTACCAATGTCACAGGTGGAAACAAGTCTCTTGGCGATTTCACTAGGCAATACCACGCCAGTTGCAATGTTTACAAGCGGAAGACACTCGCTGTCGTCGTTTTCCGCAATATTAAAGGGATTGGTCATTATATCTGATGAGAACATCGAAAGTATCTTCTGCACATCGGTTTCATACCTGTTCATTCGATTAGTCCCCATTTCCTTATGTACTCCAAACATGTGACTCTCTTGTAACCCACACATTTGCTTTGTGACCGTTGTTATGGGTGCCCTCTTGTGGCTAGTTAAAAACCACCTCTCCAGAGCTCCTGGCTTTTGTGTTATTCCAATAATACCACCTCGCTTTTTGGAATCCAAATTAATCGATTGCTCTAAGGCCATATCTGTCCACACTTGATTGAATGGATGGTCTGAGCGACTTACGGAATGATTTCCATTCAAGAATTGTTCATGTACATGGGGATGTGTACTTGGAAGCATCTTCATGTCCGCAAGATATATTGGCAGCCATCTTGCATAATTGGTTCTGTCCATGCTGTAGAAATATGGCGCCATAGCAGCAGTAGCAGATAGGTGTGCCTGCCAATCTCCAGTTCTCTCAGCTCTTATGAATCCAAGCAGCAGCTCTACCATATGAATATATGAGTTCCAAAATGCGAACAGGTGTGATTTCGAGCTTGACTCAACTTTAAAGGATTTGAACAGCTGTTGCAATTTATTCACGTACATACACACCTCTTTGAAATTTTCTTGCAGTGCGTCTAAGTCGTCAATGCTGCTTCGGCACATCTTAATTTTCCCATCCAGACTCTCCAATTCTGTTGGAGTAATGTGGTCTTCATGTTGTCCATTTTGTTGAACCCATTTGGAAAAAGACTGCCATTGTAATTGCAGCAGCGCTTCCATAACCAATTTGTGAGCCCTCACTCCTCGATTATATGACTTCCCTTTAAGTAGAGCAGCAGCCGTGCTGCTACCATATGTGTTGGCCTCTATGAGGAGATCTTCTAAGCCAGAGTCATCAAACATCTTTCCAATAACAGCTAAGTAGTTTAGCGCAATGTGGAATCCCCCCAGTCTGATCACAGTGTCACTAAACTCTTCTTTATATCGCCACTGTATCTCCTTTGCCTTGACATATATGGCCAAGTCGAATGTAATGACTGAGTCATTCTGTCCTAGTGTTGTCATCATTCTTTGAACTTGTTTCATGACCGTATACACCGTATTGAATTCAGTTGGTGATCTGGAAATCATTGGACAGTAACCGATTTGTGTAAAAGGTGCGTTAGCACATGATAAAAGTGCATTAAATCCACTCCAACTAGGGACTGTTTGTGTTGCTGTGGTCATCATGGGTACAAGATCTACCGAAAACAATTTTATTGGACACATTCGAACGATGGCCCATGCAAGATCCATGACTAATGCCTGTTCCTGGATTGAGCTATCACATTGGTACCAATCCTTCTTGACAGTGTCTATGAACGCGGTCACAACTGGTCTTCTACCAAACACCCCACAATCAAGAATTCTGTTTTCAGTACCTGGTGCTGTCAAAGCCCTTCTCCTGACTGAGTGTTCAGCATGTATGACACGCTCTGGTCTTGGGCCAAATTGCATTCGTTGGAACATCACCATTGTCGTTGAGTGAGTTGTCTGTTTACCGTCTGAGGTTTCTTCAAGTATATCATTGTTATCAGCTGCTACTTGAACGAACGAGTTTGGAACAATGTTTGTTGGTATTACAACTCCATACCGTGTTGATTGAGCTAATACTTCAAGCGCCATACTAGTGTCAACTACCTCAATATCATCATAGGAAACGCTATGACCCATACGATTCAGAATGGTGACAACTTGTTTGGAACCTGTAAGATGCCTCATTGTCATAGTGAGGCTTATGTGTTTTGGCATTTTCTTTCTCCCGTGTGATACACAATGCGCTATGTCTTGGCATATCATCATTACATGCCTCTCATCACCTTCATTAGCCCATTCTGATCTAACATTACCAAACTGCTCTGGTGCTAAATCTGCATTCATGGTAACCCACCGCAGCAGCCAGTAGAGGCTTTGGGGAATAATTTCCTTTGCTTTTGCGAGTGTCAGATTGTCAACATCAACTGGTTTAATGGTGATCCCCTCACAAGCCTCCAAATCTCCCTTCAAAATCTGCGCTGCGTGGAACAACGTGTGACCATCATTGCTAGTAGTATCAGTTGAGCCATGTGGCCTATCAGTATACGCTGATCTACCACCAGCTGCATTGGCAGCTGCATTAATAACATCTTCTAAAGATATATCACTGGAATAAACAAGCTCGGGTTTGGAAGGGTTTAGCTGCTGGTGAAAAACGATTGAATCCTGAAAGTAGTTTTGTAATCGGCTTTTCAGTCTTTGGGAGCGGTAGTTGTCAGCAGTCACACCATTATTCTTTAGATAAAACTTGAACCGACTCAACAAATATGTCATGCTGTAAGCTTTTCCCGATACAAGTCCAGACTCCATCTCTGCTACCAGCTCCGAGAATGATTGGGAGAACGAATCCTCATTCACAGTTTCTTGGTATGATTTATACATCACATTGCGCATTGATACATACTGTGCACGGCATATTTCATGATATTTGGCTTCTGAAGCGATTAAATCTACGCCTCTTATATTGGTAAGCATTTCTGTATCCGCCATTTTCTCTGCTGCAATTTGTATGTTTTGGCATGCGGAAAATGTAGAAACTGAGAATAATTTCTTGACTTTCTTGTGAGTTTTCTTTTGGCAAAACATACACATTGCCCAGTTTATCGGGGATGATCTCGATCTTGCTGCTCTAGCCAAACTTGTCGATTCTTCTGTACTTTGTTTATCAAGAGGCATAGGAGTTGGTGGTGTCATGGATCGTCTTTTCGCAAAGTTAATATTGTGCTTGCTTGTGTATTTAGCATAACAGTTTCTATGCCACACAATATCCAGTTGTTTTAATTGATCAATATTTGAGTTAAGTCTTTCATAAACGTCATCCTCCCGGTGTTGGAAAGCCTCTATGAACTTTGAGATGCCGACTTCAGTGGCATTGCTAACAGTTTTGCTACTATGTGCTTGACAAATAATACAGCGAGTCCATTGTGTCGTTTTGATACGCTTTGCTGGGAGAAGATGAAACGCTCCTTCCTCGTCACAACTATCACTGTCCATATTTGCTTAATTGCTAGTTATATAGCGCTTGTAATTATTTCGCAAATGTAATTAGTGTGTGTGCATATATATTAAATCAGTACTAGGCTTTATTAATCAAGGCATGTATTAACAACCTTTCTCATGAATACAAATTCATAAAATGCCACTTGCATTCTTATTTGCTTTTCAAAAAAAGATTTGTATTTGAGAAAATGAGTGAATTAAACTTTCAGTTTACCTGTGATGTCAAATTACAAAATTACCCCGGAACAAGTGTTACAGGCATAATTTGAATTATATGTAGACAATGACAATGAGAGCGATGTGAGGTGTAGTATTCATTTTAATTTGTTTTTCCGCACCGATTACCACCACATCCATCTGTCTCATTCCAACCACCATTACCTGGGTGCTTTGTCAACAGTGGTACAGCTGGATATACAGATTCTATGATGGAGTTAGTATACATACATAAAATATAACCTTCACATTTCACCCTCGCCTTTGGTATATGCATGCAAAATGTGTTGGATATATGTTAGGTCGATATCCGTCTAAATATCATATATGGTGAATCTAATACGATATTACTTTGAGTTATGACACGATCATGCTTATATCGTTGTGCACTGTGGATACAGCCAAAGCCTAGACCCCCTATGCAAAGAAATCAGGATAACTAATTAGTGCTACCACAATTTGTTTGTACAACAGGGCTTAAAATGTGTGGGACATGTCCCCCAAGCCACAGCAAGTGTCAGACCTTCCGAATACTGGGTGTGCTACGTCACGATTCTGACCTAGCTTTAGCTCCTGGACTAAAAGATCCAAGATGGCTGCAAAACCGTTTATCCGATAGTCTAAAAATGACAAATATGCATAAGACAGTTTTGGCTGATATGAGGGTTAAAGAGACACTGAAGTGGACTATGAACGTCTAGGTGTAGTACAATCTGGAATGAATGATAACACAGAACACTGAACTTTGGTGATTTTTATGCCCTTTAATGCCATTGTATCTTATTTTATACATTTCCAAAAAGAACCACAACACAAAGTACTGTACTATAACCATATTCTCACTCGGACGGCCAAGGGAAATTACCCATATATATGCAGAAAATATCCTTCCACAACGAGGAAAAAGACTATTTTTCAAATGTGCTGCTGATATGGCTGGATTGATAAACAGTACTTGTAAAGTCTGAATGGCTACTGCAGTCATCGTGAAAAATCTCCATCTACAGGGCAGCAAAATATTATTTTTTAAAACTTACTGCAGGTATTATTCCATGAGTGTTTTCAAAACTAATGTTCTTTTGACCTGCCAATGGACATTTTTTGTCCTCAGTTCATGATCTGACTAAACCGTTTCACTGACAAAACACTGAAAAAGTATCTTCCTTATGATTAAAAACTGAATATTTTGAACTTAATTTGACCAGAAGCTGTTGTTGCCTAAGCAGCAATGTCTTCCCGTTAATTTAATCTCAAATAATTCATGTTTTCCTGTATAGTAGTGTTGAAAATCAGATATTGGGAATTCACCGGTGAAAGGGATAAAGAGCTACAAAGCTAGCCATATCAGTGGTACAATTCTCTCCCCTTGTAGAGTGACATTGTCTGTTGCAATAGAGCTACACGCCGAGGCCATTACTGAGTGAAAGTTTAATAAGAATGAACAACAGAGTACATCACTGGGATAGGATAATACAATAGCAGTCATATGTTGTTGTTGTTATTATTAAAATTATTGTAACCAAACCACGTTTAATTTTAATAAAGAAATAACGTTGTTGTCTTTGTAAACATCTTTTAAAATAAATAATAGTTCAAGTTAACGCTCACTGTCGAAATGATTAGATGACATGTTCAATAACCCTTTAATGGTCAAGCTAGCCTAAACTGGACTCTGCAGTGGTCTTGAGGAATATCCATTTGTGAGCAACGATAAAACAATTTTTGAAGATTTACCACTAGAATGCCTGGCTCGGCCAACCGAGCCAGTCATTCCAGGGGTGAACTTTAAAAAATAGTATTCTCTTGGCCGCAAACGAACATTTCAGTGAGAGGAATTTACGTTTTCTAGACCAAATTTGACCATTAGAAGGTTAAATAATTATATTAATAGTAGTATAGTTGGATGGCTTTCTTTTTGACATTTATAAATATAAAATTAAATCCCTGCTGGTCGGCCATTGCTTATTGGTAATTAAGTTTATGTTATTTAAACTTTAATTAAATTTATTTCATACAAAAGATATATAAAAATTATCTCTATTTCTGTCTGTTATCCCATCGCCAGTAATTTAGTATCGAAGTAGAATCTGGTTAATTCTTCCTGTGCATAATAACTTTTTCTTCTAAAATATTAACATTTTTATGAAATGATTCAAGTCAATTCAATGCTGAAATATGGGTTAATGTGATTGAAATGATGAAATCCCACTGTCCTTTACATAATAAACTAATCCTTCTATTTAACCCTTTCACGACGAAGCCGGCCAAAACTGGCCTCTGTAGTGGTCACGGGGAATGTCCATTTGTATGCCAAGAGAAGACTATTTTTGAAAATGTATCACCGGAATGACTGGCTCGATAACCGAGCCAGTCATTCCAGTGGTAAATTTTCAAAAATAGTCATCTCTTGGCCTGCAAATGGACATTCAATAAGTAAATACTTTAATTTTTTGAACAAATTTAGTCATTAAAGGGTTAAACGAATAACAAAATGATCCACTTAACTCTTAGCATTCTGAAGTCAAAATTTTAAATTTTCAAATTAAATTAAAAGATGAA
Source organism: Chaetoderma sp. LZ-2023a (assembly GCA_034401795.1). NCBI lineage: Eukaryota > Metazoa > Mollusca > Caudofoveata > Chaetodermatida > Chaetodermatidae > Chaetoderma > Chaetoderma sp. LZ-2023a. The sequence goes on along the minus strand of CM067375.1, from coordinate 476,761 downwards.
CTGGTGTTCATTTTTAAACAAATTTAGTGGGAGATGGTGCTGTCGTAGACAGCAACATCATCCACCAAAATTGTTTAAAAATGTACACAGTTTCTTTGCTACCGGCACCACAAAAAGATAGAATATTGACATCAAAGTGGTAATGGTTAACGTCAACCAGTCATGCTTAACGACAAAATGGCAGTAATTTCACTTAAATGAAGACATTACCCACAGAACATTTTGCACCAACTTGATACATTAACCATCTAATGGCCAAGTTGGTCAAAATTGTCCTCTGCAGTGGGCTTGTGGAAATGTTACATCGGCAGGCCAAGAGATTATTTTTGATAATTTATCACTGGAATGACTGGCTTCAGTTATTGCAGTGGTAAATTGAGAAATCTAGACCTCATGCTGATTTAGATGAATATCTCAGGGAGGTTTAAAGCTTTAAGGGTCAGGCTGACCAAAACCGGCCTTTCAGTGATCATTTGCAGGGCAAGAGAATATTTTTGAAAATCTATACCTGGAATGACTGGCTCAATAACCGAACCAGACATTCCTGTGGTAAATTTTCAAAACTAGTCTCTTGGCCTGCAAATGTACACTCATGAAGCCAAAATCTTTTTTTCCTGACCAATCTTGACCCATGAAAAAATAATTTTGAAAATTCAAGGTCAATAAAAGCGTGATTGAGAAGAAACTGCATCATTCCACACCCGTAACATACCAGCCCTAACACATTAGCTTTTAAGTCTGCATGGGGTGACGATAATACTGGTGACCAAACTGACCATTCAGCATTGACATAATCTCTGCTATTTACAACAGCTTGTAGCTACTGGTTTGGGACATCATAATAACATGATCATATCTTTAACAAGACTAATCCAGTACTATTATCACTATATACTTCAACCGTTAACAAATTTGACAAGATTTGCTTGATTAAATTTAAATGAAAATCCATCATTTACTTTTAACATTTTAACATTATTATCGTTGACAAGAATGTCAAAGTTTCATCACCTAAAATGGGTCAACATGACCTACATTGAATTAAAATACAAAAACTGACTTACAGTGTGTATAAAATCTGGTTAGGAGACATAGTTAGACACTCTCGATTTGACTAACATTATTATATTATCATATGCATTTACTGGAAGGCTTAACAATCTGAGAAATCACTCCCTCCTCCAGGTAGGATGAACAACATGCACCCCTCCAACACAAATACATCAGGACGAATGAGTGATGGCCTTCAATGCGTAATAATTTACAAATATTCGATAATAACATGTGCCTTGCAGGCGGACACGTATTGAAAAGGACAGAACATGTAGAATTTATACAAGATTATTCATTATCCAGAGCCTATATGGACTGTGACTAGAGTTTGTTCCTGTTTCAATGCATATGGGCAAGAATTGTATTAACAGATAAATAATACCCTCTCACACACAGAGGAAGCAAGCAAGATAATATAGTATCATAGAAATTGTCCATAACTCAACAGATACAGCTGTCTTGTGAAACATTATTACTTATTGGTGGCTGAGCAACATGGCTCATTAATCAGCAACAAAAGATAATTTTCAACAAGGTGCTTTTCTCTGTCGTAACCCTTTAATGTACAAGCCAGTCAAAAATGGCTTCAGTGGTCTGGAGAAATGTCCATTTGAAGGGCAAGAGTGCATTTAAAAGAATTGTCAACTGGAATAACTGGCTTGATAACAAGTGATAAATTTTCAGTCTTCTTTTGACCTGCAAATGGACAAGGTAAGCACTTTCCCTTTTTGACAAATCTTGACCATTAAGGAGTTAAATGTATGCATATCTTCTATAGTAATGACCTATCTGCCCTGATCGCATGCATGAGAGATGGCATAATACAATATTTAGAATAAATAGTCACACTTAGAACAAACATGTCACGACGGGTTTATATTATGGGAATAATTCCTTTGAGACGAAAAAAATCCACAAATACATGTTTTTGAGCACCGTTTTGTTTTAAATTAGAATTTGCAAATCAAGGTATCATCGTAGAAGCACATTAAAAGTATTTAGCTGTATAATATCATATACACTGATTTCTATTAAACAGAGCATACTGCTAAACATGCTTGAAGATTTAAAGCTTGATAGTTAATACTTGTGTTTGTAATAATAGACAATGATACTTAGTCAATCTTATGAAATAAAGCTGTCCTCTAGTGCAGTTCTGTGACGTGATGAGAAGAGGTCATATTTTAAGCTATTACCAATTTAACCATCGAATTTGTTCAAGAAAATTTCGATTTTCTCATAAAAAATGTCCGTTTGCAGACCAAGAAAAGACTACTTTTAAAAATTTAACACTAGAATGACTGGCTCGGTTATCGAGCCAGTCATTCCAGTGGTGAATTTTCAAAAATAGTCTTCTCTTGGTCTGCAAATGGACAATTCTCAAGAACACCGCAGATGCCATTTTTGGTTGATATCAGTGCTAAATGGTTAACTTTATTAACATATATTAGTTTCATATTTTCAAGTCCCCATTCACATCATGTCTAGGACAGTTATTTCATTCTGTGACAGGTAGATAATTCCTAAATTCGTAAACTGCTACTATACTACTGCGTCAAGAGGCAGCAAGGACTGAATGAGATTGTCTATGTTTCGAGCTCATTGTTTCCAAAATGGCTGTCCGTCATTTTCAGACTGCAACAATAGAGGCATCCAGTCTGTCAGTCAAATATATGTCATATTCAATTACATCACGGGTAGGCTGATGTCACAATCAATTACGTGATGAATGACATACCTAAGTCTGTTATAATCACTATATAGTCCCAAGTTGCATGGATTATTAAGCTTTTGACGTATTAAATCACATCATTCATGACGTAATTGATTATGACATCAGCCTACACGTGACGTTGTTGGTTTTGCCATATGATTGATCGATTAACTGGATTCCCCCTTTTTAATCACATTTAAAGATAATTGTCATAAGAAATTCTTACACAGTAGTTTGAATATGGGTTCTACACCAGAACAGGGTGTTTTATGCAAAATATATTGACCCCTCTTTAGTTCTCCTTTAAGTATCTCAGAAAAGCAGCACAGACAACCTTATGACACAAGATCAAGTTGTACAGCTAAACATATAGATTATTTAGGAAAGACTGATGATCATTTTTATAGAAAAATATTTTAAAGGACAACATGCACATTATGTGAATCCTGTTAAATCGAATTCATATTTATGGTGTTAAAGTCTTTGGTAAAGAAGGGCTATTCAGGTTGTATATCTTAGGTTAAGTTCTTAAAAATAGAACTTTATGATGAGAAGACAGCTACTGATGAGGCTGGAAGAGGGTTGCTGAAAGTTGTTGCTGTTTAAATACAAGACTTGATCCACGTATGCTCCTATAACAGTCATGAGATTTCTTATAGTTGCAAGAATTGAAAACATATTTAGGCATGCGCACTGCCGAACCTCATAAGATTAATATCTTGAAAGGCAATACAAACGAGGTACAAGAAGTTGAACCACAAATTGCTCATGTTTGCTATGTTTCAACATGCTGCATGCAATTAAAGGTTTGATTGCCAAAAGTTGAACAGCACTCCACTTCCATACAATTTATTTTCATGCTTTTATGAATTGTGTATGCAACTAATCAACTAAGTAAACTTAAATCACCCTACGTTCCCATTCACCAGTTGCACGAAAAATTCTAAAAGTTAAATGCAACTTGTTGTCCCATATATACAGGTGCTACTAAGACTTACAACTTAGCACAACTTGTTTCGAGATTATAGACAGTAAACAGCTTTTAGCAACAGTTTCCAAAATCACCACCAGCTGCCATGTTAAATGGATTTGAGTAACTAAATCATTCTTAATTAGCATAATACGATGACAGAACAAGATGATGAGCTTCAAGAAGGATTGCCGAATGTGGACTATTACAAACATAGAAGCTATCTGATTAATTAAAATACACCTCAGGTAATTAAAAATGTTCATCTTCACAACTAGCTTACAAGCAACGTCGACAAGAACAATACACGATATTAAATAAACTCTATTTCAAACAACTCGTATCTATAACTGGGCAGGGAAAATTATTTTATCACTAAGACGAGTAATATTATTTAGTTAATTAATATTGACGAAACAAAACGCGGCGACGACCATTTGATAGCGTAAAGACAAACGATGTGAAACTGACACGACGACGATGATTACATTATTTTAATACTGATAAAAATCACCTCAAAGTAGCAATAACAACAACAGTAATAACCATAAGATCAAGATGAATAGTATCATTTCCCATCATAATAATAATAATAATAATAATAATAACTGTGTGTCTCAAAATAAAAACAGCAGTGAATGGCTGGCCTTATTTTACGAATACAAAGATTTTTGAGACAGTCAATGGATAAAAATTATAATTACATTATCAATTATAATAACAACAACAGTAATAATTAATTAATTAATCAATCAGTATTTTCCTCTCTAATTCATTGACTAACTAATTACCAGTAATATTAATTAAGATCAGTATTCACAAGAACTATGAACCGGGTGAAATTTAAATAAAACATCAATTTAACTCGTTAATGGTCAAGTCGGCGAAAACTGACCTCTGCTTTGGTCTTGAGAAATATCCATTTGCAGGACAAATATTATTTTTGAAATTTACCACTGGAATGACTGGCTCGATAACTGAGCGTCATTTTAGTGGTAAATTTTCAAAAGCAGTCTTGGCCTGAAAATGGATACTAAGCAAATGTTGCCATTTTCTTGATAGATCTTGATCAGCAGAGTTTAAAGGCTCAGTCATTATGATGCCATGTACTTTTAACATATGAGGAAAAAGCTTTCACAAACATATACAAAGCACTTTTAAAGGCCTTGTAGACACATTCTGAATTCAAAGACTTTCAAGGATTGCCATGATCCACGAAAGCAAAACACGTTGTGAATCAAAGTACATTACCTGAATAAACACAATTATATAATTCTTTTGAACACCGACTTAATTAATATTGGTATTTGGGAACAGTTATTTTGTGCAAAATATATGCCTAGTATGTACAAAGAACTAAATAAAAAATTTCTACAACCATATCGGTTAACTGTTTGCCTGCTGAATTTCTGCAGACTACATTTTCCAGGGGTTTAACTCTGGGCCTGATGAATATTTTGAAAACAATTTGACTGCAAGTTGTTGGTGGCTAAGCCGCCACCAACAACTTTCAGTCAAATTGTTTTCAAAATATTCAGCAGGTCCAGAGTTATCCTCCAATGAAATTATTGTCTGTTGACATTCTCCAGCTAGACAGTTAATTAGCGTAATCTATAATAACCTGATAACATAACTACATTTCATCACACTATTTGTTAAACAGAACTTTGTATTATCGACAATTTCTATACACCAGAAGTTCTTCACAACAATAATATAAGTATTAACGAATACTCAGTGAGTTTTTTTAAATATAATTGTTAAGCCGTAGTATCACAACTTGAAGAATCGGCTAGAAACAAATGTAGCGATAAAAGTTAAGAATACAAAAGGCTCTGCATGCATGTTCAGAATGTTTATTCAACATTATTTATGCCTGGTAAAAATATGACTGAAATCTTTGTATGGGTTAGTAGGTTACAGATAAAAGAACTAAGAGAGTTGTTTATAATGTTACTTTGTTCATTAAACATCCTTATGTATTCTACACTCAAGGGCCATCGGATTAAATCTTCTTCATTAAATGAAACAATGAAGTATTCTCAGTTCAAACTGCATTTAAAAACAACGAGTTATTTGCTGGCACCAGTGAAAGGGACAGGTATTTAAATTTGCTACTAAAAAAAAAATCACAAATATCATGAATCATTTAATATCCAAGTTGGTCAAAGAGAATACCGGTACTATTTTTGAAACTTTATCAATGGAATGATTGGCTCGATAACCGAGCCAATTGTTTAATAATAGCTTTCTCTTAGCCTGTAAATGGACATTCACTAAGCAAAATATTTCGACTTTCTTAACCAATCTTGACCATTAATGGAGGCAGTTTGTTAAGAAAAGCTAGGTAGTCAAGTTAGTCTGCATATTCAAGACTAACTTATTTTTTTTACATGCGTTTGTTCACACATAAATGTGCTTCATGAGGCCGCTTGATGAAGTTCATTTATGTTAGGCTTGCGCGATTACGTGAATCAAAAATGACATTTTTCTTAGTGAATATATGTCCATTTGCAGAAATTTGTATGACTGGAATGGCTGGCTCGAGAATTCCAATCATAAATTTTCAAAAATAGGCTATCTTACCCTGCAAATGAACTTTTCTCAACACCATTGCAGCTTTCATTATTGATATTCGTTTGTTGCTGTCTTGAAAATTTGTACCCAAGCTGATTAATCGAGTAATCACGATTATTTAAACATAATCGATCGCGATCACTCAACACAATAATCGCGCAAGCCTAATTTATGTGCGAAAGCTCATCAAAATAAACAAAGTTAGTCTTAAAACGTACTACCTTTGAGTCTTGCTTTTAAACAAATGTAATTCACCTTTCCAGAGTATCCATCGATACTCTGACGTCATATGGCATCATAATCAGCTAAGCGGCATGTAGGATGACATCATAATCATTACGTCATAAACGATTCTATTAGACCCGTAACTCTTAATAGTCTGACATGTTGTAAGAATTGTATCTTCACTATTTAATAAACATACTGTTGAATATTTTAAAACTAATTTGACTGGCCGCTGTTGCTGCCATAGGCAGCAACAGCACCCAGTCAAATTAATTCCAAATTATTCAACAGCTTACCTGTCTAGTTTTCTGGAAATTGATAGTCAGAGCTCAGAGATCGTTCGATCCCAACACGAGTGATGTGTTAGTGAATCTTAGCTAGAGATGGGCAGGGCATAGCTAAAAATGGAAATATAATTACATGTATCTGTAATAGTATAATCTTGTGCAGTGAAGCCGTGATTAGATCCTAGATGCAGACATTCAAGTTCTTTTTAAGCGGACATCTAAGTACTTTTTAAGCGGACATATAAGTACTTTTTCTCACCGGTTTCAAGTCTGCAATGAGTCAATTAAATAATAACCCATTCAATCAAATAAAAATGCTATAAACTTGAACTTGAAACATGAATTATTGCTAATCTGAAATTCACTATTATAATTTTAAGTTTCTAAATGTTAAACTGTCTTCTAAATCATTACCAGACAGACACACTTAATTGGCTAGACAAAGGTTTAGATTGCATTTTATTGTAAAGGAAGTAAAATATAGAATAAACTAACTGTTTAAAAGAATGTATTAGTACCTATAATAAATATAGCTACCTATAACTAATAATCGCGCATTTTTTACATCAGATAATAATAATTACCGTAGTCAAAGTGAAATTCTATCTAAATAAGAATCAAATTATTCACATTATACAAATCAACAAAACATGCGGGTTTATTTGAAATTAATAAAAATAAGTTTTTGCATAACTAAAATTTACATATTTCTGAATATACATTTGCATGCTTTAGTTCTAAATTGAGAAAGCTAGGTTTGTGTAAAAAAAAGACATTTCGAAGAGAATTCAGTTCTAACACATCAGGTTATGTTGTACGAATCGAATTATTCACATGAATTCGCACAACGCCTACATCTGACTTACAATTGTTTACATCAAGACTTCAGCATTAAGATCTCGCTGAAATCATAGACTTTGTCATGTTATCTGGTGCCATGGGAGATAATTTCTATGATTTTTAAGGGAAAGCTGTCTTTCTCATAATCTGCAACTGATACAACTCTTTCAAACAGTACATTTTCTTTACAATTTCAAAAATATTAAGTCGGATATCTTGAAAGAAATTTAACAGGAAGATCTTGCTAGGCAGCAACAACTTTCCATTAAATTTCCTTCAAAATATGCACCAGCTTACCTCCCTTGATATTGCTGTAAGATGCTATCAATGATGAGTGGCTTAACCCTTTAACCGCCTGACTTCTACATTTTTGCAGACGACATATACTAGGGGTTATATCACTCGAGCTGCTAAATATTTTGAAAACAATTTGACTGAAAATGATCTATTATCTACATTCAGTCAAATTATATTCAAAATATTTAGTGAGTCAAGAGTTTTTTCTCATTGAAATTATTCTTTGGTGACTTACAGCAGTGAGTCAATGGCTAAGAAAATAACTGTCTTGAAGAATGCTCATTTTCAGGCAGAGAAAAAAACCATTTTTGAAAATGATCAAATATTAACATTTGTAGTTCTTTCAATTAAAAATAAAAACTGGCTTACTGGCACATGTAATTCTAGCCATTTCACTCCGACTTCACAGCTTAAACATGACAACAGCATAACATAAGACAGCCGTACTATACTGCAACCCGTATTCTGTTGAATATTTCGAAAAGATTTGACTTGAGTCTTTCTTGTGTATCAAGATATTCACCAGTTGTCCTGCTTGGCTGTTGTGAACTAGAGCTACATCTAGAATGTAGGGGTTAGTTAATTTATATATAAATGAACACACACACACACACAATGTAGCCAGTATATTTTAAACAATTCCGACCACATGCTTAACATGCGTCACATGAGCACACAAAACATGTATTCCTGAGATTTCCGACAGTTTACTGGGAAATTGTGAGAGGTCAAAAGCTATATATTCAAACAAAACAGACCTATTACAGGACAGGACTAAGACTAATATCTCATCATAGACGGGGGTTATCTGTTTATGTGGAACACTGCTTAGCCATCGATCATTCAGACTTGTCAACAGAGACAAATGTTAACTTTTTTTCGGTAAGGTTATGTAGTTACATAAGCGTAACATATTTTTCGAAACTGACTATTGATACTCCACATATACTTTGCTTGTGTCTGTAATTGGACATTTGTCTCTGGGTAAAATGACAATTAGCTTTGTCACTTGAGAGTGAGAGAACTAAAACATAGAAAATATCATTATATTATAATTATTATTTGTACCCTTTGAATCGTCAAATACCAGAATCTCATTTTCAAGACAATCATACGAGTACATCTTTAAATATTTTGAAATTAACTTGACATGAACCTGTTGCTGCAACAGCTTCCAATCAAATTAGTATAAAAAAATTGAAAGAAAATATTTTGTCCATTGTATATTATTTTTAGTATTTGATTATTCAGGTTCAAAGCAATAACCCTTTAACACCAATGCCGGCTTCTGCACTGCTCCTGAGAAATCTATAATTGCAGACGAAGAGGAGACTAGTTTTGAAGATTTACCATGGGAATGACTGGCTTACGGAGTCATTAGAATGGTAAATTTTCAAAAATCGTATTCTCTTGGTCTACAAAGGACATTTTCTATGAGGAAATTGAAACTTTCTTGAACAAATTTGAGAGTTGAAGGATTAACGTTGCAACCTTCACAGACAAGAAATGACATTCTTTATGATGTAACATTATTCAGTTGAATATTTTAAAATTAATTCGACTGGGACCTGATCCTGCTTAAGGCAGCAACAGCTTCCAGTTGAATTATAGTTTCTGAATATTGAACATTTTCCCTTCATAGTCATCTTGAAATTGATAGACTATTACTTCAAGGGTGAACCGGCTACACATATATTGTTTATGTCACAAGGGGGACTTACAAAATAACCAATGAATGTCAAGGAAAAGACTAAGTTTGAAACCTTTCAGCTGATATAATCGATTCTTTAAAGAACCAGCACATAACAGCATTACTAACTGTTTTAAATTATAAATTTATCCCTGACCATATAACTGGCTATTTCTAAATGATAGTTTTTTTCCTCTGATGGGCATGAATGATCAGTATTATAATAGTTAGGACATAACATTCTTTATAATATATTCATTTTCCACAAGCGACGAATCACAGAATCGCTAAAGGGAATAAAGTTAGGACAAGTAATTAGTTTCATTTTTCAAAACAACCTCTGACAGATATATAAAATATAAAAAGGTTAAATGTCGGAAAAAATGCTATTTTAACTAAATAATAATTTTTATGCTCTAATATTGACACAAAACACAAATAATCTCATTATCGAATGTCAATAATTATCGGTAATTAAATTTTTTTTAAAAACAATATTGTGGATGATGAAATCTTACTATACTACAATGAGCTCTAGTTTTGAGAATAATAAAAATAATAATAGTAATAAATTCACGAGTGCTTTCCAGGAAGGGAAATATGTAACAAAAATTATTCGTTTATACATATATTATTATTATAATAAAATAATGATAACAGAAACACAGGTCATAATAATACCCTGTTAGTATAATGAGATATGGACACATGTACAGTGGAGTAATAACACGAAATGAATTTTAACAAATCGTAATCATCATCGGGCCTACAATACAGCTTATAAATAAGTTAAAATCTTTCCAGAACAGAAAAATGTTAGTTAGTAAGAAACGTTCTGTTGAATATTTTGAATATAATTGGATTGGAAGGCAGCAATGTCCTCCAATTCAATTATGTTCAAAATTTTCAACAATACGTTCTATATTATTTTGGAAACATTTAAAGTTATTTCTAAGCTGTACTGTACAGCTTGAAATCAATCCGTCCACATTATTAACCCTTTCAACACTGCATACATGATTCAAAAAGTTATTTGCAATGTTTGAACTAAGCTGCGGAATATTTAAAAATGAATTTGAATGAAAGCTTTAGCTGCACAACGTAGCATCAGCTAACAATCAAATTATTTCCAAAATAATCAACAGATGACAAACCTTTCAATGGAGACGGTGACACAGCGATGAAAAGGCGAATGTAGTTGGAAAGTTAAAGAAGGGGATGGGCGTGTATGTGTGACTAAGTAAAGAAAAGGGGCAAAAAGATGAGAATTTCTATATAAAATGGTGCATTCGACGTTCCATTGGCTACTAGAATTCTAACTAAATCTTATAATGGTCGAGCCGGTTACAGTTTTTTCTAGTGGTCTTGAGCAATACCAATTTTGCAGGCCACTGCAATCACTACTCAGTAATTGAGTCCGCATAGGACCTTACTAGTTTTAGCTATGCCCCCTCTATCTCTATCTAAGTTTCACCCACACCTCGTCTATGTTGGGATCGATCGATCTCTGAACTCTTGGACTATCAATTTCCAGAAAATTATACAAGCTGTTAAATATTTTGAAACTAATTTGACTGGGCATTGTTGCTGCCTATGGTAAAGACACATGATGCATACAACGTATCAGACTATTAAGTGTTAAAGGCGGACTATATTCAGTCATTCATCATCACATAATGATTATGACGTCATCTTACACATCATGTAGTTGATTATGACATCATATGATAGATGTATAAACTTGGAAATGTCCAATGGCTAATTTCTTAAACCATAAAAGAATGAATTATTTAACACCCAAGGCGGCCAAAACCGGCTTCGGCTGTGGTCTTAAAATATGTCCATTTGCAGAGCAAGAAGCCCATTTTCGAAAATGTACCACTCAAATAATTGGCTCTGTATCTGGTTTCGAGCTAGTCAGTTCAGTGGTAAATTTTCAAAAATAATCGTTTAGTCTGAAAATGGACATGTTCTGAGAAAAATTACATTTTCTTGAACAAATTTGAGGGTTAAAGGGTTAATATAAGATTGACAATCCATAACACAAACAGTGAAGTGTGCTTTTCTTTGTATAAAGAAAGTAATCACTGACTAAGACCTACTCAAAAGCTAGTCAAGTCAGCTAAAGGGGATCTCATCCTATGTCTAGATAAAGATACATTGTATATTAGCGCCAATACAATTCAAGTATATTATATATACATATGTGTTAATATCACGATTAGTCTGAACATTAATCCACGTTATCTTGAACGGCGGACAAAAACGAAAATGACATCATCATCATTGACCAATCACATTTCCAGTAAACCATCATCAAACAAAGTACATTTAGTTACATTATATCAATACAGATCTTAGAGAAACGTCTTTATTATTATTACAATTACTAGCGATAAAACCTTGTATTGATATATTTTCTTAAAACGGCATACCCACTGGAGAAATATAATTTAGAGTTCTGTGTAAATAACATGTACTTTATATAACAATATGCTTTAAGAGAATAATAATGATGATAATAATAAGTAACTATGGGGCACATTCATTTTGGCATTCTCTTCGAAGAAGTCTCCCTCATTTTCATTAGTCAACTCTTTTCAAAGAAAATAATTGACGAATGAAAATGCAGAAAACACTTCTCAAAAGGAAAATTCATAAGACTGGCCATCATAGTATTCATCTAACATCTTATCTCCAAGGTAACGCTAGGCAACACATATTACAAAAAACCATTGATAAAACATGATCAAAATTTGGCAAAGTCATTACAAAATGAAAGAAATCTTGACAACAATTTATTATATATGTTTATTTGATTTTCTTCTCGCAATATTTAAACACATGAATTCAGCTTCAACAACGAACTATAGGCAACATTATTCTATAAATATTATTGTTAGAACTCAACAGCAACGTGCACGGTTATTATACTAAGGGTGATGAACAACGATTGAAACACTGCAAACAACTGACAAGTACACAAAGCACCAAACCCTAATGAATACTACTGTGGTTAAAAAAAAGAACAATAATAACAACCCACATCCTGTTGCTTAAAATGATGGGATCCGATCTGCCACTCAAATATTTGCCGTCATATCAAAATATGTCATTTGTTAGCCAAGGTCACAATCAAAATCATGTAGGCAATCCCCCCCCAAAATAGAAAACTTCAGCACAAAAGTGTCTAAATAGTATGTTTTTTGGTGAATTTACAATTTAATAAACAGTCTGTTGAATATTTTGAAACTAATTTGAGTTGGAGCTGCTGCTCCCATTTAGATTAGTTTCAAAATATTCCCAAACTTATTTGTATAGTTACCTTGAAACAGAGATTCTGGAAATTCACCTTTCAGTTCCAAATCAATTTAGGAATCCAGTTTCTCAGTCAATCATATGACGTCATAATCAACTACGTCACACGCAGCCCGATGTCACAATCAATTACGTAATGAAAGACACGATTTAGTCTGTCATACAATTTAATACAATCTTTTGAATATTTTGAAACTAATTTGACTGGGTATAGGCAGCAACAGCACACATTAAAATTAGTTTCAAAATATTCAATAGCTATCGCTATCATGTATAGTTTTCCAGAAGTTGAGATTCAGAGAGTGCAGGGATCGATTGATCCCAACACAGGAAAAGCGTGGGTGAAACTTAGCTAAATATAGGCAGGGTACAGCTAAAACTGGATTCCTGCATTCCAACACACACAGAGTGGGCGGAGCTTAACTATAGATGGGCGGAGTATAGCGCTGAAATAGATCCCTCTATTAATGACAATGTGGTAGGAGTGCTGCTAGACAACGTGTGGTTGCTTTGACAACAGTGCTGCTCAAAGGTGTTGCTATTTTCCAGACAACAACAGCGGTCAGCAAAACCATTTTCAAAATAAACACAAGTTTATTACCCTACATGGAACTGAGCAACTGGATGATTAACAGTGTTAACGGCACACTAACTACAATCTGAAGAAACAAACGGTATCTTATATTTTTCTTATAAAAGAAACATTCTTTATAATAAAATCTATAATGACAAATTCCTCAAAGTATGATGATCCGGATTGTTTAAAATAACAGATATAATCCAGTTCCCTTTCTCCTGTGGTGCACTAAGTAAACACTTGAGGAACTTCACTAACCCGTTAAGCCTTCAATTTGTTGATGAAAATGTCCATTTTTAAAAAAGAAAATGTAAATTTGCAGACCAAGAGAAGACTATTTTTGAAAGTTTATCACTGGAATGACTGGCTCGGTTATCAAGCCAGTCATTCCAGTGGTAAATTTTCAAAAATAGTCTTCTGTTGGTCTGCAAATTGACATGTCTCAAGACCACTGCAAATTGACATGTCTCAAGACCGCTGTAGAAGCCGTTTTAAAGGGTTACAAAATTGCCCTTTAAAAATGAGTCATAATGACAAGGAAGTAAATTTGAATACCCTGATGACAACAATCAAATTTGCAACAAGAAAAAATAGTGTTAGCTTTGTAAAAAGACCATTGTATGTAATCTTTTCAAAAACATCATCACCAAAAACTCTATTAAATACTCAAATATCTGCTCTTTCCTTTACTAATTCAGCACCGAAACACAACTTTTTAACCCTTTTATGACGAAACTGGCCAAAACCGGCCTGGTCAGTGGTCTTGAGGAATGTCCATTTTGCAGGCCAAGAAGACTAATTTTTTTAATTTACCACTGGAATGATTAGCTCTGTAACCAAGCCAGCCATTCCAGTGGTACATTTTCAAAAATAGTCTTCTATTGACCAGTTATTGGACATTCAATGAGGAAAATAGTTTGATTTTCTCGACCAAATTTGGTCATTAAAGGGTTAAGCATCCTTACCAGTTCTGTATATTTCCAAGAAATACTGAAATGTTTGAAGAATAACAAATATTCTGCTGAATATTTTGGAAAAAATTATTAAAAAAAGAATTTCATGTTTTCTGTATGATGGAGATACTGATGTTTCAGAGATCAAAGGGATGACAGAGAGTACATGCAACACATATTTTACTTTTTATTTGTCAAATAAGGAAAACATTTCTTTGCACTCAATTAAGATAGGGAACTGGATACTAATAATAACATCACTACAGAGCTAAACTACAAAAAATCACTTAGAACTAGACTTAATATTATATATATTTAATTTACATCTCAACCCTTGGCTCATATTTCACATGCCAAGCTGTACATACATTTTTGTACTATGTGATATTCTCACGGAGGGAAACATTTTCCTGGCAATAACGTAACAAGATGATGACTCAAGACTGAATATTAGAATTTTAATAAGTTAGTAACTGAATAATTAAACTTTTGAAGCAACAAAAAACATGTTTCCAGATAAAACAATTTTCAATTTAAAAAACACACAGAAACAGCAACAGCCATAGCAATAATCCTGCTTACAGGTACATTAGCATTTTTTCATTTGGATTCAGTCATGTTGCTATGGTGATGAGAAACATGTGACTTACAGGCATAGCGGGACAGACGGAGACGTCAAGTGAAGGACGATGACGGGTGAAACAGACGCCACGGCACGTGTCATCTACAGAGAAGAAAACAAACATAAAACACAAGGCAATGAGACATTCAGCAAAAGCTTTTCCACAGAAATAATATCTGACATAGACTTTAGAGGTGATATACATATAAAATTGAAAGCGCACCTGAAGTTTATCTGTCACATAGAAGCTTTAAGCATGTTACTGATGATAAAAGAATCTCTTATCTGATGCTAGGAAACTGAATCCGTACTAAATGTCAAAGAAATGGTACACTGGCATTCTAATTCACCTTTCCAGAGTACCCACCCATCATATGACGTCATAATGAACTGCATGCTGTGTAGAATGACATCATAATGAATGACGTCATGAATGATGTCGATAAGTACGTCACGAACGCATATTTGAAGACGGTCTATGCGTTGTTGTACAAATTGTTTGCTTTTACTATTTAATATAAAAAATATTTTCTTGAATATTATGAAACTAATTTGACTGGGCGCTGTTGCTGCCATTGGCAGCAACAGCACCCAGTTAAATTAGTTACAAAATATTCAACAGCTTCCCTGCAGTTTTCAGGAAATTGATGGCGAGGGCATTCGGGGATCAATCAATCCCAACATGGCGAGGTGTAGGTGGAGCTTAGCTAGTGATGGGCGGGGCATAGCTAAAATGGAAAGGTCCATTGAGGCCTGAAAAGCTGACCGTGGATGCTATATCTGATATTAACTAGATGACATAAAATCAGCAGATTCCCATGCAATGATGGCTATTTAGGGCTATAACATGCACACATGGCCAGAGAGCATTGCGGATTGGCAGAGTGATACTGAGAATAACAATAATTAAGACATTTGAGGTTTTAGAAGCACTCTCCAAGATGTCAGATGAAACAACAAATCAGTACGCCACATACACACATTGGCATGACGTGTAGATGGATGGATGACCTGACTAAAACAAGAGATTCCATCTCGCAATGCTCATGTCAAGGAGCTACGGCTTTCTGTGCATGCGGTGGTGGTGCGACATTGGAATTACTTTGCTATTACATAATATTGAACAGTTCACGCTAGACTATCATATTAAATAGGGCGATGGAAGACATGGAACTGCGGTGTGTGTGCGTGCGTGCGTGCGTGCGTGTGAAGCATCAGTCATATGGAAGCTATGAGCATTTTGCAAACTCACATTGGAAATGATTTACCACTGCACATTTATATGGTCTGGTTATGAATAAGCAAACTGCTTGCCAGTCAATGCCAGAGGAAGATCGCCATGGAACTGTCCAGTGACAAGGCATAAGTGAATAGCCTCAAGAGTGAACCTTAAACCCTACCATGCAAGCACTACTGGCTTCAGTAAGTCTTAATTATAGGCAAATGGTCCATATTTAAATCACTCAACCCTGTTGCCAGAGCTAGCTCCACATGGAACTGCCCAATGAGAAGGCATAAAGGTAGAGCATCAAGATTGAACTTAACGCCTAACCACTTAACGTACCAGCAGTGCACGCACATCTGGCCTGAGCAAGTCAATCAAATGGTCCACATTACCTATTTTTATATGTAGATGCTCATATGTCTCTAGATGTAAGTTCTTAGGGAAAAACTGTAACATTTTACTTAATTCTTGGCTTAAGTATGAGATAAATCAAGCTAAAATAAACCAAGTACAAAGCAATGGGAAAAAACCTTATCAAGAATAAATTTCCAAAGTTTCTTTGAAATCTGGCAAGCGTTTGGTTCTTTCAATATCCATTGCATATAATTGACCACTGGATACAGTCTGGTCAATCTACACTTTGTGTAAGGATTAACAAAAGACAAGCCAAAGGTTTAAGTCAAGTTATGGAATAAGATCCTAAATCTGCACGCACGCACGCACACACGCATGCACACACACACACACACACACACGGTTAGCAGGACATAGTGATGGATGATCGCTTGGCAACTAAAGGTACAAAAATAAAATAAAAAAGGAAATCGTCACAGACAAAGACATACACATGTGAAAACATAATTCCTCCATTTCGCATCTAGCAGGGGGACAATTAATTACCCTCTGAATGTGATCTACCGATGTCACATTACAGTTCGGATTCAGTCTCAGCTTCAAGTCTGCTATATGATGGACGAAAGATTCAGGTACACTTCCAACAAGAACAATTAGAGATTGCGGACTGGCACCCTCCCGTTTTTGTCACATTGTAAAGGCTGAATTTTCTTCACTTAAGATTTTCTGGATTTTTTTGGGATCACGCCCTAAGTTATGCAATCCTAGTGGAACACACTTTACTGCGTTAAAATTTGAGCCGAAGTGGACCAGTAGTTTACGAGATATCCACAGATCATGAATTTGATATCTGGATCCAGGTCCTTTTATCTGGATCCCGGTCAAAGTCTGGAAATCTTCTTGCACAGCAAGTTCCTCCATTTGAGCCAAAAGCGATGAACAGTTTTTGAGCTACAGTTCTGGACACATAGACAGACACAGAGACCCGATCGCAACACCCTCTTCCCATGACAGGGCAAGGGTAATAATGTACTAACCTTAAACTTAACCCTTGCATTCTAGAAATCCCTCAAATGTCTCTACTTCCTGTAAAACTCATTGTAATAGAATATTTCTTAGAGAACAAGGAGTTTGTTATATTAGGTGTGAGGCCTTCAAAGGGTTAATCTTTTACTAACTATGATCTGTCATACCAAAAAAAGCCGTGTTTAATGCCTACTAACAACATAGTGCTATTTAAAAATTTATGTTTTTGATAACTTGATGGAGTCTCAAAAAAGCATCCGCTTTTGTTTCTACGAGAATTGATAATACTTACCAGATGTATTATTATGATAATGTCTATTATCTAGTCTAGCTCAAAATAAACAATTAAAACTCCGCACTCTCCATGGTCCTGCCCATACTGTGTCCAGGAATTACCATAGCCTCCAGATACCGAGTCAATTCCCAACAACAGTCAGATTCGTCTATATCTGTCTGGACAAACAGCGAAATAAGATCAGCCTCCTCAGCGGGGTGGCTGAGGCGGGCCATAGTACATCTGATAAGTATTATCAATTGTCGTAGAAACAAAAGCGGATGCTTTTTTTATTCTACTTTGAATACTACTTACCAGATGTACTATTATGATAAACTCCAGATTTCGACAGCCAAGAAACTCCGGTGGGAGGAGGTGAGGCGCGAAACAGCTCTCAAATACCATCCGACAGAGAAGGTTGTGAAAAGACTGGAACCCCACCATATACTTGGGTCCCGCCATCTGACTCATAGAGTGCTAAACCTCCAAGGTCTAGACCGCGATTCCCAAGGCCCCCCACCCCTCATCTGTCCGCACAAATTCCAGAGGGATGCCAAAAGGGGAGGCAACACCCACCGCACCCGTGTCAGCCCAAAGTCTCAGCTAAGGCAGTCCAGGAGAGTGCAAAGAAGCAACTACAACTACTAATTTTGAAAAAACTAGATTTTCAAATTTGAATGAGTCTATTGTCTATTGCAATGAATAAGATACTCTTCAACCAAACTTTTACCTAATCAGTCTGGGAATTCGACTGTAAGTAAATTAATATTAGTCACTTAGACTAAGAAAACACTCGCAGGAGCTTCGATCAATCCACGGTCGTTCACGGATCATGTGCATCACCAGTGCCAGTGCCTGTGGAAGAACCCTACGATGTATGCGTAAACAGTGGTCGGACATGGCTTTAAGTGAGATTCGATAAATTGGCAACGGCTACTGGATTAAGTGCACTGGAGATATTGCGAAGGTAGAAATCAGTAAATGACGACTTGGCATGCCATTGTTCTACAGACATCACCTCCTTTAAAGACACCCTTATAAAGGGCTGATGCTGCTGCTAGTGCTCGGACTTGATGGGCATTCGCAGGATCAATCTTCTTTCCTGTTGCGATTTTATGCGCCATCTGAATAGCATCGACTATCCAACGAGAAATTGTGTCTTTCGAGGCGTGAAGATGAGGAGCTTTGAGACATAATCACAGAGATTTTGGGTCATCTCTCCACTCCTCAGTATATTTCTTATACATCTTCAGACATCTGACAGGACACCAAGCAGAAGAGCTTGGGTCATGTCTAATTAAACTTGATCGGCTGTGCTGGATATTTAAGTCACTGATTCATTGCCAGGAAACAAAGACGTGGTAATAGTCTTAAACCTTCACCCGTAACGACAAAATGGTCTTATTCGGCAAAAAGCGCATGAATTTCACTTCTTCTTGCCGATGCTGCTGCAACCAAGAAAACTGACTTAATAGTTAACAGTTTAATATCTATAGCGCTAATTGTTCAAAGGGAGCATGCCCTAAAACCTGTAGAACAAGAGATAGATTCCATGCTGGGATAGGAATTGGATGTCTAGGTCGCAGATTGCTCATTCCATTAATAACTTCATTTAAAGTGTCGTTCTCCACTCCTACAGTGGCCAGACTGGGAAGGACTGAAGCTAAAGCAGACTTATATGCTGCTAGGGTTGAAGGTACAAGTTTGTCAACCTCGTATAAATGACAGATAAAATCTGCTACATGTTGAACAGATGCAGAAAAGGGATTAATATCTCTTCCCTTACACCACTCTGCAAATTTGTTGATTCTATAATTATGTTTTGGTGGTTGACCCCCTTCTGGCTGAAGCGACAAACTTCGCTGCTTGCTCAGAAGACACCCTCAATTGCTCGCTGCTTGATAAAATCTATGCAGTCAACAATTCCAAACTGTCGTGGAGGTGCAGACGTTTGTTCTGAAAAAATCAGATCCCTTCTGTTTGGAAGAGGAATTGGATTGCAAACCAGAAGGTCCAGCAGATCCGTAAACCAATGATCGGCTTGGCCAATGAGGAGCGATCAGTAGTACTTGGCATATGTTCTCTTATCTTTGCTAGAACTTTTGGGATGAGAATCGTTGGATACGCATACGCTTAGATTCCTTTCCAACTTATCGCGAGTGCATCCACTCCCTCCACTACCAATTGGTTGAGCTGCCATTCCTTCGGACGACAAACCGTCCTTCGACTGAGAGCATCTGCTAGGATGTTCAATCTTCCGGGAATGTGTGCTGCACGAAGAATAACATTCCTCTCGTGGCACCACAGCAGACGGTTCCATTATCATCATACACAACTCTGGTTATCTCGTCCTGCCTTGGCGGTTCAGATAAGACACCACTGTGGAGTTGTCTGTCCTTATTAGGACAATCTTGTCTTGGATTAAGGTCTCAAATTTTCGAAGTGCTAATGCTACCGTTAATAATTCAAGAACATTTATATGTTTCTGGGCATTGGTCCGATCCCATTCCCATGGCACTGACAGATCGTCCAATACTGCTCCCCAACCTGTCGTCGACGCATCTGTGAAGATAGACATCTGCAGTTGAGGAGGTTGTAGAGGAACACCTCACAGGAGATTCTGTTCTAATAACCACCACTGAAGATGGAATATGAATGGTTCTTTTACTGGAGTCCTCAGAGATAACGGATACATTCTCCGAGACCAGAATGACATTAAGTACATCTGAATCGGCCTGCACCCGAGTGCCGCATAAGGAACCACCTTCTCCAGAGATCCTAGTAAACCCAGTATTCTACGAAATTGACGCCATCAGATAGGCTCCTAGAGAAATTGTCTCCAGATCTGAAAAGCCACACACCGTCCCTGAGATTGAAAAGAATTCTCAGATACACAAACTCCTGGGATGGAGTTAATTCTGATTTCTCTAGATTCACAATCCATTCTAGGTCCTTTACTAAGGCCAGGACTACCTGAAGATTGTTGCGCAGTGACTGGATTCCCCGCCTTCAGCAGCCAGTCATCTATGTAAATATGAATAGCTATGTTTCTCCTGCGAAGATAAGAAGTCATGGCGAGAACCACTTTGGTGAAGACCCTCGGGGCTGTGGTCAGACCAAACGGTAACGCATTGAACGCCCAGACATTGTCTTGGAACGCTAAGTGAAGGTATTTTTTAAAAAGGAATTGACATTGGAATATGAAAATATGCATCCTTCAGATCTATCGATACTGCCCACATGCATTTCCAGTCTCTATCTGAAATTTTGGTGAAAGAATGAATTTGTTCAGCGGTTTGAGGTTGAGAATCGGTCTCGAACATCCAGTGCATTTCCGAACGAGGAACATTTTCGAATAGAAGCCCAGGGAGGACTGATTGCGGACTAAATGAATCGCATTCTTTCGTTGAAGATCTTTGATTTTTGAGCAAATGACATCTAGACGATCGGATTCCCTTGGAACGGGAGTCGACGATAACGGAACCAACGATTGACGGATGAGCCAGTCCGGTTCATAGCCGTTTCTTAGCCAATGCTTTGTCATTGCCTCTGCTGCTCCTGACGGTGCTGCTTATAGGACTGTTGCTGAGAAGTCCTTTTCGTCGACTTCCACGACTTGCCAACGACCTCCTGCTCTGCAACCTAGGAAAGAGCTTGTCTTGCCGACCTGCCAAACAAGCCCAGACCAATGAAGGGCGCAGAAGACAAAGCAGCCCTCATCTCTGGTCCCGGTTCTACACAATCGAGAACCATTCTCCTCCGCTTTGCCAATGATCTAGTGATCACCCTGGCTAGGCAATCTTGGGATAAGCGCATGGTGTCCCGGATAACTCTGGGAGCAGTCTGGCACTTCCCCAGCTTCCACCACGCAGGTCAGCATCCCCTACAAGACGGTACAGCCATGAGAGAGAGCAGCCATACCCGCTCTCGCCGCATCCTCAATAAGCGTTAGCTCATTGAAGGCATCTTTATTAGTCTGAGAAACCAAGGGTCGAGAATGACCCTTGGATTTCCCAGCTAATGGCCTATTCAGTGCTTCACGTTCTCCGACTGAAAGCCGAGGAACACGGGCATACTGATGATAGGTCTGCTCTGGAAAGCGGACCCTACTCCTAATCCCTTTGGGTAATGTGTACTCCGGCTGAACCAGACGGTACGCCACGACTTCCAACATGTCAGAAGTCTGAGTGTCCAAGGGTAGAGTTGGCATAGCCGAAGAGCCAGTCGACAGAGCGCTAGCCGCTCGCTCTGGCATTCGCTACATCGCCGGATCGCGCTCAGACCCGTAGTCAGATGTCAACCCGAGACGGTCGGACAGCCATCCATGAACCTGCACCCATTCAGCCTCGGTGCAGAATGATAATTCGTCCATTAAAGGACTACCATTTTCATCCTCCTCACCCTTGGATGAGAAGGCCACTGACGACCCATGCTGAGAGCTACGGACTAAACTTCCAATTCGAAGTGGGTCCGTGGCTCGACTACTTGCTGCTCCAGTATCTAGCGAATCACCAGATACAGAATCACCGCAATCCATCGGCTCCAGCACGAAAGCTGGGACTGCAGCCGCTAATGCGGCAGGATATGGGACTCCGAGAGGAGCCACCATACCCGCATCCGCGATGCCGACGGGAGGCGTAAAAGATGGCTCTGTTGGCACTCTGGAAAGAGCAAACCCTGGTTGGAAGATGCCCGACGGAACGTCGACATCCCCACCTGGCTGACAGATCCGAACAAAACCCAGGGGTGAGCTGCGGGAAAGGCCGGAGTCCGTCACCTGTGAAAGCTCTGGCATGCCAGTCTTCCATCAGGAGAATATCCTCTTCCTCCGCCGTCTCTTGAACTGATGCGAGAGAAAGGTCAGGTGCATGTTCCTCCGCAGAACTGGCCGGACCACCGATAGGTTGTCCTGCACAAGACTGCATTGACGGAACCGTGGACTGGAACGACTCGAACATCGCCTTGAATTGGGCCACCCAAACACCCAAGGCCGAGTCCATCCGCACATTCAGACGCTCCTCCAGACCTTTAACCGACGCCTGATCCACCTTGGCCATCGCGATTCTCTCCACAAATGCACGCCGATCGCAATCAAACTCCGCCACTAAGTCCGACGACCACTTTGCGCATACATTGCAAGGACTTTCACCCTTACCCTTGGCACACGCAACACAGCAAACTTCTGCTTCATGAAGCGATTGCAACGGGAGCATAATGTATCCGGCGGGGCCTTACCCTGCCCCTTCACTTTCTGTCAACACAGAATAAGAATTAAAATGCTCCACATGACAAGATGATGATGAGCAACACGCACAATTTACTTGATTGTAATTTTTAAATTACTTAAAACATTAACTCTTAGATTAATGATAATCAAGTTCTAGGAAGGAAATATTTGAAAATTTTTTAGTTAAAATTTTATAAACACGACTTGGTAATTAACTAACGTTAAAATAGCCAAGAAATAAAGACCGATTGCTACAAACACCCTCGACAATAAAGCGAGAGCTAATGATCGGCTTAAAACTGAGTGCATAGACATGCCAAGCCAAAACAAAACGATAATCATGGACGCCACCATCTTGGCTAAGGGCGCATCCATCTTGGAAGGAACCGAGTCGCAAGAAAAATTAACCGAGTACCCGGATAAGATTAAAAAGTTAACGGGTACCGGAGCGACTCTAATAATGGCTACCATTTTAAAACAATGTGCCAATTTAAGGAAATTTCAAACAGTCATTATGGCACGAATGTATAAATTCTAGATTGATACAACGTGCCTCTGCGACGATTTCCCTTTTCCTTCCATTACGCCAGCGATTAGAAACTTCTCTAGACACTCAAAATGCAAAAGATTAGCTAAATCTCAGACTAGAAAAAACCTGACTGTTAAAGTCAGCAAAATAGATGAATCTGACTGTTGTTGGGAATTGACTCGGTACCTGGAGGCTATGGTAATTCCCGGACACAGTATGGGCAAGACCATGGAGAGTGCGGAGTTTTAATTGTTTACTTTGAGCTAGACTAGATAACAGACATTATCATAATAGTAGATCTGGTAAGTATTATTCGAAGTAGAATGGGCATTCGTTCATTTTACAAAGTGTTTCAAGTAACAATACCTTGACTCATAATTGAGTTATTGAAAATGGAAATCTCAATGTTATTGGTAGGCATTAAACACAGCTTTTTTAGCATGACAGATGAGCTTTAACTAGTCTGACCTACAAATAGATCTTATTTATCAGAAATGTTTGTATTCAAGCATTAGACACATTTTTTTTAATTGATTTTCAACTGCTTAAAAAGCATGTGCGTCCTATATATGAGAACATATGTAGCTTTGTCTTTTTGTTTCTGCTCAAATTTCCAAGTCAAAACGGCATTTTAACCAATACCGGGAATAAATTAGCTGGAGGTATTATATTATGTAATAAACCAATTGTTTGTAATCATAGCCTCTGTAAATGTACCCGTCATTTGTAAAATGAGGAAATAAAGCTCGAAAATATCAATTTTAATTTTTTTTTTATCGATCACGTAATTTCATTCATGATCACAAACACAGATATAATCATCCTTGCGTGCTTGTGGATATGCGCCTCCAATCACAAGAGGTTAAACCTCTTCTGTGTTTGGAGGCGCTAGCGGGTTTCATCGATGCAATCTAAAACTTCCTTGTCTAAAAGGACTCCTATAAGTTATCAAATGGGTAGAATTCAGTCACCATCACACAATGATAACATATAGTAATTTCCGAGTCCAGTATACTTATATCTACTGAGTACTCACTCTAATCACATAATTTTTATATTTTCGAGATGACATTTTATATCAAAATTAGCATTGATTTTGATGTAATAAACAACTTTTATTGAATGATAAGCGATATTTCGGCAGTCTCATTTAATAATTTCACTTCTGCGATGATGTTTTGCGGCATACGCTTAACATAGTGTTAAAGCCGCAACTCTCACTCCCTGGGTTGAGATGAAATTAATACCCTATGAGGCGGAGCTTCTATGATGACGCGTATGGCGCATGCGTAAAATAGCCTACCATCTGACAGCTCAGCACCTGGCCGCTGTACACAGCCTATATTATACCTAGATGGCTGGTTTACTATAGAGTAGGACAGTCCACCCTCTGCATAGTAACACTATACACATGTGTACTATATTCACATACTCCTTCAAAAAGATTTATTTAATTAATTTATCATAAACTGGCTGACTGCTGCAAGCCATCAGACAATAATTTCAACTGACAATAACTGCGGACTATTTTGAAAACAACTTGACTGAAAGTGGTTTGTGGCTATGTTAGTCAAATTGTTTCCAAAATATTCAGCATATATCCAGAGTTAAACCCTGTTGAAAATGTAGCCTACAGGAATTCAGCAGTCAAACAATTAAGCCAATTTATCTAGCAATACATTTAGCTCAGTATTAAAGTATTAGAAAGGTTTATTAGATAGTGATGCATGTAGTATTCTTAATGTGGTTATTTTGAAAATGGGAATGGGGATATCTGTTACTGTCAAATGCAGCAACAGTTTTCTGCAACACTTGTCACACTGATATCAAAAGATTAATTGTTACAAAGCCGGTATTAGAAAGGCTAATATACAGTTTACAAACACTGTTGCTGAAGGCTGTTGCTGCCTAACAGCTTACACCACCCTTATTTGCAGCTATAGGTGGCAATAAGACCACCCCCCCCCTTCTTATCAAGATAATGTGTTTATTTATTTATTACTGCATGTTCTCTCTCTACATATGATATAGAAT
Source organism: Chaetoderma sp. LZ-2023a (assembly GCA_034401795.1). Taxonomy (NCBI): domain Eukaryota; kingdom Metazoa; phylum Mollusca; class Caudofoveata; order Chaetodermatida; family Chaetodermatidae; genus Chaetoderma; species Chaetoderma sp. LZ-2023a. The sequence continues at coordinate 450,969 of CM067375.1, read as the reverse complement.
AATACACGTGGCTGTTATCAGCTGTTTACACTTATAAATCATTCAGAGAACATTTTCCCGCAATATGATGTCACAGCTTTAGCTCCGCCCACTAAATTCAAATTTTATTCAGCTCTCATGTTTATTTGAGCTAATTCTCATTTAAATGAATATTTTCCAACAATTTCTTCGATATGACAGTACCAGTGCTATACCAAGAATGTACTGTGGAAATATCTAAGAAATCTTAAGGGTTTTATACCTTATTTTTTAAAATATGCTACCTAGATGTGAAAGATGGTTAGATTTTGATAGATGTGACACCAGCGCCATCTGGTGCCTTTTATAGGCAAGGTGGGCCTTTAAGGCGGTAAGAATCAGTATGAGGAAATTGCATTCAATTTTTATGTTACTCTGTGAGTTTTAATCATATAGATTTAAATATTTTCTTGAAATATACATATTTAATTAACCCTCCCACCTCCCCCCCCCCCCCCCCCTTTCTCAAATATGTTGGTTTGGGAATTGAACACCTCTTGTCCTAATGTAAGCCTAGGCTACTAATAAGTAGAATATATACATTACGGTACTTGTTACCAGCTTTCCCGATATACTCAGTGTCCTATATACGAATACAAGGCTTATTGGCGAGGCTTTGGGCTAAAATTTAGCATGCGTCTAATACACGCTTGAATCAAGTACATGGATACAAACAGTATTTTAGCCACATAACCTATATTTTCGTCACCCCTCCAGTGATTTGCATAAGCTAATAATTAACCCTTTAATGGTCAACAGGGTAAAACCAGTCAATTCTATGGAATTGAGGACTGAGGAATGCCATTTGCAGGCCAAGAGACCTTTTTGAGAATTTATCTCTGGAATGATTGGCTTGATAAACAAGCCAGTCATTCCACTGGTAAATTTTCAAAATAAGTCTTCTCTTGGTCTGCAGATGAACATTCTATAACCAAATATGATTTTCAGGATCAATTGTGACCATTAACCCTTTAATGGTCATACCGGCCAAAACCGGCCTCTGCTATGGTCTTGTGGAATGTCCATTTACAGGCCAAGAGAATACAATTTTTGACAATTTGCCACTGGAATGACCGGCTCGATAACCAAATTTGACTATTAAAGGGTTAAGAAAACTTATTTATCTCTTATAAAGACAACATTCTAGGTGTATTACATTACAAAGCATTTAATTTAAGAGTTCTATGATGGCATGTGTTTTTGATCTACCATGCTACTTGAATATTTTTATATATTTGTCTGGAAATAAATCAAGAACTAATTTTTAGGCAAATTATTTATCAGTCTGTACCTATTCATGACACACACACACACGTAAAATAGAAATTATAATTTCGTGCATATATACATTTTTTTATATCAGTAGTGAAGCAAATTTGATATTTATAAAAATATTGAATATTAACAACTAGGCCTGGGTCTCCATCCATGATGAGCCCTCGAAACATTTTTGAAAAACTTCCAAGTTTCGAGTAGGGTTAGACGAAAATGTTTTTTTATTTATTCAATGACAACATTTTTCTGATAATTATGCGATCCAGAAGTCTCTTCCTTCGTCGAGTTTGTGAAACAGGTTCCTGTAGTAGTTCCTGGTGCTGACACATTCACTTGTCGTAGAACTGGATATATATATCTAGGAGTCGGTCGGAATAAAAGATATGATATTACTTACCAAGATTTCTGCTTGTAATCCAGGTAACATGTGACATAAAAGTAATCATTATCAATAAAATTATTACTTACTTGTGAGTTTCTGCTCCCAATCAATGCTTGATAACACAAATGGGGAGTCTTATTAACCGTTTAACACTCATATCAGCAAAAAGAACCCCAGGATTCTGCAGTGTGCTTTAGAAATGCCCATTTGTAGATCAAGAGAACACTATTTTTGAAAATCTACCACTGGAATGACTGGCTCGACAACCGTGAATTTTCAAAAATAGCCTTCTCTTGGTCTGCAAATGGACATTTTCTGAGAAAATCTAAATTTTCTTGAACAAATATGAGGGTTAACGTTAACATATTTAAGAGAATACCCCTTACCATGCATATAATGTACAGCTGTTCAATAACTTATCATGTTTTGAAAACAAAATAAAAACATACTGTTAAATATTTTGAACAAAATTGGATTAGAAGCCATTGCTGCCAATCTAATTATGTTCAAAATAATAAACAGAACTTTTCTTACATCATGTTCAAAATAACATGTTTCTGTTTTGGAAACATTCAAACTTATTTCTGAGCTCTTATGTAGTCCCTGTATGTATAGTTGACATGATTAACCATTTAACCTTTTAATGGTCAAATTTGGTCAAGAAAATCGAAATATGTTTATTGAATATCCATTTTGCAGGCCAAGATTTTTTGGAAATTTATCAATGGAATGACTGGCTCGGTTATCGAGCCGGTCATTGCAGATGTAAATTTTCAAAAGTAATCTCTTGGCCTGCAAATGGACATTCCTCCAGACCACTGGAGGCCAGTTTGGGCCGGCTTGACCATTAAAGGGTTAATAAATAAGACAGCCAAAATGGATTTTGCTGTGGTCTTGAGAAATGCAAGTCAAGACTATTTTTGATAATCTTTCACTGCCAGAGCCTGTCAGTGTAAAATTGTTTAAAACAGGCCTACAAAAGACTATTTATTGCGAAACTAGAAAAATATTCAACTGCCTTCATGAACAATTCAAATGAACTATAAGCTTACAAATCTCTGTTGTGTGATATCTTATACTCTATTTGAACAGTTGCTATATGGTGCTGCCGTTTAAGAAAATTTCCAGCTGATAATACACAGGGCATCTTACTATAGCTAACAGTTAAACGGGTATTGCTTTTAAAGTTGATGCAAAAGACTCCAAACACCCTTCAGTACCAAGGTCTAAAAGAATTTTACAACTCAAATTGCTTAATACGATGGCAATACTTACCTGTGTGATACACCACCTTGGCGTGTAAATAAGGAATATTGCATCCAGTTTAGGCTACAAATTCCTCCGTAAAGCAGTGCCAGAAGGCTTAACCTACCCATATAGTCTCCATTCCGAATCACAACTTAATAGGGTTTCCCCTCACTCTTCGGCCTCTTTAGTTGAACTTTCAACCGCTTCATACCGATCTGGAATCCGTTCATTGCTTGAATAGCAGCCTGTGCTGATACTGCATTGTCGTAGCTCACAAATCCTAAAATGCACGATTCAATAACTTGGGAATTAGTACAAAAGCCAAACATCTCTATAATGGAGACTCTACACTTACATGATGCAAAAAGTGCCTAAAATATTTTGGACGTAGACAGCAATGGGCTCCAATCAAATTAAGTCTAAAACGTTTAACATTACGTTTTCTTTTCTTTGAGAAACATTAGATTATTTCTGAGCTGTATTGTATGACCCATTCAAAAATGGTCACACCGCTTTAATGTAAATATTTGGCCGAGAAAATAAAAATATTCTCTTACTGAATGTCCATTTGCAGGCCAAGAGAATATTTTTTTTAATTTACCGCTGGAATTATTCGTTGTAAATTTTCAAAAACAGTCTTCGCTTGGCCTGCTAACGGACATTCCTCAAGGATACTTGGGTGGGGGTGGGGGGTTGTGTGTGTGGAGGGCAAATAGTGGTGATTCCTTAAGACAGGTGGTTTTAAAACCACACACCTTAAAGAACCACCATCATTTAAAGAGCAAAAAGCAGATGACGCCTGTTTGAAGTGACCTGCAGTTGCAACTCGACAGATGCACACTTAAACACACGTAATCTCTTAACCCTTTCAATGCTACATATCTGATACACCTATCTATGACTTAAGAAATGTACGATGAATATTTTGAAATTAATTTGCGTAGAAAGTGTTGATGCATTACTTCCAGGTAAATTAGTCTCAAAATGTTCAACAGCTTTCCTGTAAGTTTGTCTATTTAATTGACTGAACCTGTGTTTAATAATAATGAATATATTTTCTCAGATTTCTCACCGAAGCATTTACTGAGATTGGTCTGTTTATCGATGTACACCTTCGCAGAGACGACGCTGCCAAATGGTATAAATGTCTGCATGAGATCGTGGTCAGAGAACTCTTGTGGCAGATGATAAATGAACAAGTTAGCACCATCAGGCCCTATAATAAACAAGATGCGTCATAAGACACTATATAGAGATATACTATACCACCCATGTCTTGTTCACAAAAGCGGCAAGGGAGATAATTTCTAAGATTTATGAATTACCAGCTAACCTTTTAATGCACAAGCTGGACAAAAATGGCTTCTGCAGTAGTCTTTGCAAATGCCTATTTGCAGACCAAGAGAAGACACTGAAAATTTAACACTGGAATAATTTGCTCGATAACTAGGGCTGGGCAGTTTGGCCTAAAAGAAAACTGGTGACGGTATCACTAATTAAACCCGTATTAACGAAATACCGGTTTAAGGGGTTAGAATGATCGAAAATAATTTGAAATATGAAAATATGCCGTTTTCATTAGTTACAGTACATGTATTTTGCGATTTGACAACTGACGTAAATTGCCACGAAATTAGAACGGTAACTACGTATGACTGCTCACTTCGATGCTATCTATCTCAAAATAGTAGTTAAAATAAATAAAGTCTGCTTCATGTGATGTCGTGAAAATAACACTAACTACTAAAATGTTGATTTTCAACGCTGTTATTAAGCAACTATTTTTGAAAAAATATAACGTGTGTAAGTAGGAACCCGGATACGAGAGCGAGTTTAGGCTCCTAGTAGAGTACCGCACATACGGTTTGAGTTCGTATAACCACCTACAGTATGATCTGGTCTAGTAAGTCACGTGTTTGTATTCGAGTACTCGGTATTTAGTAATACTCCTCAATAAACTGTCATTCAAGCGGGTGAATGTCATTCAGCACGTAACTAAAGAGTAGTCATTTCCCGGAAATCGCGCCTCAAGAATTCCCACAAAAAATGTTTGACTATTTTTCGAGGTTCATATGTCATATAATAAAGAAATTATGATAATTTGACAACATAAACACAATGATTCGTGAATCTAACTTAAATCTACTTAAATCAACACTCCATACTTGAAAATTTACGAAGACGAAAAAGACCGGCCCATAAAACAAAACGATGTGATTCTAACGCCTATTGAGTAGAAGTCACGTGATAAAAAATACTACAAATTTCATTCATAAAATCGATAGTAGTGAATATCCCGGCGGAAGAATTTGTTAACAACCAATCACATTACGCCTGCTCGTATTTGGGAGGCTAAGGTGTATTTTACTTGTAACTACTCCGCCAACGTAAGAAGCGACTTAATCGTTTTCATTTCTCGTGCGTTCAAGCAATTTGTCTCGTATGTCTTAGTCTGTGATGGATCATTTTATGTTTGTCGAAATCTAAAGGAAATAATGATTTGTTTGTATTGGAAGTTCATTGTATAGCGTCGTTGTTTTCGCAGCGCGTTTCTTGATTTTTTTGTATCATGTCACATTTGGAATCCTAATCAAACACAGTACAAACTCGAATTGAAAAAAGGATTATTTGTTGCAAAGAAATTTAGATTTTCAAATTATTCAATCTTACATTGAACCCGCAGAGCTTACTTCATGTAAAATTCATTCATGGCAAATCATATTTGCCGAGGGTCGTCCTCAGTCGATTTGTTGGGATTTCACCAACACCCTTGCTTTCCCACGGCTAATAGTTATAGATGACTGTATTTTATGTGTCTAGTAGCAAATGTTTACACTAGATGATAATATTAAACTGCAAGTCAAGAACAAACTAGTTTAGAACAGTCACCAGATTTTGCGCAATGGCGATCGGTTTTTTTATTTTCGTAATGGTTCGATGGTTAATGGAAGAGAAAATCTATTATTGAAAGGCTTAGAATGGAGGGGAAGGGACGGGTGTGTGTGTGTTACTTGATCTTCAGCCAGTCACTTAATTGTCAGACTGTTGCCAGCCACCAGACAATAATTTCAATTGGCTAAGCCACCAACAACTCTCAGTCAAATAGTTTTAAAATATTCAGTATATTCATAGTTAAACCCCATGAAAAGGCAGACAGTTAATGTATAGGGCTAATGTATGCATCACATATTAGCGTCTTGAAGAATAGCAGTACCATCCCTAAGCATACCAATGCACCATTAAATCTAATGTGAGTTTTTTCTGTTCAATCAATCTGGCTGTAAGTTACTACTCTCTCATGAGTTAGCTTCCTAGTCCCTAATCATATCGACCAAATTTTGTCCCGACCTGTCCAGCGGTTCTGGAGAAGTCGTTTTTGTGACCAAGATGGACGCCGAACGATTTGCCCAATCAAGTTCTCTTGACCAAACTTGTTTCAGCTCTTACCAGAACTAATATTTCATGAGTTTGAAAATAAATCCCCTAAATACCGTTAAAATTCGACTAAAGGACGCAGTTATAATCGAGAACATTCCTTCAGTACATTTTTGGGTCAAAATTTTTCTTAAAAGTCACAGATTATACTACGGAAATTGAGCTAAATGTTACCCTAGACAATTCGTGCCGCCTGACGACTATGTTTAATGTATACTCCAAAAACACCAAGCGGAAGTGAAATTATTAAATTGGGGCGCCTAAATATTGCTTATTCTTTAATACATATCACTTATTACATCAAAATTAATCCAGAATTTGACATAAAATGGCGTCGAGAAAAGATACGTATAAATCACGTGATTCGCCTACAATCGCAAAAGATCTTTATTCTAATTAGAGCGAGTACTCGGATCTAAACATTCTGGACTCGGAAATTGCTATATATCATAATAGCGCAATAGGAACTGAATGTTCCTGTACCCGTTTGATAACCAACTCCCGTTAGCGCATAAGATTACACAGCACCTCCAATCACAAAAGAGCCAGATCACCAACTCCCGTTAGCGCATAAGATCACACAGTGTCTCCAAACGCAAAACTAGTGACCATCTGAATATTCCACATACCTGTTTTATAACCAACTCCCGTTAACGCATAAGATTACACAGCGCCTCCAATCACAAAAGAGCCATATAACCAACTCCTGTTAGCGCATAAGATCACACAGCGCCTCCAAACGCAAAAGAGCCATTACAATCTGTTTCTGTCACACAATTTTATGCCAAAATTAGATTGACTTTGATGTACTAAACGATCTTTATTGAAGATACATGATATTTAGGCGGTCCTATTTAATAATTTCTCTTCCACCAGGATAATTTTTAGTCATGCATTAAACATAGCGCTGAGTGATGGTTATTTTTGATACCAATTTTCGATTTTTTTAAAGGTACGTTTTTTCTAAATTTAACAGCGTCTTATACTTGAATAAAAGTTTTTTGAGCGGATTTTGGTCAAATTTGTGACAGCTTCCTATATTCGAGGGCGGCCTTTAGTCGAGAAATCACTGCAGTTTTGGAGAAGATTTTTAGATGTTTATAAAAATCTACCAAAATCTGAGATAGTCGCCGACCAAATTGGTCAATCAGCTTTGTTTGAACAAACATGGATCTCAATGCCCTAAGAATGCTTCCTGCCAAATATACTTGAAATCGGATCGAGCCACATTTTCAATTTACCATGGCTTTAGTACGGGAGCTTTTGGCGGGAAAACGACCCAAGATGGTCGACAAACCGCTTATCCAACAGTTGCGAGAAATTTGAAATGAGCATACTTAAAAACATATCTAAAACCAATTTCGGCTTGAAAATCCCTCAAATAAAAAAATCCAAAATGGCAGTGAAAGATGCTACATTTTGATTGGACCTGGGCAGCCATGTTTTTTTATGTATCAGCTTCTCTTGAACAAACTTTAATGGCCCTCATCCCCTAATTATTTCTCCAATAAATCTGTTTATCGGTTCTGGAAGTCATGTTCGCAAAAACTAGGTCATCCAAGATGACCACCAAAAGAATTTGGCCAATCAAGTTCGTTTGAACAAACTTGGTTCTCTAAGCCCTAAGAATGCTTCCTGCCAAATATACTTGAAATCGGTCAAGTGGTTATCGAGAAGACATTTAAAATTTCCCATTGCTTTAGCGCTTAGCGGGAAAAAGATCCAAGATGGCCGCCTAGCCATTTATCCGAGTTTCAAAAATGGCAAATTTGAAACCAGAATACCCCAAAACACATAAAACCAATTTCGGCCTCAAAATCCAACTTAAAAAATCCAATATGAACGCGAAACATGCTACATTTTGGTTGGCCAACCATGGCCATGTTTATTGATGGATCAACTTCCCGTGAACAGACTTTAATAGCCCTTAAGCATATCTCCCAAATTTCGGCCTGATCCCTTCAGCGAAAACTAGGTCAACCAAGATGGCCGACGAACCATTTGGTCAATCAAGTTCTCATGAACAAACTTGGCTTACCTCTTGGTCTAGATGATGTTCCATGAGTTTTGAATTGATTCCCCAAGCGGGTTCTATGAAGATTTTTAAAGACGTTTCTAAAAATCGGCAAAAATCCAAGATGGCCACCAGTCAAATTGCCCGATCGGGTTCGTTTGAACAAACTTGGATCCCTACGCCCTAAGAATGCTTCCTACCAAATATAATTGAAATCGGTCCAATGGTTCTTGAGAAGTCGTTTAAAGAAAAAGTTGATGGACAGACAGACGGATGGATGGTAGTCATGGCATAAGCTCACTTGGCCAGGTGAGCTAATAAGGTCATCAAACATGCTACAATTTGGGCCAACCGCAGCCATGTTTTTTGATGGAACAAATTCCCTTGAACAAACTTTAATGTCTCTTAGTCCCTAAATATACCTCCAAAATTTCGGCCTGATCCCTTCAGCGGTTCTGGAGGTCATTTTCGCGACAACTAGGTCATCCAAGATGGCCGCCGAACCATTTGGTCAATCAAGTTCTCGTGAACAAACTTGGCTTACCTCTTATTCTAGATGATGTTTCATAGTTTTGAATCGATTCCCCAAGCAGTTTCGGAGAAGATTGACAGATGACGGATGGACGGACACACGACGGCCGGTCGCCATGGCATAAGCTCACTTGGCCTTTCAGGCCAGGTGTTCAGGCCAGGTGAGCTAACTAGTAGTTGTTAACCCTTTAACACTCACATCAGTAAAACGCCTTCTGCAGTGGTCTTGAGAAATGTCCATTTGCAGACCAAGAAGACATTTTTTGAAAATTTACCAAAAATAACCGAGCCAGTCATTCCAGTGGTAAACTAAAAAAAATACTCTTCTCTTGGTCTGCACATGGACATTTTCTATGACAAACTTGAAATTTTCTTGAACAAATTCGAGGGTTAAAGGGTTAATTACACCTTGGTGCTTCACTCAGGTGGGTGACTCCCACAGTTAAAATTGTTTTTAATGGACACCTACCAAATGATTGGTATTTAGCAATTAAATGTGTTTAGCGATTACTTAGTGAAAGCTCAAACTGCACCGCAGTAGCGATTAAACAAGACCTGTTTTTTCA
>CM067375.1:416000-441000 GCA_034401795.1 Chaetoderma sp. LZ-2023a | reverse complement strand
ACAGTATCACCTAAACCGGGTGCTATCGTTTGTCTGTGCGCAGTATCACCTAACCTGGGCGCTATCGTTTGCTTCTGCACAGTATCACCTAAAGAGGATGCTATCGTTTGTCTGTGTGCAGTATCACCTAAACAGGATGCTATCGTTTGCTTGTGCGCAGTATCACCTAAACAGGATGCTATCGTTTGGTTGTGCACAGTATCACCTAAACTGGGTGCTATCGTTTGCTTGTGTGCAGTATCACCTAAACAGGATGCTATCATTTGCTTGTACGCAGTATCACCTAAACAGGATGCTATCATTTGTCTGTGCACAGTATCACCTAAACAGGATGCTATCGTTTGCTTGTGCACAGTATCACCTAAACAGGACGCTATTGTTTGCTTGTGTGCAGTATCACCTAAACCGGGTGCTATTGTTTGCTTGTGTGCAGTATCACCTAAACAGGATGCTATCGTTTGCTTGTGTGCAGTATCACCTAAACAGGATGCTATCGTTTGCTTGTGTGCAGTATCACGTAAACAGGATGCTATCGTTGCTTGTGCACAGTATCACCTAAACCTGGCGCTATCGTTTGCTTGTGCGCAGTATCACCTAAATCGGGCATTAACATTTGCTTGTGTGCAGTATCACCTAAACAGGATGCTATCGTTTGTCTGTGCACAGTATCACCTAAACAGGATGCTATCGTTTGTCTGTCCGCAGTATCACCTAAACAGGACGCTATCGTTTACTTGTGCACAGTATCACCTGAACAGGATGCTATCGTTTTGTCGGTGTGCAGTATCACCCAAACAGGATGCTATCGTTTGTCTGTGCGCAGTATCACCTAAAGAGGATGCTATCGTTTGTCTGTGTGCAGTATCACCTAAACAGGATGCTATCGTTTGCTTGTGCGCAGTATCATCTAAACAGGACGCTATCGTTTGGTTGTGCACAGTATCACCTAAACTGGGTGCTATCGTTTGCTTGTGTGCAGTATCACCTAAACCGAGTGCTATCATTTGCTTGTACGCAGTATCACCTAAAAAGTATGCTATCATTTGCTTGTGCGCAGTATCACCTAAACAGGATGCTATCGTTTGCTTGTGCACAGTATCACGTAAACAGGACGCTATTGTTTGCTTGTGTGCAGTATCACCTAAACCGGGTGCTATTGTTTGCTTGTGTGCAGTATCACCTAAACAGGACGCTATTGTTTGCCTGTGTGGAGTATCATCTAAACAGAAGGCTATCGTTTGGTTGTGCGCAGTATCACCTAAACAGGATGCTATCATTTTCTTGTGTGCAGTATGACCTAAGCACTATGCTATCATTGCTTGTGCACAGTATCTCCTAAACAGGATGCTATCGTTTTGTCTGTGTGCAGTATCACCCAAACAGGATGCTATCGTTTGTCTGTGCGCAGTATCACCTAAACAGGATGCTATCGTGTGTCTGTGTGCAGTATCACCTAAACAGGATGCTATCGTTTGCTTGTGCGCAGTATCATCTAAACAGGACGCTATCGTTTGGTTGTGCACTGTATCACCTAAACCGGGTGCTATCGTTTGCTTGTGTGCAGTATCACCTAAACCGAGTGCTATCATTTGCTTGTACGCGGTATCACCTAAAAAGTATGCTATCATTTGCTTGTGCGCAGTGTCACCTAAACAGGATGCTATCGTTTGCTTGTGCAGAGTATCACGTAAACAGGACGCTATTGTTTGCTTGTGTGCAGTATCACCTAAACCGGGTGCTATTGTTTGCTTGTGTGCAGTATCACCTAAACAGGACACTATTGTTTGCCTGTGTGGAGTATCATCTAAACAGAAGGCTATCGTTTGGTTGTGCGCAGTATCACCTAAACAGGATGCTATCATTTGCTTGTGTGCAGTATGACCTAAGCAGTACGCTATCATTGCTTGTGCACAGTATCTCCTAAACAGGATGCTATCGTTTGTCTGTGTGCAGTATCACCTAAACAGGATGCTATCGTTTGCCTGTGCGCAGTATCACCTAAATAGGATGCTATCGTTTGTCTGTGCGGAGTATCACCTAAACCGGGCGCTATTGTTTGCTTGTGCACAGTATCACCTAAACCGGGCATTATCGTTTGCTTGTGCAAAGTATCACCTAAACAGGATGCTATCATTTGCTTGTGTGCAGTATCACCTAAACAGGATGCTATCATTTGTCTGTGCACAGTATCACCTAAACAGGATGCTATCGTTTGTCTGTGCGCAGTATCACCTAAGCAGGATGCTATCGTTTGCTTATCCGCAGTATCACCTAAACAGGATGCTATCGTTTGTCTGTGTGCAGTATCACCTAAACAGGATGCTATCGTTTGTCTGTGCCCTGTATCACCTAAACAAGGCACTATCATTTGTCTGTGTGCAGTATCACCTAAACAGGATGCTACCGTTTGCTTGTGTGCAGTATCACCTACACAGGACGCTATTGTTTGTCTGTGTGCAGTATCACCTAAACAGAATGCTATCGTTTGCCTGTGTGGAGTATCACCTAAACAGTACACTATCGTTTGCTTGTGCGCAGTATCACCTAAACAGGATGCTATCGTTTGCTTGTGTGTAGTATCACCTAAACAGGATGCTATCGTTTACTTGTGTGCAGTATCACGTAAACAGGATGCTATCGTTGCTTGTGCACAGTATCACCTAAACCTGGCGCTATCGTTTGCTTGTGCGCAGTATCACCTAAATCGGGCATTAACATTTGCTTGTGTGCAGTATCACCTAAACAGGATGCTATCGTTTGTCTGTGCACAGTATCACCTAAACAGGATGCTATCGTTTGTCTGTCCGCAGTATCACCTAAACAGGATGCTATCGTTTACTTGTGCACAGTATCACCTGAACAGGATGCTATCGTTTTGTCGGTGTGCAGTATCACCCAAACAGGATGCTATCGTTTGTCTGTGCGCAGTATCACCTAAAGAGGATGCTATCGTTTGTCTGTGTGCAGTATCACCTAAACAGGATGCTATCGTTTGCTTGTGCGCAGTATCATCTAAACAGGACGCTATCGTTTGGTTGTGCACAGTATCACCTAAACTGAGTGCTATCGTTTGCTTGTGTGCAGTATCACCTAAACCGAGTGCTATCATTTGCTTGTACGCAGTATCACCTAAAAAGTATGCTATCATTTGCTTGTGCGCAGTATCACCTAAACAGGATGCTATCGTTTGCTTGTGTGCGGTATCACCTAAACCGGGTGCTATTGTTTGCTTGTGTGCAGTATCACCTAAACAGGACGCTATAGTTTGCCTGTGTGGAGTATCATCTAAACAGAAGGCTATCGTTTGGTTGTGCGCAGTATCACCTAAACAGGATGCTATCATTTTCTTGTGTGCAGTATGACCTAAGCAGTACGCTATCATTGCTTGTGCACAGTATCTCCTAAACAGGATGCTATCGTTTTGTCTGTGTGAAGTATCACCCAAACAGGATGCTATCGTTTGTCTGTGCGCAGTATCACCTAAACAGGATGCTATCGTGTGTCTGTGTACAGTATCACCTAAACAGGATGCTATCGTTTGCTTGTGCGCTGTATCATCTAAACAGGACACTATCGTTTGGTTGTGCACAGTATCACCTAAACCGGGTGCTATCGTTTGTTTGTGTGCAGTATCACCTAAACAGGATGCTATCATTTGCTTGTGTGCAGTATGACCTAAGCAGTACGGTATCATTGCTTGTGCACAGTATCTCCTAAACAGGATGCTATCGTTTGTCTGTGTGCAGTATCACCTAAACAGGATGCTATCGTTTGCCTGTGCGCAGTATCACCTAAACAGGATGCTATCGTTTGTCTGTGCGGAGTATCACCTAAACCGGGCGCTATCGTTTGCTTGTGCACAGTATCACCTAAACCTGGCATTATCGTTTGCTTGTGCACAGTATCACCTAAACAGGATGCTATCATTTGCTTGTGTGCAGTATCACCTAAACAGGATGCTATCATTTGTCTGTGCACAGTATCACCTAAACAGGATGCTATCGTTTGTTTGTGCGCAGTATCACCTAAGCAGGATGCTATCGTTTGCTTATCCGCAGTATCACCTAAACAGGATGCTATCGTTTGTCTGTGTGCAGTATCACCTAAACAGGATGCTATCGTTTGTATGTGCGCTGTATCACCTAAACAAGGCACTATCATTTGTCTGTGTGCAGTATCACCTAAACAGGATGCTATCGTTTGCTTGTGTGCAGTATTACCTACACAGGACGCTATTGTTTGTCTGTGCGCAGTATCACCTAAACAGAATGCTATCGTTTGCCTGTGTGGAGTATCACCTAAACAGTACACTATCGTTTGCTTGTGCGCAGTATCACCTAAACAGGATGCTATCGTTTGCCTGTGTGCAGTATCACCTAAACAGGATGCTATCGTTTGCTTGTGTGCAGTATCACGTAAACAGGATGCTATCGTTGCTTGTGCACAGTATCACCTAAACCTGGCGCTATCGTTTGCTTGTGCGCAGTATCACCTAAATCGGGCATTAACATTTGCTTGTGTGCAGTATCACCTAAACAGGATGCTATCGTTTGTCTGTGCACAGTATCACCTAAACAGGATGCTATCGTTTGTCTGTCCGCAGTATCACCTAAACAGGACGCTATCGTTTACTTGTGCACAGTATCACCTGAACAGGATGCTATCGTTTTGTCGGTGTGCAGTATCACCCAAACAGGATGCTATCGTTTGTCTGTGCGCAGTATCACCTAAAGAGGATGCTATCGTTTGTCTGTGTGCAGTATCACCTAAACAGGATGCTAGCGTTTGCTTGTGCGCAGTATCATCTAAACAGGACGCTATCGTTTGGTTGTGCACAGTATCACCTAAACTGGGTGCTATCGTTTGCTTGTGTGCAGTATCACCTAAACCGAGTGCTATCATTTGCTTGTACGCAGTATCACCTAAAAAGTATGCTATCATTTGCTTGTGCGCAGTATCACCTAAACAGGATGCTATCGTTTGCTTGTGCACAGTATCACGTAAACAGGACGCTATTGTTTGCTTGTGTGCAGTATCACCTAAACCGGGTGCTATTGTTTGCTTGTGTGCAGTATCACCTAAACAGGACGCTATTGTTTGCCTGTGTGGAGTATCATCTAAACAGAAGGCTATCGTTTGGTTGTGCGCAGTATCACCTAAACAGGATGCTATCATTTTCTTGTGTGCAGTATGACCTAAGCAGTACGCTATCATTGCTTGTGCACAGTATCTCCTAAACAGGATGCTATCGTTTTGTCTGTGTGCAGTATCACCCAAACAGGATGCTATCGTTTGTCTGTGCGCAGTATCACCTAAACAGGATGCTATCGTGTGTCTGTGTGCAGTATCACCTAAACAGGATGCTATCGTTTGCTTGTGCGCAGTATCATCTAAACAGGACGCTATCGTTTGGTTGTGCACTGTATCACCTAAACCGGGTGCTATCGTTTGCTTGTGTGCAGTATCACCTAAACCGAGTGCTATCATTTGCTTGTACGCAGTATCACCTAAAAAGTATGCTATCATTTGCTTGTGCGCAGTATCACCTAAACAGGATGCTATCGTTTGCTTGTGCACAGTATCACGTAAACAGGACGCTATTGTTTGCTTGTGTGCAGTATCACCTAAACCGGGTGCTATTGTTTGCTTGTGTGCAGTATCACCTAAACAGGACGCTATTGTTTGCCTGTGTGGAGTATCATCTAAACAGAAGGCTATCGTTTGGTTGTGCGCAGTATCACCTAAACAGGATGCTATCATTTTCTTGTGTGCAGTATGACCTAAGCAGTACGCTATCATTGCTTGTGCACAGTATCTCCTAAACAGGATGCTATCGTTTGTCTGTGTGCAGTATCACCTAAACAGGATGCTATCGTTTGCCTGTGCGCAGTATCACCTAAACAGGATGCTATCGTTTGTCTGTGCGGAGTATCACCTAAACCGGGCGCTATCGTTTGCTTGTGCACAGTATCACCTAAACCGGGCATTATCGTTTGCTTGTGCACAGTATCACCTAAACAGGATGCTATCATTTGCTTGTGTGCAGTATCACCTAAACAGGATGCTATCATTTGTCTGTGCACAGTATCACCTAAACAGGATGCTATCGTTTGTCTGTGCGCAGTATCACCTAAGCAGGATGCTATCGTTTGCTTATCCGCAGTATCACCTAAACAGGATGCTATCGTTTGTCTGTGAGCAGTATCACCTAAACAGGATGCTATCGTTTGTCTGTGCGCTGTATCACCTAAACAAGGCACTATCATTTGTCTGTGTGCAGTATCACCTAAACAGGATGCTATCGTTTGCTTGTGTGCAGTATCACCTACACAGGACGCTATTGTTTGCTTGTGTGCAGTATCACCTAAACAGGACGCTATTGTTTGCCTGTGTGGAGTATCATCTAAACAGAAGGCTATCGTTTGGTTGTGCACAGTATCACCTAAACAGGATGCTATCATTTGCTTGTGTGCAGTATGACCTAAGCAGTACGCTATCATTGCTTGTGCACAGTATCTCCTAAACAGGATGCTATCGTTTGTCTGTGTGCAGTATCACCTAAACAGGATGCTATCGTTTGCCTGTGCACAGTATCACCTAAACAGAATGCTATTGTTTGTCTGTGCGCAGTATCACCTAAACTGGGAGCTATCGTTTGCTACTGCACAGTATCACCTAAACCGGGCATTATCGTTTGCTTGTGCGCAGTATCACCTAAACCGGGTGCTATTGTTTGCTTGTGCGCAGTTTCTCCTAAACAGGATGCTATCGTTTACTTGTATGCAGTATCACCTAAACAGGATGCTATCATTTGTCTGTGCACAGTATCACCTAAACAGGATGCTATCGTTTGTCTGTGCGCAGTATCACCTAAGCAGGACGCTATCGTTTGCTTATCCGTAGTATCACCTAAACAGGATGCTATCGTTTGTCTGTGTGCAGTATCACCTAAACAGGATGCTATCATCTGTCTGTGCGCAGTATCACCTAAACAGGGCGCTATCGTTTGTCTGTGTGCAGTATCACCTAAACAGGATGCTATCGTTTGCGGGTGTGCAGTATCACCTAAACAAAACACTATCGTTTGTCTGTGCACAGTACCACCTAAGTAGGATGCTATCGTTTGCTTGTGCGCAGTATCACCTAAACAGGATGCTATCGTTTGCCTGTGCGCAGTATCACCTAAACAGGATGCTATCGTTTGCCTGTGCGTAGTATCACCTAAAATGGGATGCTATCATTTGCCTGTGCGCAGTATCACCTAAACAGGATGCTATCGTTTGCTTGTGTGCAGTATCACTTAAACAGGATGCTATCGTTGCTTGTGCACAGTATCACCTAAACCGGGCGCTATCATTTGCTTGTGCACAGTATCACCTAAACCGGACATTAACATTTGCTTGTGCGCAGTATCTCCTAAACAGGACGCTATCGTTTGCTTATGTGCAGTATCACCTAAACAGGATGCTATCGTTTGTCTGTGCGCTGTATCACCTAAACAAGGCACTATCATTTGTCTGTGTGCAGTATCACCTAAACAGGATGCTATCGTTTGCTTGTGTGCAGTATCACCTACACAGGACGCTATTGTTTGCTTGTGTGCAGTATCACCTAAACAGGACGCTATTGTTTGCCTGTGTGGAGTATCATCTAAACAGAAGGCTATCGTTTGGTTGTGCACAGTATCACCTAAACAGGATGCTATCATTTGCTTGTGTGCAGTATGACCTAAGCAGTACGCTATCATTGCTTGTGCACAGTATCTCCTAAACAGGATGCTATCGTTTGTCTGTGTGCAGTATCACCTAAACAGGATGCTATCGTTTGCCTGTGCACAGTATCACCTAAACAGAATGCTATTGTTTGTCTGTGCGCAGTATCACCTAAACTGGGAGCTATCGTTTGCTACTGCACAGTATCACCTAAACCGGGCATTATCGTTTGCTTGTGCGCAGTATCACCTAAACCGGGTGCTATTGTTTGCTTGTGCGCAGTTTCTCCTAAACAGGATGCTATCGTTTACTTGTATGCAGTATCACCTAAACAGGATGCTATCATTTGTCTGTGCACAGTATCACCTAAACAGGATGCTATCGTTTGTCTGTGCGCAGTATCACCTAAGCAGGACGCTATCGTTTGCTTATCCGTAGTATCACTTAAACAGGATGCTATCGTTTGTCTGTGTGCAGTATCACCTAAACAGGATGCTATCATCTGTCTGTGCGCAGTATCACCTAAACAGGGCGCTATCGTTTGTCTGTGTGCAGTATCACCTAAACAGGATGCTATCGTTTGCGGGTGTGCAGTATCACCTAAACAAAACACTATCGTTTGTCTGTGCACAGTACCACCTAAGTAGGATGCTATCGTTTGCTTGTGCGCAGTATCACCTAAACAGGATGCTATCGTTTGCCTGTGCGCAGTATCACCTAAACAGGATGCTATCGTTTGCCTGTGCGTAGTATCACCTAAAATGGGATGCTATCATTTGCCTGTGCGCAGTATCACCTAAACAGGATGCTATCGTTTGCTTGTGTGCAGTATCACTTAAACAGGATGCTATCGTTGCTTGTGCACAGTATCACCTAAACCGGGCGCTATCATTTGCTTGTGCACAGTATCACCTAAACCGGACATTAACATTTGCTTGTGCGCAGTATCTCCTAAACAGGACGCTATCGTTTGCTTATGTGCAGTATCACCTAAACAGGATGCTATCGTTTGTCTGTGCGCAGTATCACCTAAACAGGATGCTATTGTTTGCTTGTGCACAGTATCACCTGAACAGGATGCTATCGTTTTGTCTGTGTGCAGTATCACCTAAACAGGATGCTATCGTTTGTCTGTGCGCAGTATCACCTAAACAGGATGCTATCGTTTGTCTGTGTGTAGTATCACCTAAAGAGGATGCTATCATTTGCTTGTGCGCAGTATAATCTAAACAGGACGCTATCGTTTGCTTGTGCGCAGTATCACCTAAACAGGATGCTATCGTTTGCTTGTGCACAGTATCACCTAAACAGGATGCTATTGTTTGCTTGTGTGCAGTATCACCTAAACCGGGCGCTATCGTTTGCTTGTTCGCAGTATCACCTAAACCGGGTGCTATTGTTTGCTTGTGTGCAGTATCACCTAAACCGGGTGCTATTGTTTGCTTGTGTGCAGTATCACCTAAACAGGACGCTATTGTTTGCCTGTGTGGAGTATCATCTAAACAGAAGGCTATCGTTTGGTTGTGCGCAGTATCACCTAAACAGGATGCTATCATTTGCTTGTGTGCAGTATGACCTAAGCAGTATGCTATCATTGCTTGTGCACAGTGTCTCCTAAACAGGATGCTATCGTTTGTCTGTGTGCAGTATCACCTAAACAGGATGCTATCGTTTGGCTGTGTGCAGTATCACCTAAACAGGATGCTATCGTTTGTCTGTGCGCAGTATCACCTAAACCGGGCGCTATCGTTTGCTTGTGCACAGTATCACCTAAACCGGGCATTATCGTTTGCTTGTGCACAGTATCACCTAAACCGGGTGCTATCGTTTGCTTGTGCACAGTTTCTCCTAAACAGGGTGCTATCATTTGCTTGTGTGCAATATCACCTAAACAGGATGCTATCATTTGTCTGTGCACAGTATCACCTAAACAGGATGCTATCGTTTGTCTGTGCACAGAATCACCTAAGCAGGATGCTATCGTTTGCTTATCCGCAGTATCACCTAAACAGGATGCTATCGTTTGTCTGTGAGCAGTATCACCTAAACAGGATGCTATCATTTGTCTGTGCGCTGTAACACCTAAACAGGGCGCTATCATTTGTCTGTGTGCAGTATCACCTAAACAGGATGCTATTGTTTGCTTGTGTGCAGTATCACCTGAACAGGATGCTATTGTTTGCTTGTGTGCAGTATCACCTAAACAGGACGCTATTGTTTGCCTGTGTGGAGTATCATCTAAACAGAAGGCTATCGTTTGGTTGTGCGCAGTATCACCTAAACAGGATGCTATCATTTTCTTGTGTGCAGTATGACCTAAGCAGTATGCTATCATTTGCATGTGCGCAGTATCATCTAAACAGGACGCTATCGTTTGCTTGTGCGCAGTATCACCTAAACAGGACACTATCCTTGCTTGTGCACAGTATCTCCTAAACAGGATGCTATCGTTTGTCTGTGCAGTATCACCTAAACAGGATGCTATCATTTGCTTGTGCTCAGTTTCTCCTGAACAGGACACTATCGTTTGTCTGTGCGCAGTATCACCTAAAACCGGGCGCTACCGTTTGTCTGTGCGCAGTATCACCTAAACCGGGCGCTATCATTTGCTTGTGCACAGTATCACCTAAACCGGGTGCTATCGTTTGTCTGTGCGCAGTATCACCTAAACTGGGCGCTATCATTTTCTGGTGCACAGTATCACCTACACCGGGCATTATCGTTTGCTTGTGCGCAGTATCACCTAAACCGGGTGCTATCGTTTGCTTGTGCGCAGTTTCTCCTAAACAGGATGCTATCGTTTACTTGTGTGCAGTATCACCTAAACAGGATGCTATCATTTGTCTGTGCACAGTATCACCTAAACCGGGTGCTATCGTTTGCTTGTGCACAGTTTCTCCTAAACAGGATGCTATCATTTGCTTGTGTGCAGTCTCACTTAAACAGGATGCTAACATTGGTCTGTGCACAGTATCACCTAAACAGGATGCTATCGTTTGTCTGTGCGCAGAATCACCTAAGCAGGATGCTATCGTTTGCTTATCCGCAGTATCACCTAAACAGGATTCCAACCTTTATTTCTGTGTGCAGTATCACCTAAACAGGATGCTATCGTTTGTCTGTGCGCTGTATCACCTAAACAGGGCGCTATCATTTGTCTGTGTGCAGTATCACCTAAACAGGATGCTATCGTTTGCTTGTGTGCAGTATCACCTAAACAGGACGCTATTGTTTGCCTGTGTGGAGTATCATCTAAACAGAAGGCTATCGTTTGGTTGTGCGCAGTATCACCTAAACAGGATGCTATCATTTTCTTGTGTGCAGTATGACCTAAGCAGTATGCTATCATTTGATTGTGCGCAGTATCATTTAAACAGGACGCTATCGTTTGCTTGTGCGCAGTATCACCTAAACAGGACACTATCCTTGCTTGTGCACAGTATCACCTAAACAGGATGCTATCGTTTGTCTGTGCGCAGAATCACCTAAGCAGGTTGCTATCGTTTGCTTATCCGCAGTATCACCTAAACAGGATGCTATCGTTTGTCTGTGTGCAGTATCACCTAAACAGGATGGTATCGTTTGTCTGTGCACTGTATCACCTAAACAGGGCGCTATCATTTGTCTGTGTGCAGTATCACCTAAACAGGATGCTATCGTTTGCTTGTGTGCAGTATCACCTAAACAGGATGCTATTGTTTGCTTGTGTGCAGTATCACCTAAACAGGACGCTATTGTTTGCCTGTGTGGAGTATCATCTAAACAGAAGGCTATCGTTTGGTTGTGCGCAGTATCACCTAAACAGGATGCTATCATTTTCTTGTGTGCAGTATGACCTAAGCAGTATGCTATCATTTGCTTGTGCGCAGTATCATCTAAACAGGACGCTATCGTTTGCTTGTGCGCAGTATCACCTAAACAGGACACTATCCTTGCTTGTGCACAGTATCTCCTAAACAGGATGCTATCGTTTGTGTGTGCAGTATCACCTAAACAGGATGCTATCATTTGCTTGTGCTCAGTTTCTCCTGAACAGGACGCTATCGTTTGTCTGTGCCCAGTATCACCTAAACTGGGCGCTATCGTTTGTTTGTGCACAGTATCACCTAAACCGGGTACTATCGTTTGTCTGTGCGCAGTGTCACTTAAACCGGGCGCTATCGTTTGCTTGTGCGCAGTATCACCTAAACCGGGTGCTATCGTTTGCTTGTGCGCAGTTTCTCCTAAACAGGACACTATCCTTGCTTGTGCACAGTATCACCTAAACAGGATGCTATCGTTTGTCTGTGCGCAGAATCACCTAAGCAGGTTGCTATCGTTTGCTTATCCGCAGTATCACCTAAACAGGATGCTATCGTTTGTCTGTGTGCAGTATCACCTAAACAGGATGGTATCGTTTGTCTGTGCACTGTATCACCTAAACAGGGCGCTATCATTTGTCTGTGTGCAGTATCACCTAAACAGGATGCTATCGTTTGCTTGTGTGCAGTATCACCTAAACAGGATGCTATTGTTTGCTTGTGTGCAGTATCACCTAAACAGGACGCTATTGTTTGCCTGTGTGGAGTATCATCTAAACAGAAGGCTATCGTTTGGTTGTGCGCAGTATCACCTAAACAGGATGCTATCATTTTCTTGTGTGCAGTATGACCTAAGCAGTATGCTATCATTGCTTGTGCACAGTGTCTCCTAAACAGGATGCTATCGTTTGTCTGTGTGCAGTATCACCTAAACAGGATGCTATCGTTTGCCTGTGTGCAGTATCACCTAAACAGTATGCTATCGTTTGTCTGTGCGCAGTTTCACCTAAACCGGGCGCTATCATTTGTTTGTGCACAGTATCACCTAAACCTGGCATTATCGTTTGCTTGTGCACAGTATCACCTAAACCAGGTGCTATCGTTTGCTTGTGCACAGTTTCTTCTAAACAGGATGCTATCATTTGCTTGTGTGCAGTATCACCTAAACATGATGCTATCATTTGTCTGTGCACAGTATCACCTAAACAGGATGCTATCGTTTGTCTGTGCAGTATCACCTAAACAGGATGCAATCATTTGCTTGTGCGCAGTATCTCCTAAATAGGACGCTATCGTTTACTTATGTGCAGTATCACCTAACCAGGATGCTATCGTTTGTCTGTGCACAGTACACATAAACAGGACGCTATCGTTTGTCTGTGCGCAGTATCACCTAAACAGGATGCTATCGTTTGCTTGTGTGCAGTATCACCTAAACAAGACACTATCGTTTGTCTGTGCACAGTATCACCTAAGTAGGATGCTACCGTTTGCTTGTGCGCAGTATCACCTAAACAGGATACTATCGTTTGCCTGTGCGCAGTATCACCTAAAATGGGATGCTATCATTTGCCTGTGCGCAGTATCACCTAAACAGGATGCTATCGTTTGCTTGTGTGCAGTATCACTTAAACATGACGCTATCGTTGCTTGTGCACAGTATCACCTAAACCGGGCGCTATCATTTGCTTGTGCACAGTATCACCTAAACCGTACATTAACATTTGCTTGTGCGCAGTATCACCTAAACAGGATGCTATCGTTTGTCTGTGCGCAGTATCACCTAAACAGGATGCTATCGTTTGCTTGTGCACAGTATCACCTGAACTGGATGCTATCGTTTTGTCTGTGTGCAGTATCACCTAAACAGGATGCTATCGTTTGTCTGTGCGCAGTATCACGTAAACAGGATGCTATCGTTTGTCTGTGTGCAGTATCACCTAAAGAGGATGCTATCGTTTGCTTGTGCACAGTATCATCTAAACAGGACACTATCGTTTGCTTGTGCGCAGTATCACCTAAACAGGATGCTATCGTTTGCTTGTGCACAGTATCACCTAAAAAGGATGCTATTGTTTGCTTGTGTGCAGTATCACCTAAACCGGGCGCTATCGTTTGCTTGTGTGCAGTATGACCTAAGCAGTATGCTATCATTGCTTGTGCACAGTGTCTCCTAAACAGGATGCTATCGTTTGTCTGTGTGCAGTATCACCTAAACAGGATGCTATCGTTTGCCTGTGTGCAGTATCACCTAAACAGTATGCTATCCTTTGTCTGTGCGCAGTATCACCTAAACCGGGCGCTATTGTTTGTTTGTGCACAGTATCACCTAAACCTGGCATTATCGTTTGCTTGTGCACAGTATCACCTAAACCAGGTGCTATGGTTTGCTTGTGCACAGTTTCTCCTAAACAGGATGCTATCATTTGCTTGTGTGCAGTATCACCTAAACAGGATGCTATCATTTGTCTGTGCACAGTATCACCTAAACAGGATGCTATCGTTTGTCTGTGCGGAGAATCACCTAAGCAGGATGCTATCGTTTGCTTATCCGCAGTATCACCTAAACAGGATGATATCGTTTGTCTGTGTGCAGTATCACCTAAACAGGATGCTATCGTTTGTCTGTGCGCTGTATCACCTAAACAGGGCGCTATCATTTGTCTGTGTGCAGTATCACCTAAACAGGATGCTATCGTTTGCTTGTGTGCAGTATCACCTAAACAGGATGCTATTGTTTGCTTGTGTGCAGTATCATCTGAACAGGACGCTATTGTTTGCCTGTGTGGAGTATCATCTAAACAAAAGGCTATCGTTTGGTTGTGCGCAGTATCACCTAAACAGGATTCTATCATTTTCTTGTGTGCAGTATGACCTAAGCAGTATGCTATCATTTGCTTGTGCGCAGTATCATCTAAACAGGACGCTATCGTTTGCTTGTGCACAGTATCACCTAAACAGGACACTATCCTTGCTTGTGCAGAGTATCTCCTAAACAGGATGATATCGTTTGTCTGTGGAGTATCACCTAAACAGTACGCTATCATTGCTTGTGCACAGTATCTCCTGAACCGGATGCTATCGTTTGTCTGTGTGCAGTATCACCTAAACAGGATGCTATCGTTTGCCTGTGCACAGTATCACCTAAACAGGATGCTATCGTTTGTCTGTGCGGAGTATCACCTAAACCGGGCGCTATCGTTTTCTTGTGCACAGTATCACCTAAACCGGGCATTATCGTTTGCTTGTGCACAGTATCACCTAAACAGGATGCTATCATTTGCTTGTGTGCAGTATCACCTAAACAGGATGCTATCATTTGTCTGTGCACAGTATCACCTAAACAGGATGCTATCGTTTGTCTGTGCGCAGTATCACCTAAGCAGGATGCTATCGTTTGCTTATCCGCAGTATTACCTAAACAGGCTGCTATCGTTTGTCTGTGTGCAGTATCACCTAAACAGGATGCTAACGTTTGTCGGTGCGCTGTATCACCTAAACAAGGCACTATCATTTGTCTGTGTGAAGTATCACCTAAACAGGATGCTATCGTTTGCTTGTGTGCAGTATCACCTACACAGGACGCTATTGTTTGTCTGTGTGCAGTATCACCTAAACAGAATGCTATCGTTTGCCTGTGTGGAGTATCACCTAAACAGTACACTATCGTTTGCTTGTGCGCAGTATCACCTAAACAGGATGCTATCGTTTGCTTGTGTGCAGTATCACCTAAACAGGATGCTATCGTTTGCTTGTGTGCAGTATCACGTAAACAGGATGCTATCGTTGCTTGTGCACAGTATCACCTAAACCTGGCGCTATCGTTTGCTTGTACTCAGTATCACCTAAATCGGGCATTAACATTTGCTTGTGTGCAGTATCACCTAAACAGGATGCTATCGTTTGTCTGTGCACAGTATCACCTAAACAGGATGCTATCGTTTGTCTGTCCGCAGTATCACCTAAACAGGACGCTATCGTTTACTTGTGCACAGTATCACCTGAACAGGATGCTATCGTTTTGTCGGTGTGCAGTATCACCCAAACAGGATGCTATCGTTTGTCTGTGTGCAGTATCACCTAAAGAGGATGCTATCGTTTGTCTGTGTGCAGTATCACCTAAACAGGATGCTATCGTTTGCTTGTGCGCAGTATCATCTAAACAGTACGCTATCGTTTGGTTGTGCACAGTATCACCTAAATTGGGTGCTATCGTTTGCTTGTGTGCAGTATCACCTATACCGAGTGCTATCATTTGCTTGTACGCAGTATCACCTAAAAAGTATGCTATCATTTGCTTGTGCGCAGTATCACCTAAACAGGATGCTATCGTTTGCTTGTGCACAGTATCACGTAAACAGGACGCTATTGTTTGCTTGTGTGCGGTATCACCTAAACCGGGTGCTATTGTTTGCTTGTGTGCAGTATCACCTAAACAGGACGCTATTGTTTGCCTGTGTGGAGTATCATCTAAACAGAAGGATATCGTTTGGTTGTGCGCAGTATCACCTAAACAGGATGCTATCATTTTCTTGTGTGCAGTATGACCTAAGCAGTACGCTATCATTGCTTGTGCACAGTATCTCCTAAACAGGATGCTATCGTTTTGTCTGTGTGCAGTATCACCCAAACAGGATGCTATCGTTTGTCTGTGCGCAGTATCACCTAAACAGGATGCTATCGTGTGTCTGTGTACAGTATCACCTAAACAGGATGCTATCGTTTGCTTGTGCTCAGTATCATCTAAACAGGACGCTATCGTTTGGTTGTGCACAGTATCACCTAAACCGGGTGCTATCGTTTGCTTGTGTGCAGTATCACCTAAACAGGATGCTATCATTTGCTTGTGTGTAGTATGACCTAAGCAGTACGCTATCATTGCTTGTGCACAGTATCTCCTAAACAGGATGCTATCGTTTGTCTGTGTGCAGTATCACCTAAACAGGATGCTATCGTTTGCCTGTGCGCAGTATCACCTAAACAGGATGCTATTGTTTGTCTGTGCGGAGTATCACCTAAACCGGGCGCTATCGTTTGCTTGTGCACAGTATCACCTAAACCGGGAATTAACGTTTGCTTGTGCACAGTATCACCTAAACAGGATGCTATCATTTGCTTGTGTGCAGTATCACCTAAACAGGATGCTATCATTTGTCTGTGCACAGTATCACCTAAACAGGATGCTATCGTTTGTCTGTGCGCAGTATCACCTAAGCAGGATGCTATCGTTTGCTTATCCACAGTATCACCTAAACAGGATGCTATCGTTTGTCTGTGTGCAGTATCACCTAAAGAGGATGCTATCATTTGCTTGTGCGCAGTATAATCTAAACAGGACGCTATCGTTTGCTTGTGCGCAGTATCACCTAAACAGGATGCTATCGTTTGCTTGTGCACAGTTTCACCTAAACAGGATGCTATTGTTTGCTTGTGTGCAGTATCACCTAAACCGGGCGCTATCGTTTGCTTGTTCGCAGTATCACCTAAACCGGGTGCTATTGTTTGCTTGTGTGCAGTATCACCTAAACCGGGTGCTATTGTTTGCTTGTGTGCAGTATCACCTAAACAGGACGCTATTGTTTGCCTGTGTGGAGTATCATCTAAACAGAAGGCTATCGTTTGGTTGTGCGCAGTATCACCTAAACAGGATGCTATCATTTGCTTGTGTGCAGTATGACCTAAGCAGTATGCTATCATTGCTTGTGCACAGTGTCTCCTAAACAGGATGCTATCGTTTGTCTGTGTGCAGTATCACCTAAACAGGATGCTATCGTTTGGCTGTGTGCAGTATCACCTAAACAGGATGCTATCGTTTGTCTGTGCGCAGTATCACCTAAACCGGGCGCTATCGTTTGCTTGTGCACAGTATCACCTAAACCGGGCATTATCGTTTGCTTGTGCACAGTATCACCTAAACCGGGTGCTATCGTTTGCTTGTGCACAGTTTCTCCTAAACAGGATGCTATCATTTGCTTGTGTGCAATATCACCTAAACAGGATGCTATCATTTGTCTGTGCACAGTATCACCTAAACAGGATGCTATCGTTTGTCTGTGCACAGAATCACCTAAGCAGGATGCTATCGTTTGCTTATCCGCAGTATCACCTAAACAGGATGCTATCGTTTGTCTGTGAGCAGTATCACCTAAAGAGGATGCTATCATTTGTCTGTGCGCTGTAACACCTAAACAGGGCGCTATCATTTGTCTGTGTGCAGTATCACCTAAACAGGATGCTATCGTTTGCTTTTGTGCAGTATCACCTAAACAGGATGCTATTGTTTGCTTGTGTGCAGTATCACCTAAACAGGATGCTATTGTTTGCCTGTGTGGAGTATCATCTAAACAGAAGGCTATCGTTTAGTTGTGCGCAGTATCACCTAAACAGGATGCTATCATTTTCTTGTGTGCAGTATGACCTAAGCAGTATGCTATCATTTGCATGTGCGCAGTATCATCTAAACAGGACGCTATCGTTTGCTTGTGCGCAGTATCACCTAAACAGGACACTATCCTTGCTTGTGCACAGTATCTCCTAAACAGGATGCTATCGTTTGTCTGTGCAGTATCACCTAAACAGGATGCTATCATTTGCTTGTGCTCAGTTTCTCCTGAACAGGACACTATCGTTTGTCTGTGCGCAGTATCACTTAAACCGGGCGCTATCATTTGCTTGTGCACAGTATCACCTAAACCAGGTGCTACCGTTTGTCTGTGCGCAGTATCACCTAAACCGGGCGCTATCATTTGCTTGTGCACAGTATCACCTAAACCGGGTGCTATCGTTTGTCTGTGCGCAGTATCACCTAAACTGGGCGCTATCTTTTCTGGTGCACAGTATCACCTACACCGGGCATTATCGTTTGCTTGTGCGCAGTATCACCTAAACCGGGTGCTATCGTTTGCTTGTGCGCAGTTTCTCCTAAACAGGATGCTATCGTTTACTTGTGTGCAGTATCACCTAAACAGGATGCTATCATTTGTCTGTGCACAGTATCACCTAAACCGGGTGCTATCGTTTGCTTGTGCACAGTTTCTCCTAAACAGGATGCTCTCATTTGCTTGTGTGCAGTCTCACTTAAACATGATGCTATCATTTGTCTGTGCACAGTATCACCTAAACAGGATGCTATCGTTTGTCTGTGCGCAGAATCACCTAAGCAGGATGCTATCGTTTGCTTATCCGCAGTATCACCTAAACAGGATGCTATCGTTTGTCTGTGTGCAGTATCACCTAAACAGGATGCTATCGTTTGTCTGTGCGCTGTATCACCTAAACAGGGCGCTATCATTTGTCTGTGTGCAGTATCACCTAAACAGGATGCTATCGTTTGCTTGTGTGCAGTATCACCTAAACAGGACGCTATTGTTTGCCTGTGTGGAGTATCATCTACACAGAAGGCTATCGTTTGGTTGTGCGCAGTATCACCTAAACAGGATGCTATCATTTTCTTGTGTGCAGTATGACCTAAGCAGTATGCTATCATTTGCTTGTGCGCAGTATCATTTAAACAGGACGCTATCGTTTGCTTGTGCGCAGTATCACCTAAACAGGACACTATCCTTGCTTGTGCACAGTATCACCTAAACAGGATGCTATCGTTTGTCTGTGCGCAGAATCACCTAAGCAGGTTGCTATCGTTTGCTTATCCGCAGTATCACCTAAACAGGATGCTATCGTTTGTCTGTGTGCAGTATCACCTAAACAGGATGGTATCGTTTGTCTGTGCACTGTATCACCTAAACAGGGCGCTATCATTTGTCTGTGTGCAGTATCACCTAAACAGGATGCTATCGTTTGCTTGTGTGCAGTATCACCTAAACAGGATGCTATTGTTTGCTTGTGTGCAGTATCACCTAAACAGGACGCTATTGTTTACTTGTGTGCAGTATCACCTAAACAGGATGATATCATTTGTCTGTGCACAGTATCACCTAAACAGGATGCTATCGTTTGTCTGTGCGCAGTATCACCTAAGCGGGATGCTATCGTTTGCTTATCCGCAGTATCACCTAAACAGGATGCTTTCGTTTGTCTGTGTGCAGTATCACCTAAACAGGATGCTATCATTTGTCTGTGCGCAGTATCACCTAAACAGTGCGCTATCGTTTGTCTGTGTGCAGTATCACCTAAACAGGATGCTATCGTTTGCTTGTGTGCAGTATCACCTAAACAAGACACTATCGTTTGTCTGTGCACAGTATCACCTAAGTAGGATGCTTCGTTTGCTTGTGCGCAGTATCACCTAAACAGGATGCTGTCATTTGCCTGTGCGCAGTATCACCTAAACAGGATGCTGTCATTTGCCTGTGCGCAGTATCACCTAAAATGGATGCTATCATTTGCCTGTGCGCAGTATCACCTAAACAGGATGCTATCGTTTGCTTGTGTGCAGTATCACTTAAACAGGACGCTATCGTTGCTTGTGCACAGTATCACCTAAACCGGGCACTATCATTTGCTTGTGCACAGTATCACCTAAACCGGGCATTAACATTTGCTTGTGCGCAGTATCTCCTAAATAGGACGCTATCGTTTACTTATGTGCAGTATCACCTAACCAGGATGCTATCGTTTGTCTGTGCGCAGTACACATAAACAGGACGCTATCGTTTGTCTGTGCGCAGTATCACCTAAACAGGATGCTATCGTTTGCGTGTGTGCAGTATCACCTAAACAGGATACTATCGTTTGCCTGTGCACAGTATCACCTAAGTAGGATGCTATCGTTTGCTTGTACGCAGTATCACCTAAACAGGATACTATCGTTTGCCTGTGCGCAGTATCACCTAAAATGGGATGCTATCATTTGCCTGTGCGCAGTATCACCTAAACAGGATGCTATCGTTTGCTTGTGTGCAGTATCACTTAAACATGACGCTATCGTTGCTTGTGCACAGTATCACCTAAACCGGGCGCTATCATTTGCTTGTGCACAGTATCACCTAAACCGTACATTAACATTTGCTTGTGCGCAGTATCACCTAAACAGGATGCTATCGTTTGTCTGTGCGCAGTATCACCTAAACAGGATGCTATCGTTTGCTTGTGCACAGTATCACCTGAACTGGATGCTATTGTTTGCTTGTGTGCAGTATCACCTAAGCAGTATGCTATCATTGCTTGTGCACAGTGTCTCCTAAACAGGATGCTATCGTTTGTCTGTGTGCAGTATCACCTAAACAGGATGCTATCGTTTGCCTGTGTGCAGTATCATCTAAACAGGATGCTATCGTTTGTCTGTGCGCAGTATCACGTAAACAGGATGCTATCGTTTGTCTGTGTGCAGTATCACCTAAAGAGGATGCTATCGTTTGCTTGTGCACAGTATCATCTAAACAGGACACTATCGTTTGCTTGTGCGCAGTATCACCTAAACAGGATGCTATCGTTTGCTTGTGCACAGTATCACCTAAAAAGGATGCTATTGTTTGCTTGTGTGCAGTATCACCTAAACCGGGCGCTATCGTTTGCTTGTGTGCAGTATGACCTAAGCAGTATGCTATCATTGCTTGTGCACAGTGTCTCCTAAACAGGATGCTATCGTTTGTCTGTGTGCAGTATCACCTAAACAGGATGCTATCGTTTGCCTGTGTGCAGTATCACCTAAACAGTATGCTATCCTTTGTCTGTGCGCAGTATCACCTAAACCGGGCGCTATTGTTTGTTTGTGCACAGTATCACCTAAACCTGGCATTATCGTTTGCTTGTGCACAGTATCACCTAAACCAGGTGCTATCGTTTGCTTGTGCACAGTTTCTCCTAAACAGGATGCTATCATTTGCTTGTGTGCAGTATCACCTAAACAGGATGCTATCATTTGTCTGTGCACAGTATCACCTAAACAGGATGCTATCGTTTGTCTGTGCGGAGAATCACCTAAGCAGGATGCTATCGTTTGCTTATCCGCAGTATCACCTAAACAGGATGATATCGTTTGTCTGTGTGCAGTATCACCTAAACAGGATGCTATCGTTTGTCTGTGCGCTGTATCACCTAAACAGGGCGCTATCATTTGTCTGTGTGCAGTATCACCTAAACAGGATGCTATCGTTTGCTTGTGTGCAGTATCACCTAAACAGGATGCTATTGTTTGCTTGTGTGCAGTATCATCTGAACAGGACGCTATTGTTTACCTGTGTGGAGTATCATCTAAACAAAAGGCTATCGTTTGGTTGTGCGCAGTATCACCTAAACAGGATTCTATCATTTTCTTGTGTGCAGTATGACCTAAGCAGTATGCTATCATTTGCTTGTGCGCAGTATCATCTAAACAGGACGCTATCGTTTGCTTGTGCACAGTATCACCTAAACAGGACACTATCCTTGCTTGTGCAGAGTATCTCCTAAACAGGATGATATCGTTTGTCTGTGCAGTATCACCTAAACAGGATGCTATCATTTGCTTTTGCTCAGTTTCTCCTGAACAGGACGCTATCGTTTGTCTGTGCGCACTATCACCTAAACCGGTCGCTATCGTTTGCTTGAGCACAGTATCACCTAAACCGGGTGCTATCGTTTGTCTGTGTGCAGTATCACCTAAACCGGGCGCTATCGTTTGCTTGTGTGCAGTATCACCTAAACCGGGTGCTCTCGTTTGCTTGTGCGCAGTTTCTCCTAAACAGGATGCTATCGTTTACTTGTGTGCAGTATCACCTAAACAGGATGCTATCATTTGTCTGTGCACAGTATCACCTAAACAGGATGCTATCGTTTGTCTGAGCGCAGTATCACCTAAACAGGATGCTATCGTTTGCTTGTGTGCAGTATCACCTAAACAAGACACTATCGTTTGTCTGTGCACAGTATCACCTAAGTAGGATGCTTCGTTTGCTTGTGCGCAGTATCACCTAAACAGGATGCTAACGTTTGCCTGTGCGCAGTATCACCTAAAATGGATGCTATCATTTGCCTGTGCGCAGTATCACCTAAACAGGATGCTATCGTTTGCTTGTGTGCAGTATCACTTAAACAGGACGCTATCGTTGCTTGTGCACAGTATCACCTAAAGAAGACACTATCGTTTGTCTGTGCACAGTATCACCTAAGTAGGATGCTTCGTTTGCTTGTGCGCAGTATCACCTAAACCGGGCGCTATCATTTGCTTGTGCGCAGTTTCTCCTAAACAGGATGCTATCATTTGTCTGTGCGCAGTATCACCTAAACAGGATGCTATTGTTTGTCTGTGCACAGTATCACCTAAGCAGGACGCTATCGTTAGTCTGTGTGCAGTATCACCTAAACAGGATGCTACGTTTGCTTGTGTGCAGTATCACCTAAACAAGACACTATTGTTTGTCTGGGCACAGTATCACCTAAGCAGGATGCTATCGTTTGCTTGTGCGCAGTATCACCTAAACAGGATGCTATCATTTGCCTGTGCGCAGTATCACCTAAACAGGACGCTATCGTTTGCTTGCAAACAGTATGTGCGCAGCATCACCTAAACAGGACGCTATTGTTTGCTTGTGCACAGTATCACCTAAACAGGATGCTATCATTTGCGTGTGCGTAGTATCACATAAACCAGGCGCTATTGTTTGCTTGTGTGCAGTATCACCTAAACAGGATGCTATCGTTTGTTTGTGCGCAGTATCACCTAAACAGGATGCTATCGTTTGCTTGTGCACAGTATCACCTAAACAGGATGCTATCGTTTGCTTGTGCACAGTATCATCTAAACAGGATGCTATCATTTCGTTGTGCGCAGCATTACCTAAACCGGGTGCTATCGTTTGCTTGTGCACAGTATCTCCTAAACAGGACGCTATCGTTTTCTAGTGCACAGTATCTCCTAAACAGGACACTATCGTTTGCTTCTGTGCAGTATACCTAAACCGGGCACTATCGTTTGCTTGTGCATGGTATCACCTAATCCGGGAGCTATTGGTTGCTTATGCACAGTATCACCTAAGCCGGGCACTATCGTTTGCTTGTGCACAGTATCTCCTAAACAGGACGCTATCGTTTTCTTGTGCACAGTATCTCCTAAACAGGACGCTATTGTTCGCTTGTGCGCAGTATCACCTAAACAGGATGCTATCGTTTGCTTGTGCGCAGTATCTCCTAAACAGGACGCTATCGATTGCTTGTAAGTAGTATCACCTAAACAGGATGCTATCGTTTGTCTGTGCACAGTATCACCTAAACAGAATGCTATCGTTTGCTTGTGCACAGTATCACCTAAACAGGATGCTATTATTTGTCTGTGCGCAGTATCACCTAAACAGGATGCTATCGTTTGCTTGTGCACAGTATCACCTGAACAGGATGCTATCGTTTTGTCTGTGTGCAGTATCACCTAAACAGGATGCTATCGTTTGTCTGTGTGCAGTTTTACCTAAACAGGATGCTATCGTTTGTCTGTGTGCAGTATCACCTAAAGAGGATGCTATCATTTGCTTGTGCGCAGTATCATCTAAACAGGACGCTATCGTTTGGTTGTGCACAGTATCACCTAAACCGGGTGCTATTGTTTGCTTGTGTGCAGTATCACCTAAACAGAGTGCTATCCTTTGCTTGTACTCAGTATCACCTAAACAGTACGCTATCATTTGCTTGTGCGCAGTATCACCTAAACAGGATGCTATCGTTTTCTTGTGCACAGTATCACCTAAACAGGATGCTATTGTTTGCTTGTGTGCAGTATCACCTAAACCAGGCGCTATCATTTGCTTGTTCGCAGTATCAGCTAAACCGGGTGCTATTGTTTGCTTGGGTGCAGTATCACCTAAACAGGACACTATTGTTTGCCTGTGTGGAGTATCATCTAAACAGAAGGCTATCGTTTGGTTGTACGCAGTATCGCCTAAACAGGACGCTATCGTTTGCTTGTGCGCAGTTTCACCTAAACAGGATACTATCGTTTGTCTGTGCGCAGTTTCTCCTAAACAGGACGCTATCGTTTGTCTTTGCGCAGTATCACCTAAACCGGGCGCTATCGTTTGCTTGTGCACAGTATCTCCTAAACAGGACGCTATCGATTGCTTGTAAGTAGTATCACCTAAACAGGATGCTATCGTTTGTCTGTGCACAGTATCACCTAAACAGAATGCTATCGTTTGCTTGTGCGCAGTATCACCTAAACAGGATGCTATTATTTGTCTGTGCGCAGTATCACCTAAACAGGATGCTATCGTTTGCTTTTGCACAGTATCACCTAAACAGAATGCTATCGTTTGCTTGTGCACAGTATCACCTAAACAGGATGCTATTATTTGTCTGTGCGCAGTATCACCTAAACAGGATGCTATCGTTTGCTTGTGCACAGTATCACCTGAACAGGATGCTATCGTTTTGTCTGTGGGCAGTATCACCTAAACAGGATGCTATCGTTTGTCTGTGTGCAGTTTTACCTAAACAGGATGCTATCGTTTGTCTGTGTGCAGTATCACCTAAACAGGATGCTATCGTTTGGCTGTGTGCAGTATCACCTAAACAGGATGCTATCGTTTGTCTGTGCGCAGTATCACCTAAACCGGGCGCTAT
>CM067375.1:400500-415500 GCA_034401795.1 Chaetoderma sp. LZ-2023a | reverse complement strand
CAGTAGTGAGTTACATAAACCGCCAGGGTGGAACGAAGTCGCCCAGTCTCTGTATGATGACATGGAAGCTGCTTTGCTGGTGCATGGATCATATGATCACCTTGAAACAGTTCATATTCCGGGAAGGCTGAATCTGTTAGCAGACTCGTTGAGACGAAGGATGAGCATTCTGCCGTGGAATGGCAACTAAATCAATGTGTGGCGAATCATCTGTTCAATCATTGCGGAAAACCGAACATAGATTTATTCGCAATGAAGAAGAATGCGAAGATGATGACATATGTTTCTCTGATTCCAGATCCAAGCGCTATTGCAATAGATGCACTAGCTATCAGTTGGAAGGGAATGTATGCATACGCATACCCTCCAACAATCCTGATTCCAAGAATTCTTCAGAAGATCAAGCAGGAGGAATACCAAGTACTTCTGATCACCCCGAATTGGCCAAGCTGATCATGGTTTACAGATCTGCTGGACCTTCTGGTCTGCAATCCGGTTCCTCTCCCCTGTGATAGACAATATTATCTTCCAGGGCAAGACCCTTCACAACAATCCGTCAAGGTTTCAGTTGACTGCATGGATGTTGTCCAAAAAATCCGCAATTAAGGAGGGCTTTTCTGAGCAAGCAGCCAATTTTATGGCCAGAGCCAGAAAGGGGTCAACCTCCAGAGCATATAATTATAAAATCAACAGATTTGTGCGGAATGGTGCTCAAAGAGATGTATCAATCCAATGGATGCATCTATTCAGATAGTAGCTGATTTTCTCTGTCACCTGTATGATGCCAATAGTCTTACGCCTAATTCTATTGCTGGATATAAATCAGCATTAATGACTTATCCCTTTCTTGGCAAAGAGGAGAAGTGATGAAGTATGTGTATTAAATACTCTTATTAAAGGTATGGGCAATCTCAGACCGAGAAATCCTCCACTGACACCGTCATGGAGTCTTTCTCTGGTTCTTCAAATTTTGAGTGATAAACCTTTTGAACCACTTAGTGCTATTTTTATTAAATTATAGACACTTAAAGCTGTATTTTTAGTGGCTGTAGCATCAGCCAGACGCAGGAGTGAAATTCATGCCTTGTCTGCTGAGCCTGACCGTTATATAGTTACAGGTGAAGGCCTTAAGCTTCTACCAAGATTGAATCTCTTGGCTAAGAATCAATCTTTAAAATATCCGGGTCAACCTATTATTTTACCTGCCTTAACCAGATATGATCCTGGTACTAAAGTATGGTGTCCTTCCGTGCTTTAAATAAGTACAAGAGAAGAACTCGATTTTGGCGGACGGACCCATGCTCCCTATGGTTGTCATATATTGAACCCCATGGTAGAGCGTCAAAAGACACTATTTCCAGATGGATAGTAGAATGTATTCAATTCTGTCATAAGACAGCCACTGGAATTCAAGTAGGTAGAGCCAAGGCTCATAGTGTCCGTGGTATGGTAACTTCCACGGCATTATTCAATGGTGTTTCTATTGAAGACATTATGTCTGTAACCCAGTGGCACTGTGGGTCAAGTTTTACCAACCATTACCTCCGTGACACTTTTCAGATGTTTTAATTCTCTTGATAATTCAAAGATCTAGTCTCTTCGAGGGTGTGCTGGTTTTCAGGACCTTGCCTCCTTCCCACCAAATTTACTTTCAAATTCTGGCTTTTATCAAGAGTGTTAGGGAGGTAAGTATGTTCTCATGATGTGAAATAAGAAAATTTGCTTAGTCCATGCAGGTTAAGTTTTGCATTTAACTCAGTTACAGCTAAACTATTAGGGTTATAGTAATCAAACTATGTCAGAGAGTGGTAGAATCTTTGCTAATTGGATTCCTTTCTCAGAAAGCAATAAGCTAAAGTACATGGTGAATGTAAATATATAGTATTACTAAAACATAGGACCAGCCCCCACCCCACCCCCAAGGTTCATTACATACTGCCAAACACATCAACATTTCACAAGTCATTGTCACTAAATCTTAATTACCGTCGACATTCATTGAATCCTTTAACCATTTCCTCGACAAATCTAGGGAAAAGTATATTCTTTACAATATAAAACTTATTATGTAGAATATTTTGAAATTAATTTGACTAGAAGCCGTTACTGCCTAAAATATTCAAGTTTTCCATTATTTTTGCCTTGAAAATGAGATATGGAGAATTCATCGGTGAAAGTTTTATTGCAGAATTTTATATTTTGACACTTATGTCACGAAACTAAAGTCTCTTAGTCCAATTCATGAAGCAATGGACCATTCCAGTTTATCCATCACTCATTTGATGTCATAACTAACTATGTAATGTGTAGAATGACATCATAATTGTCATTACCTCATGTGTGATGTAGATAGGTTCATCAGGAATGCTTAATTGATGACGTTGTTATGCGAATTGCATGTCTCTACTATTTAATAAACTTGTGACAACCGCACTCCGTCAAATTAGTTTCAAAATATTCAACAGCTTACCTGTATAGTTTTTGGGAAATTGAGATTTAGGCAGTTAAGGGATCGATCGATCCCAACACAGCAAAGTGTTGGTGGAGCATAGCTAAAGATGGGCATGGAATGGCTAAAACTGGATTCATCCATTGAAATGTCGTGTAAGAGTTTTAAGCACGTCTTTTACCTCTTCAGCCAGTCTAGACAATAAACGGCAAATTCTTAACTGTTTACATGTTGAATTGTTGCAGACAACATTTTGCAAGGGCTATAACTCTGGAGTGGCTGAATATTTTGAAAACATTTTGAGAGAAAACTGTTCGTGTCTTAGCTACCAAGCACTTTCAGAGATATAATGCCATCAAAATTCTGGTTAGGTGGCTTGCAACTGACTGGTAATGATATATGTAATGCTGATTTGGCAGCAAAAACTTGCAGTCACATTAGTTAGTAGTTACCTGCATAGTTGTCTTGTAATGGAGGAATCCATCTGTCTATCCATTCACCTATCTTTCTGAGGGTGTGTGGTCATCTGTCCATCCATTCATCTATCAGTTTGTGTGGTCATCTGTCCATCCATTCATCTCTCTCTGAATTTGTATGGTCATCTGTCCATCCATTCTACTTCGAATAATACTTACCAGATGTACTATTATGATAATGTCTATTATCTAGTCTAGCTCAAAATAAACAATTAAAACTCCACACTCACCCGGTCCTGCCCATACTGTGTCCGGGAATACCATAGCCGCAGGTACCGAGTCAATTCCCAATCAGTCAGATTCGTCTATTTTGCTGACTTGGAAAGTCGCATGTGTTTTTGAGCTCAAATTGTGCAATTTTTAGCGGATTTAAGCGTTTTATTCGTCAATCGTCGCTGGCTTCATGGAAGGAAAGGGAAAGTCATCACAGGGGCAGGTTGTATCAATCTAGAATTTATACATTTGTGCCGTAATGACTGCTTAAAATTTCCTTAAATTGGCACATTATTTTAAAATGGTAGCCATTGTTGGCGTCGCTCCATTACCCGTTAACTGTTTAATCTTATCCGGGTACTCAGTTAATTTCTCTTGCAACTTGGTTCCTTCCAAGATGGATGCGCCCATAGCCAAGATGGTGGCGCGCATGATTAACGTTTTGTTTTGGCTTGGCGTGTTTATGCACTCTGTTTTAGGCCGTTCTTTAGCCGACGGTGTTTGTAGCGATCGTTCTTTATTTATTGGGTATTTTAATGATAGTTAATTACCAAGTCGTGTTTATAAAATTTTCACTTTAAAAATTTTCAAATATTTCCTGCCTAAACTTGATTATCATTAATCTAAGAGAAATTTAATGTTTCTAAGTAATTTTAAAATTACAATCAAGTAAATTGTGCGTGTTGCTCCTCATCATATTATCATGTGCAGCATTTTAATTCTAATTCTGTGTTCACAGAAAGTGAAGGGGCGGGGCAAAGCCCTGCCAGATACACTTTCAGCGCTGCAACTGTTTCATGAAACGAAAGTTTTCCGGTCATCACTGCATTGCCTATGCGAAGTGCAAGGTTGGGAATCCTTGCGATGTATGTGCGAGGTGGTCGTCGGGAGTTGGTGGCTGAGTTTGCGTGCGCGTTTGGAGAGGATCGCGAGGAACAAGGCGGCCAAAGTGGATCAGGCATCTGTAAAAGGTCTTGAAGAGCATCTGAACAAATGTATGGACTCGGCCTTGGGTGTTTGGGCAGCCCAATTCAAGGCGATGTTCGAGACTCTAGTCCACGGTTCCGTTGATGCAGGCTGGTGCAGGACAACGTATCGGCGGTCCGGCCAGGTCTGTGGAGGAACGAGCACCTGTCCTCCCTTCCGCTTTGGCTCAAGAGCTGACGGCGGAGAAAGATTTACTCTTGATGGAAGACTCCGGCATGCCAGAGCTTTCTCAGGTGGCAGATACCAGTACTTCCCGCGGGTCTCCCATGGGTTTTGTACGGGTTTGCCAGCCAGGTGGAGATGTCAACGTTCCGTCGGGCATTTTTCACCCGGACTTCGCTCAGGCCGCGTTGCCGTTGGAGCCGTGTTTTACGACTCCCATTGGCATCACGGAGGCATTGAGGACGGCTCCTCTCGGAATTCCGTCGTCTGCCATAGTAGCGGCTGTAGTCCCGGCTCCCGTGCTGGAGCCGATGGACTGCGGTGAATCCATATCTGGCGATTCGCTAGATACTGGAGCCGTGAGTAGTCGGGTGATGGATCCAAGTCATGTTGGAAGTTTGGTCCGTAGCTCTCGGCATGGATCATTGGTGGCCTACTCATCCAAGGGTGAGAAGGAGGCTGAAAATTGTAGTCCATTAATGGACGAATCCTCATTCTACTTCGAATAATACTTACCAGATGTACTATTATTATAATGTCTATTATCTAGTGTAGCTCAAAATAAACAATTAAAACTCCACACTCCTGGTCCTGCCCATACTGTGTCCGGGAATTACCATAGCCGCAGGTACCGAGTCAATTCCCAATCACAGTCAGATTCGTCTATTTTGCGACTGTCAAGTCACATTTTTTAGAGCTCGTAAATTTTCAATTTGACTTCGGTTCAAGCGTTGTTTGGAGTGCGTCTTCTGTGGCATCATGGAAGATAAAGGGAAATCATCACAGGGGCAGGTTGTATCAATCTAGAATTTATACATTCGTGCCATAATGACTGTTTGAAATTTCCTTAAATTGGCACATTATTCTAAAATGGTAGCCATTGTTGGAGTCACCCGGTACCCGTTAGCTGATTAGTGTTAATCCGGGTACTCGGTTCTTTCTCTCTGCGACTCGGTTCTTTCTAAGATGGATGCGTTCTTAGCCAATATGGCGGCGCCCATGATGTTTACTCCGCTTGGCTTCGCGTATCTATGCACTCTATTTATGCCAATTTTTATCTCTCGCTTCATTGTCGAGGGTATTTGCAGCGATCAGCGTTTAAATTCTTGGCTGTTTTAACGTTAGTTAACTTCCAAGTTGTGTTTTTAATTTTCACTTAAAAAAGTTTCAAATATTTCCTGCCTGAGGCTTGATTATCATTAATTGAGAGAAAGTTAATGTTTTCCTAATAATTCAATTTTACTATCAAGTCTATTGTGCGTAAAGCTCGTCATCAGTCATGTGCAGCGTTTTAATTCTTCTTTGTGTTCGCAGAAAGCCAAGAACCAGGACACGCTCTGTCAAAAGTGCAACAGGTTCATGAAGCATAAATACTCTGGTTATCACTGTGTAGCTTGCGCAAAGTGTAAAGTGGGAAGCCCATGTGATGTGTGCGCCAAGTGGTCATTGGAGATGGTGGCAGAATTTGATCGTGATCGACGTGCGCGCTTGGAGAGGATCACGAGGGACAAGGCGGCCAAGCTGGATCAGGCGTCATTGAGAGGACTGGAAGGTCGTCTGAATACTCGCATGGATTCAGCACTGGCCGTATGGGCGGCAATGTTCGACTTATTGCAGTCCATGGTCCCGTCGATGCAGGCTGGTGCAGGGCAACCTTTAGGTGGTCCGGCTAGTTCTGCGGAGGGACAAGCACCTGCCCCTTCTCTGTCCTTGGCTTAAGAGCCAACGGTGGAGGAGGAAGATCTACTTATGGAAGATTCTGGCATGCCGGATATTTCGATGATGGCTATGCCCAGTACTTCCCAGCGGTCTCCCTCGGGGTTTTTACAGGTTTGCCAAGCGGATGGTGATGTCGACGTTCCATCGGGCATCTTCCATCTGGGTTTTGTGCAACCTGAGGTGTCGGTGCAGCCGTGTTTTGCGGATCCTACCGGCATCCCGGCGGCGTTAGGTGCGGCTCCTATTGGAATGCCGTCGCCTGCGGTAGGCAAAGCGGTCGTGGTCCCGCCTCCCGTGCTGGAGCCGATGGACTGCGGGGAATCCGTGTCCGGCGATTCGTTGGACACCGGTGCCGCTGGTAGTCGGGCTATGGATGCGCTCTATGTTGGTAGAGGTGCGACCCATAGCTCTCAGCATGGATCGTCAGTGGCCTTCTCATCCAAGGGAGAGAGGGAAGATGAGAACGGAAGTTCTTTAATGGACGAATCCGTTTTCTGCACCGAGGCTGAATGGGTGCAGGTCCTTGGCTGGATGTCCGACCGTCTCGGGTTGGCATCTGATCTTGGATCTCAGCACGATCCGGCGATGGAACGGATGTCAGAGTGAGCGGCTAGCACTCTGTCAAGTGGCTCTTCTGCCATGCCGACACTCCCGTTGGACACGGAGACTTCCGACATGCTGGAAGTTGCGGCATACCGTCTGGTTCAGCCGGAGTATGCACTGCCCAAAGCCCCGAAAGGGGTAAGGAGTAGGGTCCGTTTTCCAGAGCAGGCCTACCATCAGTATGCCCAGGTTCCACGGCTTTGCGTCGGGGAGCGAGAGGTGCTGAACAGGCCGTTGGCAGGGAAGTCTAAGGGGCGTTCTCGTCCTTTGGTTTCCCAGACCTATAAAGATCCGTTTAATGAGCTTACGCTCATTGAAGATGCAGCGAGGGCAGCCATGGCTGCACTCTCGCATGGATGTACCCTCATGCAGGGTATGCAGACCTGCACGGCGGAGGGTGGGCAGGTGCAAGAGGCTGCTCCCGGAGTTATTCGGGACACCATGCGCCTGTCTCAAGATTGCCTGGCCAGGGTGATCACCAGGACATTGGCAGAGCGACGGAGAATGGTTCTCGATTGCGTAGAACCAGGACCGGAGATGAGAGCTGCGTTGTTTTCTGCACCTTTCATCGGTCCAGGCTTGTTCGGCGGCTCGGCACGACAAGCTCTCTCCAAGGTCGCGTCAATGGTTGCAGAGCAGGAAGTAGTCGGCAAGTCGTGGAAGTCGACTAAGAGGACACAGCCGCAGCAGTCCTACAGGCAACATAGCCAGGAGCAGCAGAGACAGCATCCAAGATCGCCCTTCCGTCCTTCAGGTCGTGATGCCCATCGGCCATCCGGCCCTCAATGACCTGGCCGTTCATCTTCCTACAAATCCTCTAATAAGAGGCCGTATGAAGATGACAGGAAGGGTGGCGGTTCGGGCCGCGGCAGTTACCATAAGGATAACCGTGGCGGCGGTTCCGGACCGTCATATTCCAAGAAACCGCGGGGCGGCCGTGGGGGTCGGTCCTGACGGGATTCCGGCGGAACCAGTTCCGCTGACGTCAGGAACAAATGGAGTCGAGAATCTTCACCCAAGCGATTTAGCGTCTTCACGTGCAATCTTGACCGCCAGCTGTGTGCAGATTCCTTCCGTCGGAGGCAGACTCCAACTGTTCTTAAGCCAATGGGAACAGGTCGTGCGAGATTGTTTAGTCAGTCAGTGGATAAGAAACGACTACGAACCGGACTGGCTCATCCATCAATCGTTAGTTCCGTTAACATCGACTCCAATATGGACTCCCGTTCCAAGGGAATCTGATCGTCTAGATGCCATTTGCTCAGAAATAGAATCACTTCATCAGAAGAATGCGATTCATCTAGTCCGCAATCAGTCATCTCTGGGCTTCTATTCGATGATGTTCCTCGTTCCGAAACGTACCGGAGGATGGAGACCAATTCTCAATCTCAAACCGTTGAACAAATTTATTCTTTCTCCCAAATTTCAGATGGAGACTGTAGCAGCGGTAATGATAGGGCTGAGACGGGGATAGATCTGATGGATGCTTATTTTCATATTCCAATGTCAATTGCGCTTCCATTCGGCCTGACCACAGCACCGAGGGTCTTCACCAAAGTGGTTCTCGCCATGACTTCTTTCCTTCGCAGGAGAAACATAGCTGTTCATACTTAGATATATGACTGGCTGCTAAAGGCGGGGAACCCAGTCACTTTGCGCAACAATCTGCAGGTAGTCCTAGCCTTATTAAAGGATCTAGGATGGATTGTGAATCTAGAGAAATCAGAATTGACTCCATCCCAGGAGTTTGTTTATCTGGGAATCTTTTTCAATCTCAGGGACGGCGTAGCTTTTCCGGCGGAGAGCAGAGTCAAGAGCCTGATTGCAGTTTTGGAGTCGGTTTCTCTAGGAGCCTATCTGATGGCACGCCAATTTCTCAGAATACTGGGTTTACTAGTATCTCTGGAGAAGGTGGTTCCAT
The DNA here is from genome assembly GCA_034401795.1 of Chaetoderma sp. LZ-2023a. Taxonomy (NCBI): domain Eukaryota; kingdom Metazoa; phylum Mollusca; class Caudofoveata; order Chaetodermatida; family Chaetodermatidae; genus Chaetoderma; species Chaetoderma sp. LZ-2023a. The sequence continues at coordinate 406,970 of CM067375.1, read as the reverse complement.
ATGCGGCACTCAGGCGCAGGCCAATTCAGATGTATCTAATGTCATTCCGGTCTCAGAGAACGGATCCGTTATCTCTGAGGATACCAGTGAAAGAACCATTGATATTCCACCTTCATTGGTGGTTATCAGAACAGAATCTCCTGCGAGGTGTTCCTCTACAACCTCCTCAACCTCAGATGTTCATCTTCACAGATGCATCGACGACGAGTTTGGGAGCAGTATTGGACGATCAGTCAGTGTCAGGGGAATGGGATCGGGCCAATGCACAGAAACATATCAATGTTCTCGAACTATTAGTGGTGGTATTGGCACTTCGAAAGTTTGAGAGTCTAATTCAAGACAAGATTGTCCTACAGTGGTGTCTTATTTGAACCGCCAAGGCGGGACGAGATCACCAGAGTTGTGTATGATGATTTGGAACCTTCTGCTGTGGTGCCAAGAGAGGAATGTTATTCTTCGGGCAGCACACATTCCAGGAAGATTGAACATTCTAGCGGATGCTCTCACTCGAAGGACGGTTTGTCGTCCGACGAAATGGCAGCTCAACCAGTCGGTAGCGGAGGTTCTATTCACACATTGGGGCAAGCCAAATGTCGACCTGTTTGCGATGAAACAAAACACAAAGATGGTCACTTACGTGTCACCGATCCCGGACCCGCTAGCTCTAGCGGTAGACGCACTGGCGATAAGTTGGAAGGGAATGTACGCGTATGCGTATCCTCCAACAATTCTCATCCCAAAAGTTCTGGCAAAGATAAGAGAGGGAATGTGCCAAGTGCTACTGATCGCCCCTTATTGGCCAGGCCGATCATGGTTTACGGATCTGCTGGACCTTCTGGTCTGCAATCCAATCCCTCTTCCAGACAGAAGAGATCTAATCTCTCAGAACAAGGGTCTGTACCTTCACGACAGACCAGAAATGTTCAAATTGACTGCATGGATGTTATCAAGCAGCGTGCAATTGAGGGTGGCTTTTCTGAGCAAACAGCGAAGTTTGTTGCTTCAGCCAGAAGAGGTTCAACCACGAAAACATATAATTATAGAATCAACAAATTTGCAGAGTGGTGTAAGGGAAGAGATATCAATCCCTTTTCTGCATCTGTTCAACACGTAGCAGATTTTATCTGTCATTTATGCGAAGTTGACAACCTTGTACCTTCAACCCTAGCAGCATATAAGTCTGCATTAGCTTCAGTCATTCCCAGTCTGGCCATTGAAGTAGTGGAGAATGACACCTTGAATGAAGTTATTAAAGGAATGAGCAATCTGCGACCTAGACATCCAATTCCTATCCCAGCATGGAATCTATCTCTTGTTCTACAGGTTTTAGAGCATGCTCCCTTTGAACCAATTAGATCTATAGACATTAAACTGTTAACTATTAAATCAGTTTTCTTGGTTGCAGCAGCGTCGGCGAGAAGGAGAAGCGAAATACATGCGCTTTCTGCCGAACAAGACCGTTTTGTCATCACGGGTGAAGGTTTAAGACTACTTCCACGTCTTTGTTTCCTGGCAAAGAATCAGTCACTTAAATATCCAGGGCAGCCGATCAATTTGCCATGTTTAACTAGACATGACCCAAACTCTTCTGCTTGGTGTCCAATCCGATGTCTGAAAATGTATAAGAAACGTACTGAGGAGTGGAGAGATGACCCGAAATCTCTGTGGTTATGTCTCAAAGCTCCTCATTTACGCGCCTCGAAAGATACTATTTCTCGTTGGATAGTTGACGCTATTCAGATGTCGCACAAAATCGCTACAGGAAAGCAGATTGATCGTGCGAATGCCTATCAAGTCCGAGCACTAGCAGCATCATTGGCCCCCTTATAAGAGTCTCTCTTTAGAGGAGGTCATGTCTGTAACACAATGGCATGCCGAGTCGTCATTTACTGATTTCTACCTTCGCGATATCTCCAGCGGACGTAATCCGGTAGCCGTCGCCAATTTGTCGAATCTTGACTAAAGCCACATCCGACCACTATTTCGCTTACATCACAAGGTTCTTCCACATGCACAGCAATGGTGATGCACATGATCTGTGAGCGACCGTGGATGGGGCGGAGCTCCTGTGATGATCAAGAAAGACCAAGCACTCAGAAAATGGTGAGTGTGTGCTTAAATTAAGTGACTAATATTAATTTACTTACAGTCAAAATACCAGGCTGATTAAGTAAACAGTCTGGTTCAAGAGTATCTTATTCATTGCAACAGACATTAGACTCATTCAAATTTGAAAATCTAATCGATATACTGATAGTTTTTTCAAAATTAGAAGTTGTAGTAGCTTCTTTGCACTCTCCTGGACTGCCCTTGCTGAGACTTGGGGCTGACATGGGTCTGGTGGGTGTTGCCTCCCCTTTTGACAGCCCTCTGGAATTTGTGCGGACAAGTGGGGTGGGGGGTGGGGAGCGCGGTCTAGACCATGGAAGTTTAGCACTCTATGAGTCAGATGGCGGAACCCAAGCATATGCCAGGGTTCTAGTCTCTTAACAACCTTCTCTGTCGGATTGAAGATGAGTGCGGGTTCGAGCCTCACCTCCTCCCACCGGATGTTCTTGGCTGTCGAAATCCGGAGTTTATCATAATAGTGCATCTGATAAGTATTATTCGAAGTAGAATAAAAAAAGCATCTGTTAATATAATTGTTAATACTGACCAGATATACTATGGCCCTCCCTCAGCCGCCCCACTGAGGTGAGGCTGAGCTGCTTTCGCTGTTTGTCAAGACAAATATAAGACGAATCTGACTATGATTGGGAATTGACTCGGTACCTGGGGCAATGGTAGTTTCCGGACACAGTATGGGCAGGACCAGGAGAGTGCAGAGTTTTAATTGTTTATTTTGAGCTAGACTAGATAATAGACATTATCATAATAGTACATCTGGTAAGTATTAACAATTCTCGTAGAAATAAAGGCGGATGCTTTTTTTATTCATCTCTCTCTCAGTTTGTGTGGTCATCTGTCTGTCCGCTCATCTGTCTTTCTGAGTTTGTGTGGTCATCTCTCCATCCACTCATCTCTCAGTTTGTGTGGTCATCTGTCCATCCATTCATCTCTCTTTCTGAGTTTGTGTGGTCATCTGTCAATTCCATTCATCTGTCTTTCTGAGTTTGTGTGGTCATCTGTCCATCCATTCATCTCTCTTTCTCAGTTTGTGGTCATCTGTCCATCCATTCATCTCTCCTCGGTTTGTGGTCATCTGTCCATCCATTCATCTCTCTTTCTCAGTTTGTCTGGTCATTGTCCATCGATTCATCTCTCAGTTTGTGGTCATCTGTCCATTCATTCATCTATCTTTCTGAGGGTGTTTGGTCATCTGTCCATCTGCTCATCTCTCAATTTGTATGGTCATATGTCCATCCACTCATCTCTCAGTTTGTGTGATCATCTGTCCGCTCATCTGTCTTTCTGAGTTTGTATGGTAATCTGTCCGCTCATCTGTCTTTCTGAGTTTGTGTTCGTCTGTCAGTGCAGATTTTGCGTTTTCGTTCGATAACTGCTTTTGCTTGAAATATTGTGATGAAACTTCCTGGGAAGTTGGCTATGGTAGGAGGGACACTATTTTGTGGGTGGGTCAGTCAGGCATCCATCCGTCCATCTGTCTTTCTTTCTGACTGTGTGTCAGTGCATATTTTGGGTTGTCGTTCAATAACTACTTTTGCTCAGAGTATGGTATATTGACGATGCTTTATGGGAAAGCTTATTTCTTTTTAGTTAGAGTTTTTATTCATAATCATTATTCTCTTTCGTCAGTGGTGCACCCATGTCTCTATATAAACCAGTGGGATTATGTCACCCCCCTATCATGGCTGCCATTGTGGGGGCCCATCATTTGATTTATATCATGTAGTTGTCTAATGTTGTTATTGTAGATATCTGGGCCATTGGTTGTATATTTGCTGAGCTGTTAACATACGAGCCGATCTTCCATTGTCGACAAGAAGACATTAAGACCAGCAATCCTTACCATCACGACCAACTAGATAGAATATTCAATGTCATGGGATTCCCATTAGGTACGTGTAGTAGTAAAGTCACATGATGCTTGCACACCTTAAGGAAAAGAGGGTAGTGTATTTTGGGAATATCTGTCCATTTGTCTGTTTGTCTATAGCCACTATCATGACTGTAAGTAATTACCTGATTTTCCTAAATATTGACACAAGAATGGATGTTTCTGTGAACTAGGAATCCAGATGTTTGGTCTTGAGCCTGAAGGGTGTTACCTTGAAAGTGTGTAGCCTGTTCTCTTCCATTTGCAGACAAATAGAATATTTTTAAAAACTTTCCACTGGAATAATTCGTTTACCGAACAAGTCATTCCAGTGGTAAATTTTCAAAATTATTATAATTCTGCAAACGGATGTTTCTCACAACCTCTTACCATTACAGGGTTAACATGTAGGTCTGAGCTCGTCAGGAATGACTAGACTTGCGCGATTACATGATTTAATCCAAAATCTTGATTATTAGCTCACCTGGCTCAAAGAGTGCTATCTCGTTCGTGTCATGGGATGCAGTTGCAAACAATTCATGGGAAAATAGAAATGCACGTGCAACTAATGGTAGCTCTGAGTATAAAGGACACCCATAGTTCAAAGGCTGCCATTTGTGATTTGGATACAGTAGCCTTACCACGACTAAGTGCTAAACAACGTGAATTAGCTATTGGACGTCTGAACGTCGGGCAATGTCCTCAAGTCATTGCAAATGCCTTCAATTGCACTGTACGCACTATACAACATCGGAGGCAGCGATACAACGTCACTAGCAGCACCAACGACCATCCACTCAGTGGTCACCCCAAAAATCACAATGCCATGACAGGATCGCTATATACTGCATCAACACCTCCACGACCAAATCGCTAGAGCAACGGAACAGCTCGTCTGACCATTGGCACCCACCGGCGACCCATTGTTTAAGACACGGTCCGGCGCCGTTTTGCCGCCAACAACATATGTCGTCGTCCAGCCAGGGGTCCTCTACTCACAGCTCATCACCATCACGAACGTCTGCAATGGGCCATGCATTGTCAGCATTTGCATCATCAGCCTGTTACTGCATTTCTCCAGCAGATGGCAGAGTCAGGGTATGGCAAAGGAGGGGTGAACGGTATGCGGATGCATACGTCATGAAAGAGACCCTTGGGGAGGACAAGGTTTGGGGTGCAATTCACCTTCCAGAGTATCCCCCCGTCATCTGACCTCGTATGAAGTCATAATCATCTCAGTGTGTGTATGATGATGTCACAATCATTACGTCACAAAGGGTTCCATATCGACCGTCACCAAATCTCAAATACTCTGACACATTGTATGAATTGTATGTCTTTGTAATTCTTTGCTATTTAATAAACATGCTGTTGAATATTTTGAAACTAATTTGACTGGGCACTGTTGCTGCAACAGCACCCAGTCAAATTAGTTTCAAAATATTCAACAGCTTACCTGTATAGTTTTCTTGAAATAGATAGTCAGGGAGTTCAGAGATCGATCGATCCGAACACGAGCGAGGTGTGGGTGGAGCTTAGCTGGTGATGGGCGGGGCATGGCTAAAAATGGAAAAGTCCATTGGCCTGAACCAGAAAGTTGGGCCTGTGGTCTTCCAGACCATCGGTCCAGGCAGACGTCATGGGGTCACAGCTGTTCGGTACATTGACCAAGGTCTGAGACCCTATGTTGTGCCCATTTTGTGCAACACCCGAATCACACCTTCCATCAGGACAACGCCCGTGCCCACGCTGCCGCTCACCAGAGACTTCCTCCAGCAGCACAAATTCAGAGTCATGCTCTAGCTTTCCCTCAGACCAGATTTTATCCCCATTGACCGCTTGTGGGATGAGATCCAAAGTGGACTTCATACAGTGCGCCCAAAACTGACAACTGCAGCTGAACTGAGTGCAGCCTTCCTGAGGGTATGGGCCTGGATCACAATAGGGTTTTCACTTCAAGAGTATACTTACCTCCCTAATACTCTTTGATATTGCTAAATATCGGCTTTCACTCAATAAACACTCAGAATAAAAACAGTTAGGTGCCCCTACTGCATGCGCAGACTAGCACTTCCTCTTTGCTAATTTATTGGCAGAGGGTGAACACATGCTTTGTGCTCCAAGCTTTTAACTAGCTTTTTAAGTCAATTTTAAGCGGTTAATAGAAGTTTGATACACCTGTTGTGATGTCTGAGAGAGTGACTTCGCCGAGGAGGGCCGAGGACCTATCCATCCGGTGACTTCTATTATATTTTAGCGAGTTTTTCCCGGTGTAATGTGTTTCTGGGACTCGCGTTTACCGTAATAAGCGCCTAGTATAGTTGTTGTATGTCAACATGGTGCTATATAATACTAATCTCTCTTTGTGTTTATGTCCACAGGTATCTGTCAGGATATGTATTGGACATCACAGCATCAGAGGGTTTGTTTCTCTCCACCAAGGTTCCATTTCCTACTAATACTGTTAGGTTAT